>JANVCC010000018.1:28692051-28786384 GCA_025345505.1 Todiramphus chloris collaris
ACCAAACCCAGACATCATTCCTGACTGCTAAAGTTTTTGAAGGAAGGACCAGAAAACAAGGAAATAAATTTTATATTAAAATCCTGAGCAAAATCTACTATTCAGTAATCTGTACTTTCTTTAATTCAGGGAAATGCTGATATATATATGCAGATAAGCAAACAAACATGATGTCTTGTCCAACTACACAGTAAATGGAACAATGAAAAAGTAACTTATGAAACAACTCCTTTTTCATTGTCTTTCCAAATAATATTTATCTCATTTTCTTATTAGTTGTTACAAAGAAAGATATTTAATTCAGTGCCTCTGCTGGAGCAGTTAACTGTTTCAATATATAAACAGAACACCTAGTCAGAATAGTGTAGATATGAACAAAAAAATGCATTTTCATATGAAAGAAACTACATATTAAATCCACACATTTATAATCATTCACTGACTAGCTAGTACTATAATTATATTTAAGGGCTTGAGAAAGGGTGTCCCAGAGACAAAGGAATTAAGAAGAAAAAATGGGGTACAACTAGTTTTTAAAAAATCTTGTTCTGAATTTCACAAGTAAAAATGATTAGCACTATTTTAAATTAAGTTCCTTGGAAGAAGGTTTATACATCTGTAAGAAAGTTACAGTTTTCACTGTTTCTCAAAATGTATTATATAAATATTTACCTTGTGCACTCAGCAAGTGTTTGTTAAGGTTTCTTAATCAAAGAGTCTTAATAAGAAGCAGGAGACAAAAAATCTGACTTCCTTCCTAGAAGTACCATGTAGCACCATACCACCATACTGCTCTGTTGTGAGCAACAAAGAACTAAAGTTTTTACAAGTAAGGCAGATTACCACATTCTGATTTTGGATCAATCTGAAACAGGTGTACACACTTTGAAAAAATACAATTAATATATGAGCTGTTCCTCTCCTAGACTTTAAATCCAAATACCAGGGCATTGACAATGCCCTGTTCCAAATTTATTAACCCAGGAAGTTAGAAAGATTACAGGATGCACCTTTATAGACCCTGCTCCTCCTGGTTTGACTCTTGCCATTAAGGGTCTCAGGAGAAAAACATATACTGTCTGGTAATCATCAGGAAATAAAACACAGCTGTCTGACACATGGCAATAAAGTAGGACACGGCATACTTGAACACAAGGATTCCCTGGCAATGTAGGTCTATGTGTAATAACAAATATAATTAATAAGCAACTTTAACTACATCTATGATATTGCAGAGAGGTTTTTGGTTTGCTTTTTAGTATGTGGGAGATGCTCTCAGGTATCTTTTAACCCTGCTGGGTATAGTTCTGTGTATGGCACAAATCTGAAATCAAGAAGGAAGCTAGTGATCAACTTAGATATTCAACAAATACTACAGACAAAAGAAAACAAAAGAAAACTCAAACTTTCACAGCTAATATATGAGAAAATTGATGTATTATGTACAAATTTGATATCTGGATGGTGACTTCCATAAAAATCAAAATCTTGGCTATGGTCTCACCTTGAAAAGTGGTTCAGAACATTTTTAACAGATCTTGACTTGATGAGCAGATAGATAAATGGATACAAAGGAAAATTTCTCCCTCATAAAATGCAGCCCTAAACATTTGGGTGTGACTGAAGCCAACAGAAGAATATGAGATGATTTGCCTCAAATGATTATCATCGTCATGATTCATAGTCAGCCAAAATTAGAGATAACTGTGAGGTAATCACTTAATTGAAAGCAGTCTTCAGGGAACTTCAAGTAGGTCTAGATTTAGGAATATAGTTCTTCAATTTAAAGCAAAATGGCTTTACTGGAACCTAAATTCTAATATTCCTCAGCACAGGCTACAAAAAGAAAAAAATATAGAAGATAATGCATGTCAATATATCAATCTAAAACCTAAACTAGAAAATTGAAACTGTTACAGTGTTATGAATTTAAGAACCTCTGGTAATTATCTCAGCATAAATTTCAGGGACCACTAGCTATCCAGATTTTAGGACTAATTAATATACCTTTAAGTATTCAACAGTCAAAGTCTTACAACTTTTGGGAAAAGCTGATGGGTTTGTGTGTTTTGCTGGCAAACCCAAAAAGAAAAAAAATACATTATACACATGAGAAGTGTTAAACCAGTAGCAAACCAATTCTTCTGGCAATATAAGAGCCAGTTAGATATTTTTCAACAAAATCCTTTCTTGTCAGGAAAGCACATCTTTCAACAAATGAAAAATGAAATGAAAATAGTTTGTTTTAATTGTTTCAGTTATCCATTCAGCTCCTATAATATTAGAAGAAGTAGCTTTCATAAGCTTGAAATATTTAACTTCTTTATATCTCTCAACCGTCTTTCATTCCCTTATCATACTGAGTGTGAGTTATTTTTGTTTACTTTCATGGTCCCTCTTCTTACCCATAATCTGTCACAAAGCGATGAAAGGTCAACTCCTACGTCTGTATGGCTCATGATATCAACATTTATCACCCTCTGGTTAAATTTATAAACAAACTCCTTTGCACTTTTTCCCACTCTAAGCTTCTATAACCACCCACAAAGCTAACTCGTTGTCATAGAGAAAAACTGTTCCACTTGCTTAGTTTAAATCAAATCAGGATCAGAGAGTTTTACAGATCTATAAATGGCACATAATTAACTGGCAATTCAGGATCAACATCAGCAATTAGACCAATAAACCACAATCCCAGATAGTGAGAAAAAATTAATACACACTTGAAAATTTCCAAATAACTTCTGGTAACTCAGTGGCCTTCTCAGGCTTTGTGTACCTCTTTACCTTCCAGCAGTAGGGGTTACCACACTTACACTCCTCAGGATGTGCGTGCAGGTCCCCCTGTGAAAATACATCTGCAGAGACATGAGTGTTCCTGCTGTGCATGCACACCTGCCATTGCTGGCACCCTGCCCAGCATGGGTGAGTGTCCCACATGGACCCAAGTGACCCAAAGGGGAGACTCTCCCCCATTCTACCCCTGTGTCATGGTGCCTGTCTGCTCCCACGCTGCATGAGGAGCTTCTGGCCTAAACAGGTCTGGGGATGCTGAGGGTGACACCTGTCAGTTTTCAACCAGGGTCACTGCTCCTTCTCTTTTTCAAAGTGGTCTTCCCAACCGCATTACAGACTTTCATGCTTCTTTGATTGACACTGCTTCCCAAGCTGATGCCTTCTTGGCTACTAAAATATTTTGGTAATTCCTTGGTTACTGCTTAATTAGCCTTAATTAGCACAACCAATGTGGGGCAAAGGCCCCCTCAAATCCCTTTTTGGAAGTCTATCTGCAAAAGAAATTTATATGCTGGTGACATACTGATGTTACTTTGTAACAGACTGAGCACTCTTATTGTTTCCTTGTCTCCCTCTGATGCTTATTAAGGTACTTTTTTCTCTTATGCTATACCTGGGGGAATCTGAACATGTATAGCATGTATAACACATACCCCAAAAGCAGTGCCATTGCATATGGAAAAATAATTACTATAATGTATAATAAATATTTACTTTTTAATTTATTTTTTTAATATTTTGTCATGAAATGGTGGTGTAATTTCAATACTCTCTATTTATACACACTATGTAGACATATAACTTAATTAATATTGATATATAATGTTATGATCATATTAAAGTTCAGTGAAACTGAGCCCCATTTATAAAACTCGAGAACATTTGTTATTCAAACAGAATGTTTGATGGTTTGTTTCCCCATTGATAGTATTTTCTTTCAAAATATTCGTGCCACAAGGAGCTTCAACATTTGTGCTTCCTCTTCTAAAGTGAAATGAAGATATTTTATTATGTCAAGATATACCAATATATGGAAACTCTTTCTTGTTAATTATTATTTTAAAACTGAACAATGTCACAGAATATCTAAAACTTTTTCATTATCTCCTGTGTTTTATATATTTGGAGGAAAATTGAAAACTTTAGTGTGAGATGAAATAGTGAACAAATTATCAGGTATACTTGTTATTTATATGACATCATTGTTATACACACTACTTATACACACACATAAAAGACATTTTAAGGCAATCGTCTTTAAGTGTTTAATAATGTCACAACTAACAATAAACTCCAGATGACACAGAATTACTTAATAAGATAATTAAAAAGGAGAAACTCTAATTAAATAAAGTTAAAAATTAATTGAGACACAAGAATGGCTCCTGGAATATACAGAATAAACTCTTGTATGTCTATGCACCGGCAAGCACAGAAAAAGTCAATTCCTATAGCAAAACAACAGGTACTGAGGAGCTGGTATCTACATTATCTATGTTTAAGGCTTTAAACACTTTCTGTTTTGGTCCTATGTCAGCAGCTGGTATGCATTAGATGACCCCTTAGAATCAATCATCCATGTTATTTTCAACTAAAAAAGAACTCAGCTTTCATACTGTGGAAATACACTGCATGGTGCATCAGAGTACAGATGAGAATATAGGTTGGAGGCAGACTTCTTTATGGACTACGACTCCCATGAAGAGGTAACCATCATATATTAGTACTTCTAAAGAGATTCTACTATTTAATTTCATTTTCTGAGTTAAAATAACATTTTTGTTATTTGTAAAATTGAATTCATTACTCATGACAAATTTCTGCATCTACAACTGCATTTTGTTAGCACAAATGTTAGAATTTAAATATAGGTCATCACTGTGTAGATATGCTGCTGCTGCTAGCTGCACCTTTTTTAAATTCCACTTTCCTATCATCCATTAGAAGTTTGTCCACTGACAGGTGGAAATATTTTAGAAAGGAAAGTCAAAGGACCACAGAAAATTGATCGCATATTTTTGAAATAGAAACCTACATGTGAAGTTTTCCTTCAAGGACATTATAATTGATCTTTAATTGTTTAGAATTTGTCTCCGTATTCTATGGCAAAACAGACTGTTAGAAAACCAAGTGAATATAAAGAATAATAATTGCTTATCACATAAAGAATAATAATTGCTTATCACTAAGTGGAAAGCACATTTAGTGAAATTATTTTATATTTAAATATATATATATAATGAAAGAATAAAGAGAGTTTAGGAAGTTTTTATTAAGGAGTTTGTATAACATGTGTTGAAACCAAGTGTACAAATAATGTTTTCTTTTGGTTGTATAGGTAGCAGAAATATCCAAATATATGCCAGGTGCCTACCAAGCCACTCTATCACTTCCTCTCAGGTGGACCAGGGGGAAGAAAATAAGATGAAACTCATGAGCTAAGACAAAGGCAATTTAATGGAATAGCTAAGCAAGGCTTTGTGAACAGAAGCAAAAGAAAACAAAGATTGATTATCTACTTCCCATCAGCAGGTGATGTCTGGCTTATTTTCTAGGAAGCAGGGCTCCAAACTCTAGTGGTTGCTCTGAAGGACAAGCAGATATCCCCTCCCCTCCTCCTTTTCTTAGCTTTTGTAGTTCAGCTGATGTCATATGGTATGGAATATCACTTTGGTCTGTTTAGGTCAGCTGTCCCAGTTGTGTCCCCTTCCAAGATCTTGTCCACCCCATCCCACTGCAGGGGGAATGTTGAAAACCAGCCTTGGTTCTGTGTGAGCCCTGCTCAGCAGTAGCCACAACATGGGTGTGTTATCAGCACCTTTCCAGCTCTCAATGCAAAGCACAGCACTGGGAAGGCCATTATGGGGCAACTGAACACCAGCTCAGTCAGACCCAATACACCAATAATTCTGTGAATTCAACACTTTGTTGCCAGACACTTCTAAAAATAAATAAAGAAATAAACAAATAAATAAATACATAAATAAATCTTATGATATATCTTCCCAGAAAAAAAAAAAAAAACAAAAAAAACAATCATTGCCTAAAATAAAATGTCTAACTTGCAGTTATAGTTCAGCTTGTTACTGTTCTTTGTTCAAGACTACTTTAGACTAGGATGACTAACAGTGCTTGCCTCACAGTTAAAGAAAGTATGAACAATGAAAGAAGGAAGAGGTAGTCAAAGTAAACTCACTTTACAGAACTTTATTGCCCCTTCTGTCCAGCCTAAAACATTACGGTTTCATACAAAGTTTCAATTAGATCATGCAAGTTCTTAATTCCTGTTGTCTTTAGTTTTACTCTTTCTCTTTTTGACATTTTATATAGGTTATCCACACATACACAGATAAGCTAGTGTGTTTTAAAATGACTGGTATTTACAGGTAGTTGTGCAATCTTTTTTTATTACTTCTGTCAACTACAAACTAAGTGAGAGATTACATGTTGAATTTGTAGTACACCATTTCTAAGGAAAAAAACCAAACTAAATAGCTTAATAAATGGATCAACTAAAGGTGAAATATATATATTTGCTTCAAAGCATTTATATTTGCCGTATTAGTGAATGCAAAATATTTTAATCTACTACATTTACAATTAAACTAAAGAATAACCCCCCATTGTTCTACAGTATGGATATTGTTTTTTGTACAATAATCCACCCACTAAACAGCACATTTTTCTGTGTGTTAATCCAAATAGAAAGCTTCTTACTCCTGTTTTATATTCTATTGAGTACCATAAAAGTCAACTAGGATTTTTGTCATGTAGCTTTAGAATTTAAATTTTCTGTCTGGAGATATCTCAGCAAGTCAGTTGATTCTGAATGGTAATGTAAAAGAGACACTACTGTTAGGACTCCAGGATTACACTAATGTTTCTAGTCCAGGCTTAGACAGTTTCAGATCAGTTTGTTCTCCAATCAAATAGCTAGATACTTTATTCAGTTCAGGACACACTGACGTTTTTTGACAATACAGCTGGGAATTAGTCTGTATTCTGTACACTGAGGACACTGAAGCAGCACTTCTAAGTTAATGATACAGCAAAATATACATAAATTCCACTTCTACTGATAGCAAGGTAAAAAGTTATATAGGTCACTGTGAACCTCAGGAGCCTCTCAGAAAACAAGTGTCTCAACATTAATAAAAAAAGGATAAATTTTGTAGGATTACTTGTCATCAGAAAAACTTCTTATAGCAGAAGGTTCTGATCTTTTCAGAGGATCACTGTGAACACATATCTATTCCTTTCCATACGGGGGGGGGTTGAAGGGTCAGGATATCATCAGTTTGGGGATGGATTGAACATGGCCCTGAAAGACAGATTTGTATCTAAAAACACTACTCAAATTGTGTAAAAGAAGCTTCTGACTAAAACAAACTTGCCATCTAAAAATAGTATTGAAATTGCAGTGTCTATGGAAACTGCAGCTTAAGATATGAAGGCTTTTATTCAGGGACAAGCAAGAGGGCAATGTCCATAAAATATGTACCACATCAAAAGCCAAACAGTAAATTGGAAACAGTAAACAGCTAAACATCCTGACATTTGTTACTGATGTGGAAGAGGGTCAGACATTCATTCCAAAATTGTAGAAACTGTAATAAAAAGTACATATCTGAAGTGTAAATGGTCCAGCAAAGACTACAATAAAGTATAAAAGTGGTCATACAGGGATAATATCACATTAGATAAGAGGCAGATAACACAAAAAAAAAAAAAAAAAAAAAAAAAGCTCAGTAGCAATAAAGCTTAGTACAACTGATGATTACAACAGGAAACTTACCTTCAAATTTGAAAGATGTTCAGGTCTACCAAATGAGTAGAAGAATCTCATTTTCACAGGACCAACAACAGCTTCTCTTTACTGAGAATATATTGAGTAGTATGTGACTTTTTTATTGTTCCCATCATCACAAAAACTTTGTTTCTAGTTTAGAAGACAAGGAGAACATGTCACTTTGTATGAGTGCAAGGAATTGCATATGGTCAATTCAAGTCCTCAGCAGACTCTTCTCAATGTGAGATAACACAGCTTTAGATTAACTGATTCCCTGGTAGATCTTCCATATCTTTTTTAGTGAAAAGTGTACATGAAATTCACAATCATATCTGCTTCAAGAGCATGCATAGTAGAAACAAAGATTACTATGACATCACAGAAGCAGAAGAGGAGAAGAACATTATTCAGATGAATTATGTAAAGGCAGCAAGCTATTTTCTTGTGTATCACACTGACAATATTTTCACCTTCAGCAGATCCATTTCCTGCAAAAGTTATTCCTCCTGTTCAAGGTCAGAATTAGGATTGTTAATCTAATGCTTTATTTGAGGTTTTAAACAGATGCATTTTTAACGTACACATGCATAGATAGATCTGCATAATAAAAATGTTTTGATTTAATAATAATCTTTTCATTATTCTGTGTAATGGTATAACTCAAGAAGTTTTACTTCTCTAAAAGGGTTGTCTAATTGTCCTAGCTTTTCTTTTATCCCTGAAAAAAACCTGTTTCGTAACCAAAAGTTCACTGTTAAATGAATTATTTTTCATTGATGAAATTTTATTTGAATATAAAACTTTCCTACACTGCTTTAAGCATCTGACTATGGGGTATTATAGGGTAACATCTCTATTGGTGAGTCACATCAAATAGGTAGTAAATACATGTCCTTTGCATCAGAAACCAAATGTCTCAGACAGTGGTCTGGAGAGCAATTCTGTCTCCTAGAGGTTTAACACTCATTTCTGTGTTTTCAACCAAAATATCATCAATCACTGAGGATTTTCTCTTTAGAATATGTAATAATTTGGTAAGTGATGGGTATCAGTAATGGGTATGTTAAATGTAGAAAGACTTGTTCAAAATCGTAACCCAAATTGTGTTCAGATAAAGTAGCAGGCATTATAAACATAGCAGCCATCTGAGAGGTGTCACATCTGATTTTGGTTAGTTGTTTTTTTTGGTGTGTTTTTTTAACTGTAAAGATTGTTTGGTATTACAGGAAGAGAAAAAAAAAAATAGGTCTTTCTGCAACTTATGAGAGCTGTCAGCAGAGTAAATAACAGTTTCACTGAGGACTCTACAACTTGGGTATCTCCTGGGATATTCAAGTTCAAATCCCCACAGACAAAATAGAAAGGGTCATGTTTAAATGGACCTCAGTTTACAGATTGCTTGAGAATAAGTAAAACATCATTCTTTGTGGTTAAAGAATAATATAAATAAGTCTCTCATTAAATAAATATTTACATTCTCTAATCTAATTACTATATTTTATTAAAAATTGACAGCAGTTTCCACTCTCCTTTATATGAGTCCAGAACCTTAGAATGTAGGATTGAGCAAGCTGACTGTGAAGGAGCCCTATGCTTGCTAGAAGAGGGGCTTTGATAAGAAAAGTAATTGCAAATTAAGTTAGTTGATCTTAAACCTTATTTCAGCCTGTGAAGTCTGACCTCCAAAAATCTAACTTTGACACACACAGGCTTGTAATTCCTATGAAAATTATCATGTTCATTTTAAGGAGATTTTACAAGATAAAGCAAATAAGAATTTAAAAAGAATAGTGTTCTTGTGGCTGAGGTACAAGAAATTGAGTTATTTTATATTGTTACAATATATATTACTGAAAATAAATTTTTCACAAACATAGTAAGTGATTGAGTTTCTAAGATTCTGATTGCAGTCCTTATGGGCTAAAATAATATTAGAGGCAAATCTTGGTTCTTTGGGGGGACTATCAAAAATAAGATCGAATCTCAATTTCTTCAGTCAGAATCACAGTTACTTTCGGATTCCTGAGTAGAAGAAGCCATATCCTGACCATAAAGATATTGTCAGGAGACTATTTGTAACTAATTTAGATTACACAGTCATAGCAGACTGTGGAGATTGGTAGCAGGCAAGGGCCACTGTCTCCAAAATCTTTTGTATAGAAGTATATTCCCTGCTGCTATAGAATATGCGCTTACTTCCAAAGAAATGTTCAAAAAGTCAAATGTAGATTTCAGATGCTGCAGTTGTACATCTTAATGGGTGAATGTACAATATCTGTTAGCAGGGGTTTTGGCATGGGCAATCAAAAGAAATGAGAAGTCTTGAGCACTGGAATGTTATATGTAAGTATGCATGAAGGGAGTCTCCAAAAGTCTATTATTCATACATAGCTGCACGTGACAATATGTCATATTAAAATCAGTTGTAGAATGATAGAATGGTACTTTAAAGATCATCTATCCCAACCCACTCCTGCCACGAGCAGGGACATCTTTCCCTAGATCAGGTGGCTCAAACCCCCATGAACACTTCCAGCAATAGTAGACTTGTGGCTAAATGGTATGGTGTTGTAATCGACACGTGTCCCTTACTTTATTACTGATTTATCTGATTGAAAGACTGCTCAAAACTGCTCAGAGCTGTAGAAATATTTTATTATCTCTTTTTCTGTTTCACAGTGCAAGATACTTTACAATCAAGACCATGTATTGAAAATGAAAAATATGTAAAGTGCAAAGGCATGAAAATGGAGAAAAAATGGAGAACATCTGCTGATTTCAGGTCATGAATTGAGCTCGGTCAATCACTAAGTTGTCTGATGGTTGCACTGAGTGTAGGATGTAAAAAATGGAGTGAAGTGCTCTTGGTAAAGCAACTTGTTGAACTAGTGCTGTTGACATGGGGTCACCCAAAGAAGATTCTGCTTCTGCTGTCTTTCCTTCTTCATGTTTTCTCTCAGATTTGACACATCTATTGACAGAAGATATTTCCTTTGAAACTTTCCTTCCTGATCTTTTGGATGTGTGCAGTGAGAAAATAATGTATTTTACATAGTATAGAGATTTAACTTAAACTTCAAGGCACTTTTGAGTATTCTTTTTCTCACTAAAATTGATTGCTTTCTTGTTCGAGCAAAATAATGTGGAAATTAAAATTTTGTTGAGAAGAGGAGAAAAGAAAAGAAAGGAAAATTAAAAAGTATGGTACTGTATGTTCTTGAAATAATTTTAATTTTTTCCAAAAAGTTTATAGAAGAGATCATATCTAATCTATAGAAATATGTAAATTTAATGAAAAAAAAAAAGGTCTTTATTACCAAAAGAATATATTCATACTCTTATACCATGTACAAAACTGAAATTGCCTCATTTATAACATAGCACCTTGATAATTCCCCAAAGTGAATCCTTGATAAATCACGTAAGTAATCTAGGCTCAATGGATGCAAACTGTACTCAGGAAGAGCTATCGATGGATTGCATACAAACTGGAAGTACATACTGATATTTTCTTGCCCTGGGTTCTATCCAGTACTATTCAATGCTACCCAGTACTCCTGAGAGTAAGTTGGGTGTCTGAACAGAAATTTAATATTTATTTCATCCATATAAGGAAGAGCATTGTGTTAAACTGCAGTTGCAGGAGAACAGGATTAGAATTCCAGTAATTTTGAGAAACTGGAAAACAGGTATGAAAAAAATGAACAGTGCTTAATGGAGTCAAAAACATAAGTCTTGGATGAGAACTAATGATTTCACAAGTTGGAAGAACAGTATGAGGATATGATACAATTCTCCAGAGTAGCATTTTGTTATTATGATACAAAGTAAACAACAGAGAGTTACTGTTGAAGTAGACTGCTGTTCTGAAAAAGAAAAATATTATGTTGGGATGTACAATTATGTGGTGCCTGTAAAGGTAATGTCTCTTCTCTACCTGAACATGTTAAATTATAGTGTATACTATGTCTCTAATGTGTGGGAAGCTAGGAAGAGACAGGGTAGAAAAATGTGATTTACAAGAAGAGTCTGAAAATATTCGATTTGTTTCTTTCAGGGGGGCACAGTTATAGCCTTCTTCAAATCCACAAAAATGTGGTTGCAAATACCAAATACAAAAATACACTGTTTTGCATGTCCACAGTGGAGTAAACTGAAACTGATGGATAGAAATTGCAGCAAATAAGACTTCAGTTACAGATTAGGAAAAAGAAGTTATATTTAAAACCTGTAATATGTCTACATGCATTATGGACTTTCCCTCACTATACATTTTTAAGAAGATATTGATCCATCAAAAATCATTCACCAGATGAAGAGGTATAGATTCGATACCTTTTAAAATCTATTTGTCATATTTTGTGAGACCTTTCTTTTTAATCATTTATATTGTGAGCATGCTAAATATGGGTGGTTCTTTATTACAGTGCTAACTAAGCTACAGAGATTGAGAATCAGTATAATTGAGAAAAATATTTTTCAATAATTAGAAGGTTTAAGATGCTGTTAGCTTTGAATTGAGTGAAATGGTTAAGAATCAAAGTGGATGGTTTAAATGAGTGGTTTTCTAAAAGTACATGGAGGGAAAAAAAGAAATGAAAAGTTCCATAGCTGTGGGTTGGGACATGAAAATATACATTGTAAACAAAAAAAAACCTGTTTCAAAGACTCTCAATTAAAAAATTTACTTTTCTAAATTCAGAAAAAAAAAAAAAAATGTCCTTATTTTCTCAATAAAGAAAATCACTGCATTAAATAGATGATGAAGTAAGAATTTTCTCCATTCAGAATCAATTAATTCCTGTGTGGGTTGTAAGAAAATTGGGACAGTAATTTCCTCTTAAATTGGTGGTATTTTCTTCCTTATAGTAAAAGCAGTTCAGGGAACATCTAGTAGAAAATAAGTGAAATATAAAACAAAATATTCAGTAGTGAACAATAATGCTATCTTTCTGCACTCTATTCAAGAAATGAAATTTAACATCTTGCCATTTTAATGTAAGCAACAAAGGGTTACTCTTACATTCTGTTTCAAAAAGGTACACCTTTTCAAGGCATCTTTCTTGTGGGAGCAAAAATGCCACATTTGGCCTCTGAGATTTTGATATTATTTCTGTGCTTGAAAGATACACTAAAAACTTTTACTTGTCTAGGCAAAGGAAAGCTCTGACCTTTTTTCAGATGAAATACCTGAATAATATGGTGATGAGGACCACATAAAGAACTATAATGTGAATCCTCACTTTCCCTGAGGGAAGAAGCTGATCTCACAGGTTACCTATTCCAGATCAGAAGCTGAAATAAGATAAAATCTCTTCCAGTTCTACTGTGTATTTAGCTCTCTCCACTGTAGTTTATGCTGTTAAATATAACTTTTAACCTGAAGTTTTACTTTGTGTCTTTACTTACTATTTAAGATTCCATGTAGCAGAATTTTGAATAAACCCGTAATAGTAAAATTTTAATCCTTATTTAAAACATCACTGTGCATGGAAAATGCTTAAACAATTTAGTTAATATTTTACAAAGGTGTGCAATAAAAACCCAATAACCTGTGTTTACTAAATGCTTCCTAACTGCTGATACTATATTTTGTATGTATGTAAATACATTACATTCATGGAATCATTCTCTAGACAAGTGTCAAAATCAATTTTATGCCATTAATCCTTTATGTGACTAGAAGAAAACAATATATCAATATGGAAATACTTTTATTTTACTTTTCAATAATGCTTTTCAAAAAATATTTAGATTATCAAGTATTTGTTCAACTGTATGTAATAAGGATATAACATATTTTCTTATTTAGAATAAAATAAAATAAAATAAGACCATTACAGGTATGCAGAATAAGTGCATTTCTGGTAAATAGATTTAAAGTTAAACTTATAATGTTCTTACAGTTCCACTTTTTAAAATGTTCTAAAATGGATAAAGTGCTTATTGATGTGCTTCTTTCTAAATTTCAATTATACCTTCTACTGTGTTTCTATTATGAGTAGCTTATAATATTTTAATAAATTATTAGTGGGAAGTGTGTCATTATCATAAGTTACAAATGGCTACAGACAGTCTAGGAAAATATATGTGGGATACTTACAGGCAATGATCAAAGCAATTTATTGATGTTTTGCATTCTATTACTTTCCTGTTACTGTTCTGAGAGTAAAACACTTATTAGCTATTTGTTATTTATAAACTAGATCTAAATATACCTTTAATAGAATCTAGGACTATCTATAAAATTCTTTATTACTTAGTATTAACAACTCTTCCCTGATTCTCAGAAACGTGGTTATTAGTGCCTCATCATCCATGTGATCTACAGGGGAATTAATTTCAGGAACTCTGAAGCAATGCACAGTGGCATTTGCTGCAGTGACAGGCACTACTGTAGTTAGTAGTGCCAGCTGGCCAGTCTCACAGTGGGCATCTCTTCCAGTTAAATAAGCATCCTATGAACTAAGGAGGCTTCCCATGCTGCTCTCATTGACTCAGAAGCCTGTAAGTGACAATCAGTACATAAAGAAAAAGCTTTTAAAATCCTTGTATCACTTTGGTCATGTAAGGGAAATTTGAAATTTGACAGTGACATTGATTGCATTGGTACGTCTGAATTTTGTTCAAGGTCTTCCCAAATTCTCTTTGGCTATGTTGGCTCATAGCATTAAAAAAAAAAAAAAAACAAAAAAAACCCCAAACAAACAAACAAACAAAAAAAAAAAAAACAAAAAAACCACCCAAAAACCAGTGCTTTCTTCTGTCATTCTTCAGATTCTTTCTTCATTTGTTAGTCCAACATGATAAAAGGTTATACTTTTTTTTGGTTTTTTTCTTAATCATTAACTAACAGGCTATGGGAGCATTATAAATAAGTGCGTAAGTTAGTAGGAAATAATATTTTTATATATTACAGACACATATTTTGTAATGAATAGATCTACCTTTTAGAAGTCATAGCAGACTGTAAACATAATTAACAACGTTTTTGATTTATATGGTAGTTTATATTTTAAGTGTTGTAAAAAAAAAAAAAACCCAGAAGATTTCTCACTCATCTGCATAGGTAGCAGTAAAGATCTGCAGTATGTAGAGGCCTGACTCATAATAGTAGTTTAAAAAAAGAAAAAAAAATAAAAAATAAAAAAATTGTGTATTAAATTGGCATAGCCAAAAGATGATTGTCTCATTAAAATAACTGAACTCTCAAATGTAATGTCCATGGACATTAAATGTGTTAAGTGCTAAGACGATGATTAAATTCTTGATCCTGTACATATGTGGAGTAAAGAGGTAGTCCAAGCCCAGGAATCCTGCTAATTCTTAAATTTATTCTATATTATTGTTCTAGTGTATTTGAACAGTACAGAGAGAAGCAGAGATCAAAAAGACTTCTTGTGCTGTCTTCTCTCTTTACACTTTTCTTGGAACAGTTTATCACAACTGAGTCATAAAGGGAACAGATAATAATATGGTCTTGGAAAAAATGCATTGACCTTGGGAGAAAGTCTTGTGAAAGAGAACTCAGCTTAGTGTATAACATAGAAATGATCATATGGTGTGGATTGTTTTGGTTTTTTTTTCCTACAACAGAGCAGTCAAGTAATATCTTCCAATTAATTTAGCTAATTTGAATTTTACTTTAAAAAAGATATTTAAAAAAATAACTTATTTCTGCTCTCATGTAAGCAAATATTCTGTTTGCCTACAGGAAAATAATCTGTCAGATAAGTAAAAATATTAAACTTGTATTCCTGAACGAGTTACTATTGCAGATTTTACTCCAAATGAACATTATATATATATATATTTTTTTGTTTTGTTTTGTTTTTTTTGTTTTCCATACCAGTTCTGAAGTAAGAAAAGAGAAAGAAAAGTTTTTATTTAGCACATTAGTTGTGATTAAGGACTGTTCAAATGCTCATCTTCAATCAGTTGTTGCAAAATTAAACCAAAAGAAAAATAACCCAGAGAGCTGCCCTGCAAATCTCTCATTACAGTGGCATTTACAAATGAGATTTCCAGCCAAACTCCAATTGTGTTTAGTTAAACAAGCTGTCAGATTGCAATTGGTATTTTCAAGATGAAAGTTATTCAAGGGTAACATTCTGAACATATGTAGCAATTATCAGAAGTAATTATATGTGATACATTAATTTAGTTTCCATTACATAAAAAGCAAACTGGAACTACTGACTGCAGTAAACAAAGGAGTTTGACTTTACTGTTTTTGGTCATTTGTCATCTGAAGAAAAGAATACACTGGGTACTCTTGATCTTTAAGTCACTGACTATCGTGTAAATGCCTCTTGGTTTTAGGAATCCACTGCTGCAGAAGATCAAATTATGTATCATTTTCATGGGAGAAAACACATGTTTTACTACAACAGTATCCAAGTCACAATTGAAATACCTCTGTTCTCTTAGGTGTGAAAAAGCATCTGAATTTATAATATGCTATTTCTTTCACTCTTATCAGAATTTTTGAGTATATATGGATTATCTCATAAATAATTAATACTTTAAAATGCCAGTTATCTAAGTGACAGTATTTTGAAAGCAGAATTACCTACTCAGCTACTGATGAAAAAAACATTGAATAATAATAATTATAACAATAATAATAACAACAATAATAATTTTAATAATAATTAAAAAAAAATCTTATGTCTTCAACAAACAAGAATGTAAGACCAATATTTTTCTTAGTGTTTACATTCCAAAATGGAACTAATGCTTGGTAAAACTTTTATTTTAAATAAGAATATTCTTAAATTCTTATTCTTAAGTAAGAAATAAAGAAAGCGTTTCTCTGAGTTGTTTTGGTTAGCTGTGTTGTTTTGTTTTGGTTTTTTCCCACTATGTAATACAGGTGTTCTCAATTTCTAGGTGAAATAAAAAAAAAAAAAAAAGATGAAAAAAACCTCTATATTTGTAATTAGTATAGCTGTATGTTGCAAATTTTGTAAGTTTAGTGTGGAAAACCCAACTATTTTATGCATTTTTCAAAAATATGGAGTAACATTTCCTGTAGTCTTGCAAATATTCTCAGCCTCTCAGGGAAGAACTTCTTAAAAATTGTCCCTAAATCACTGGAAGAACTATCAGCTGGACTTTCAGGGGTTTTAACTGAAAGTTTCTGTATTTTCTTGTTAATTTCCTTTCCACCTATATTTTTCCATAGGATTACACTATTTACACTACATTACTACATTGTATTAGCTATAGCATTACACATATAATGGTCTTTCTAGTTAAAAATTATGACCTTGAGTATTAAACACTTAATGAAATACAACACCTAAAACCTAGTGTTTCCCTCTGTTTTTAGTCGGTGTGGGGGATTTTTTGTTTTGGTTTGTGGATTGCTTGTTTGTTTGTGTTTTTGTTTGGTTTGGGGGTTTTTTTTGATCTGAAGTCAGTGGTATTCAGTTAAAGGTTCGAACATTCCAGGTGGCAAGTAGAAATTCTCAGACAGCAGATATTTCTCACACATTTTTGCTGCAGAGATCAACTTCAGGGCAGGTAAGTCTGCTCTGTGGAAGGGACCTGAAGCCCCAGGGGCCATCAAAAAGCTATATGGGGGCTTTTTAGAAGCCGAGAAAAGTGTCTTGCCTTTGCCAACCCCTGGGCTGGCTGCTTGTGGGCAGGCTGCTGAGCTAGCGTGAGCAGATCCAGCACCACCCACCGTTTATAAGGCTATAAAAAGCCTCTGAGAAATTGCCCAGGGTGAGCAAATGGCGATTGTGTGAGGCCAGGGCCTTTTGCAGCTCGCTGGGCAGTTACAGATATGGGAGGTGCTGCAATTTACTTAAGGAGTGGTGGTGGCTACTTGGAGGAGGAAGACTGTGTTCCCACAGCCCATGAAAATTGATATTGGTATCTAGGTCACAGGCTGTGAGGAATGCCACAGACTTTAACTGGCAATGGGGGACAACACTGACTATTTGTGCGGTGTGAGTAGGTTGATGACCTGCTCATCTGGGTGGCACAGCTCCACAATGAAGTGATGGAACTCAGGGAAGAGGTGAGTAGATTGAGAAGCATCAGGGAGTGACAGGGTAATTAACTACTTCCATAAACTGATCTCTACAAAAATGGAATGGGAGGTAACTTTTAGTGGAGCAGAAAATTCCATATCCTCTCATCAGCAAGCCTCCCAGCCTTCCTGTATTTATATTCCAAAAGTCATGGCAGACTGGTGAAGTCCCCAGTGACTGGAAAAGGAGAAACATAACCCCATTTTCAAGAAGGGGAAGAAGGATGAACCAGGGAACTATAGGTCAGTTAGTCTGACCTCCATGCCTGGTAAAATCATGGAGCAGATCCTCTGGGAGGCAATGCTGAGGCAGAAGAATAACAAAGAATCATGGAGCAGATCCTCTGGGAGGCAATGCTGAGGCAGAAGAATAACAAAGACGTGGCTGGGTACAACTGACATGGCTTCACCAGTGGCAAATCATGCCTGACTGTGGATGCTGAAAAGCTGCTAGCAGAGGGATTTTCTTAGGTTCTCACAATATTCCGTGAGAATCCTGCCTTTCTCACACATGTCATGAGAAACAGTAGGATGGTTTTTGTAAGCTAGACCAACACCTGGTGTTTTGCAAAGTTCTGTTTATGGTGCATTGGAAAAATATTTTGAAATGGGTGTTGTAGGACTTTAGCCAATCACCCTAGGAGATGGGTGATCACTGACCAGTCGCCCTATGGGGCTAGGGTATATAAAACGGGTTGTAAATTAATAAAGTTGCTTCTTTTGCCTGCTTTTGCTGAATTTATATGTTGCTGCATCTCTCTGCTCCTGGCATAAGCAGCGACACCTCACAAAACTGGTGACCTTCTATGAGGAGGTCACAACATGAATAGACATGGGAAGAGCAATTGACATCATTTAGCTGGACCTGAGCAAAGCCTTTGACACTGTTCCACACAATATCCTGGTCTCCAAGATGGTAAAATATGGATTCGATGGATGGACAATCCAGTAGATAAAGAACTGGCTTGACAGCTGCACCCAAAGAATGGCTGCCAATGGGTCCATGTCCAAGTGGAGTCCAGTGACAAGTGGAGTCCCTTAAGGATCAGTACTGAGACCAGTCTTGTTTAACATCTTCATCGGAGACATGGACAGTGGCATTGAGTGCACCCTCAGCAAGTCTGCTGATGACACCGAGCTGTGTGGGGTGGCTGACATGCTGGAGGGTAAGGATGTCATCCAGAGGGACCTTGATAGGCTGGAGAGGTGGGCCCATGCCAATCTCATGAAGTTCAACAAGGCCAGATGCAAGGTCCTCCATCTGGGTCGGAGCAATCCCAAGCACCAATATAGGCTGGGCTATGACTGGCTTGAGAGCAGCCCTGAAGAAAAGGTCTTGGGGGTACTGATGGATGAGAAGCTCAACATGAGCTGTCAGTGTACACTTGCAGACCAGAGGGCAAATCATATCCTGGACTGCATCAAGAGAAGCGTGTCCAGCAGGTCAAGGGAAGTGATTCTTCCCCTGTACTCCACTCTCATGGGACCCCACCTGGAGTACTGCATCCAGTTCTGGAGCCCCTGTTACAGGAAAGATATGGACATGCTGGAACATGTCCAGAGAAGGGCCATGAGGATTGTCAGGGGGCTGGAGCTCCTCTCCTATGAGAACAGACAGAGAGTTGGGGTTATTCAGTCTGGAGAACAGAAGGCTCTGGGGAGACGTTATTGTGGCCCTTCCAGCATCTTAAAGGGGCCTACAAGAAAGCTGGTGAGGGACTTCTTAGGATGTCAGGTAGTGGTAGGAGTAGAAGGAATGGATCAAAACTACAGGTGGGTAGATTCAGATTAGACATTAGGAAGAAGTTCTTCACCATGAGAGTGGTGAGACACTGGAACAGGTTGCCCAGAGAAGTGGAGGAAGCCCCATCCCTGGAAGTTTTTAAGGCCAAGCTGGATGGGGCTCTGAGCAACCAGATCTAGTGGAAGATGTCACTGCCCATGGTGGGCAGTCACTGCCCATGGTGGTTGGAACTAGATGATCTTTAAGGTCCCTTCCAACCCTGACAATTTTATGATTCTATATAGTATAAATATATAAAAATAAATTATCAATGGCACTGCTATGGTATCTATAGGTAATAATGTGTGTATGAAGTTGTTATAAGGTTGACATCTAAGAAACATGTATTTCTCCAAAATGAAATTACTCATGTGAATTTTTTTCTATTACTTCAATGTATGTTTGCTTCTTTATTTATTTGTTTGGGGGTTTTTACTAATAGCAAATATTGCATAATTTTAATCAGAATAATAGTTCCATTTTAGTGGGGTTGCCTAAGTTTGCCATGTGATGAATGGATATATGTAATAACTCTTCATGTGTAAATAAACTTTTGATCACTTTTATGTGTATGCTAGCAGACAGCATATCATATAGATTGGGATCATTTTGCAGATTGTATTTCACATAGAACTTTACAGAAAGCTGAACTATAGATCGGTAGACTTGGATATAGTGATATTGAGTTCATGTACAGATGTGACATAAAAAAAATTTCTAAATTTGCTTCGATAAAGCTTACAGAATTTTATTTCATGTTTGCCCAAAGCTACTATAACAAATATTGAGCAGATACCAATAATGATCACAGACACATAAAGCTATAGCAACAAGTGAAAGTTTTAAGGACAATCACTGAACTTGTGTGGCATCTTTCCATTCCTCTGCAAAGTAAATCCCATTTGCTTATCTTTTCATAACTTCTGCTTTCTAATATAAGCCAACAAATTTTCTGTGTGACCTCATGTTAGTAAGAAGGTTCTCTAGGGCTCAAGAATTGAATAGTTCAGTTCCTTCCTCAATTTGGAGCTGATAAGATGTTTTGATTTGAGGAAACCATTTTCAGTAAATATATAATCCTGTGGGGCTTGGGGTTGTGGTTTATTTCTTTTGAAAAACAACTTTAAAAATCTTCTGGTGCTAATTTTTCAAACAGGGAAGTTTGGATTGCTAATAAATTCAGAATCTTTTACCTTCAAATGTCATCTCAAAGAAATGTCAATAATATATTCAAATGTAATTTCCACATATCTGCAATAGTCCAAATTCTACACATCTTGTTTGCCCTGATGATTAAGTATTCAGGGAGTTATCCAAGTAATCTGGTAGGTATGTTTTTTGATTGTTTCGGTTTGTTTGTTTGTTTTTTTTTCTAAGGACAGCATTATAAAACAAAAGCTCTATTTATTTATTCATGAGAAGAAATGTACTGTTAGACAAAAGGAAATATAAAATACAGACAGCACTTATTTAGATTAATTAGAAGAAAAAGAAAAATGTTTCCAATTATATTTTGATATCCAAATACTTCCTGTGTGAAACTATTTATTACAGTATGACCAAAAGTAATATTATAAAAATATTACTGTAAACTGATTCAGAATTTCCTTTTGCCCATGGTCCTGAGATAATAATCTGAAAGTTTGAATTTAAACCTGGAACTTCAGTTCTGAATTCCTTTTTAAGTAGAAATGTATTGATTCTAATCTCCCAATTTTATTTTTTCTATTCCTTATGTCTTCTGCTTTTTTCTTCTCTCTCATTCTCTCTCCCTTTCTGTGCATAGAATCTTTGAAATATCTGTCACCTGTACAAATTTCTACTTAAATAGAAAAGGTGCTCATATAAATATTATTGCAGCAAAACACAGATAAAAAGTTCTTAAATTTCTCAAAAGAGAATGAATAAACTATATAATTACAGGAAGCTAGAAGTAAACAAAAAAAAACCCAACAAACTTTTAAAATAAACACTGAAGTACATTAATCACAATATAGTTAATTGAATAATTTCTTTAACTCTTCTGAAGAAAAGGAGGGAGGACATTTTCTTCTGTATAATAAGACTGAGAAGCTTTCCACAAGGCATATGAGGTTTGTACCTTATCTATTAGTAAATTACAGAGAAAGAGCAAAAGCATAATTTGATATACCGTATATGATATGAAGACTGGGTTTCACAAAACAGTGTCCTTATACTAGGTCTGATTTAATACAGTGAAGAAAGAAACACCCTTTTCCTTTGATTAACATCAGTAGAAGATTTCATAACTCATATGTATGCTAATGACAAAAAGGAAATTATTAGCATATTTTAAAGTATTTTTTTTTAATTAAACTCAGATATACTTCTATGATACTCTTCTGTTTTAGATAAACTCATTTCATCTCATTTAAGTACACAGGTAATCATTGAATCACTTAGCTATTTTTTTCCTTAAATAAATTAAATTTTTTGTAACAACATAATCATGAATTCAAACAGCAAAACAGTAATATTAATAGCTAAGTGAAAAGAAATGTTAGATTGTGGGTTTTTTTTTCCCTTCATAGAAATAATGTTTCATATTTTCATAAAATTTCCAAACTAAATTGTTATTTCATCAAATATACCTATTAGATGGAAGTCTTTCTTTTATGGAAGATCTTCTCTGTATCTGAGTGTACATATATATATATATGCAGTGTGGAATATGTATTTTTTTTTTATGGAAGTGTTCTACCTCTTATTCTGGTATCTGATGCATTGCCTGAATTTGTAAGCTTGGAAGCAAGTGAACTACACACAGTGGGGTGCTGACCATTCTGAAGTAAGGGAATCTATGCTGTCATATGAGCTGTGTTGAAAGGCATACCAGCTTGTAAAAGCACACAACAGTTCATGAATAAAAGATAAAGCCAATTCAGAAAGGTGTTTTCCTTTAGACTGCAACTTTCAAGCTGCTGTGCATATGTAATAATTTTTCTTTAACTTTTAATATTTGTAAGGCAAATTTTGCCTCTACAATACCTTTTTTGTTTAGTTTTATTGTAATATCTTTTATTTTCATTTAATTCCCATGACTCATTCAAGAAATTGACGAAATGTAATAATGAAACAGAGCAGCATATTAATGAAATTATGGTCCCCACACTGCAAATGAAGGCTGTGCTCCTAACACTGGACAGGATAGATGTAGGAACACAGACAGAGCTCCCACAGAAGACCATGATGGTTCAGGTCACAGGATGCAAGTAGTGCCTCAGCCTCTCCCTGGTAGCAGGGAGCTATGCATGGTGTGAGCAGGATGATGATCTGCTCAGCCAAGCAGCACAGCTGCAAAGGGAGGTTTAAAGGCTGCAACCTGAAGTAGAAAGTCTTACGAGCATCAGGGAGGTTGAGGAAGAGATTGACTGGTGGAGCCAGGCTCTGCCCTCTCTGAAACTCAAACAAGAACAGAAGCACCTGCCACAAACCACCCAGGAACAGGGGGCCCCTGGACAATCCCTGAGGTAGGTTCATCGGGAGACATATCAGCATAGTACAAACCAAAAAGTCCATGGTCAAGGCAGCAAGCAAACTCCTGCCTTGTCCACCTCCCCCCACCCCCTCGACAGGGAGCAGTGGCAACAAGTTCCTGCTTGGCGTGGCAGGAGTGTTGCCTCAGTTATCCTCCCAACCTCTCATGTGCCCTTGTATAACAGGTATAAAGCCCTGCAAGTTCAGGCAACCAATGAGGAAGATGAATCATCTGGCTTGGAAGTATTCACAAGATTAAGGAAGTCTAAGACCAGCATCCATACACATTCCACCAAAAAGCGACAAGAGTCATTGTTATATGTAACTCCCTTCTGAAGGGAACAGAAGACCCAAAATGCAGACCTGACCCACTTCAAAGGAAAGTTTGTTGTCTCCCCGGGGCCCGAGTTAAGGATGTGGTAAGGAAGCTTCCTACCCTCATACAGCCCACAGATTATTGTACATTATTGACTTTCCAGGTAGGCAGTGACGATCTCGAAAAAAGAAAACTAAGGTCTGTCAAGAGAGACTTTAGGGCCTTGGGTCAACTGGTCAAGGCAGTAGAAGCACAAGTAATATTTTCTTCTATCTCCCTTGTTGAAGGACCAACCCAGAAAGGCTGAGGAGGACCCATCAGATTAGTTCTTGTCTTCAAGACTGGTGCCACCAGCACGACTTTGGGTTTTTTGACCATGGGTCAACTTACATGATGCCAGGCCTGTTGGAATCATATGGGGTGCATCTCTCAAAGAGGAAGAAGGTTTCTGTCATGGGAATTGTCCGGGCTCATTGAGCGAGCTTTAAACTAGATTTGAAGGGGGAAAGGGGAAAAACCTGGCTCACAGGAAACAAGCGAGGGACATCAGTGGGGTATTGTGCCAGTTCCACTGATACCTCAGGGTTGGTACCAGTCAGGACGTACTCGAGTATTGCAAACTTGCTAAAATTCCCGTAAAACAATTCACGCTGTATGGGGACCAAACAGGATGAGCTAGAGATCTGTGTGTGATCTCAGGACCCTGATCTCATTGCAATCACTGAGACATAGTGGGACAGCTCACATGACTGGAACACTGTCATGGATGGCTATGTCCTTTTCAGGAAGGATCGGCTGGCAAGGCGAGGTGGTGGAGTTGCTCTCTATGTGAGAGATCAATTGGAATGTATCGAGCTCTCCCTGGGGGGCAATGAGGAGCAGGTTGAAAGCTTGTGGGTTAGGATTAAGAGGGAGACTAGTATAGGAGACATTGTAGTAGGTGTTTACTACAGGCCATCTGATCAGGATGAGGAAACTGATGAGGCCTACAGGCAGCTGGAAGTAGCCTCGAAATCACAGACTCTGGTTGTCATGGGAGACTTCAATTACCCTGATATTTTCTGGGAAAGCTACACAGCCAGTCATGCGCAGTCCAGTAGGTTCCTCCAGAGCATTGATGATAATTTCCTAATGCAGGTGGTGGAGGAGCCACCAAGGAGAGGAGTGCTGCTGTACCTTTTACTGACAAACAAAGAGGGACTGGTTGAGGATGTGAAGGTGGGAGGCACCCTTGGCTGTAGTGACCACGAGATGGTGGAGTTCAGAATTAGGGGCAGTAGGCACAGGGCCACAAGCAGGATCGTTACGCTGGACTTCAGAAAGGCCAACCTTAGCCTCCTCAGGGAAGTGCTTGGAAAAGTCCCATGGGACAGGGCCTTAGAAGGCGGACCCAGGTAACTATAGGCTTGTCAGCCTCACCTCCATCACTGGAAAGGTGATGGAACAGCTTGTTCTTGCCACAATCTCAAAGAATGTGCAGGAAAGGAGGCTTATCATGGGTAGTCAACATGGATTCCGTAAGTCTAAATCATTCTTGACTAATCTGATAGCCTTTTATGATGGCACAACTAGTTGGATGAGAAGAAGGCAGTGGATGTGATATTTCTTGACTTCAGCAAGGCTTTTGATACTGTCTCCCATGGTATCCTCACAGCCAAGCTTAAGAAGGGTGGATTCGGTGATTGTACAGTGAAATGGATTGGGAAGTGTACAGAGCCCATGGAGTTGTGGTCATTGGAGCAGAGTCTAGCTGGAGGACTGTGACAAGTGGCATCCCCCAAGGGTCAGTGCTGGGTCCAATACTGTTCAATATATTCATCAAAGACCTGGACGAAGGGATAGAATGTACCCTTAGCAACTTGGAGGATTGGCTGACACCCCAGAAGGCTATGCTGCCATCCAGCATGATCTGGATAGGTTGGAGAGCTGGGAAGGGAGAAATTTAATGCAATTTAATAAAAGCAAGTGTAAAGTGCTGCATCTGGGGAAGAACAACCCCATGTATCAGTATAGGCTGGGGACTGATCTGTTGGAAAGCAGCTCTGGGGAAAAAGACCTAGGGGTCCTGGTAGAGAAGAGGATGACCATGCACCAACAGTGCACCCTCATGGCCAAGAAGGCCAATGGCATCCTGGGATGCATTAAGAATAGAGTGGTCAGCAGGTCAAAAGACATTCTCCTCCCCCTCTTCTCTGTGCTGGTGAGGCCCCACCTGGAATACTGTGTCCAGTTCTGGGCACCCCAGTTCAAGAAAGATGTAGAGCTACTGGAGAGAGTCCAGCGCAGGGCCACCAAGATTATTAAGGGAGTGGAGCATCTCCCTTATAAGGAGAGGCTGAGAGAGCTGGGTCTCTTTAGCCTGGTGAAGAGGAGGCTGAGGGGGGACCTCATTAATGTCTAAAAACATGTTGAGGGCAAGTGTAAGTAGGATGGAAGCCAGACTCTTCTCAAGGTCATACAATGTTAGGACAAGAGGCAATGGGAGTAAGTTGGAGCACAAGAGGTTTAAGGCAAACACAAGGAAAAATCTGTATTTCTGTGAGGGTGACAGAGCACTGGAACAGGCTGTCCAGGAGTGTTTTGGAGCCTCCTTCTCTGGAGACAGTCAAAACCCACCTGGACACATTCCTGTGTGACTTCATCTAGATAATCCTGCTCTGGCAAGGGGGTTGGACTAGATGATCTTTCGAGGTCCCTTCCAACCCCTAACATTCTACGATTCTATGAAACATAGCATCAGAGATAGAAGTTACTGAAACTTAAGAATATCAAGATCACACAGGTGTTGCTTGCAACAATAATTGTGACATTTAAAGGTATGGCTACTTCACCTGTTTTTTAAGGATGGATACTAACCAGAGACTATTTTCTTAGACATATTATCCATGGGATACTACACATAATTTAAGAAATTTTAGAAAGAAGAAAACACATCTTTTGCGTAACTTTAGAAAGAAACACTTTAATTTAGGATAATGATTAATCTACCAAAATGAGATGAGGACCCTCACTTTAATGTGTGTTCTTATACTAAATCTCATTGGGCTCATCAATCCTGACAGCTTTAGTAGGCTTCATTAAGCATTAGTTAAATTAGCCATAACTTTTTAACATTATTGGCTAATTGCTTTGTGAATATGAGATAACTCCAGAGTACACTAAAGCTCCATATCAATCCAATAAACTTTTACTTCTCAGTATGATATCATCCTATTTAAATCTTGATTGATGGTTGATCTTCAGAAGCTAGAATGCACTTTATTTAATTCCTGAATAGGAAGAACTGAGTAGTAAAGATTATATTCTATGGAGCAAATATAGTTTCCAATATGCTGGAAATACTGGTGAAGATGACCAGTTGAAATTTGCAGAGTGCCTATTGGAAAGTATTCCAACACAATAAAAAACCCACAAACACTAAAGGTAACAGCACCTTACATCATTTGTTGACTAGAATATTGTGGTCTTCTTCCAACATAAAACAGTATGGCATGAATTCCAAGTTGATTTTTCAACTAATAAAATATGTTAGTTTTTCTGAAATATGTGTTGTAGCTTGCCCAGAAGTTATGAACTTGAGGAAAAAATTACTGAATGAATAGTCTAACCTCTTATGGAGGCAGACAGATAAAAGAGTTACAGTTACCTATAAACATGCTACAAAAATAAAGTAAAGCAGGAATTATTCCCTTCTAGAAGGGAAGAACATTTATCCCTATTCTTGTCTTTAGGAATTATTGCAGTAAAATTTTGAAGATAATCACATGTCTGCATATGAACTGAGTCCAGTAATGCACCTTGGTGTCAAAAAAAATTTCTGATAATACACTTCAGGCATCTTAGACGGTTTAGAGCTCATCGTAGAATCATAGAATGGTTTGAGTTGTAAGGGATCTTTAAAGATCATCTAATTCAATCCCCATACCATGGGCAGGGACATCTTCCACTAGATCAGGTTGCTCAAAGCCCCATCCAACCTAATCTTGTACAGTTCAAGGGATAGGACATCCACCACTTCTCTGGGAAACCTGTTCATGTCTCACCACACTCATAGTAAAGAATGTCTTCCTAATATCTAATGTAAATCTACCCTCTTTTAGTTTAAAACTGTTATTCCTTGTCCTGTAACTACACGTCTTTGCAAAAAGCCTCTCCCCATCTTTCTTATAAGCATCCTTTAAGTACTGAAAGGCCTCAATAAGGGCTTCCCGGAGGCTTCTTCTCCAGGCTGAACAACTCCAACTCTTAGCCTTTCTTCACAGAGGAGGCTTTTCAGCCCTCTGACCATTTTTGTGGCCCTGCTCTGGACCCACTGTAACAGGTTGATGTTTTTCTTGCACTGAGGACCCCAGAACTAACCATAGTACTCCGTGTGGAGTATCACAAGAGTGGCACAGGGGAAGAATCACTTCCCTCAATCTGCTGGCTATACTTCTTTCTATGCTGCTCAGGATACAATTGGCTTTCAGGGCTGCAAGTGCATATTGTCAGCTCATGAGTAATTTTTCACCCACCAGTATCACCAAGCCCTTCTCGCTAGGGCTGCTCTCAATTTATCCATTACATAGACCCTACTCTATGAAGTACATGGTTGCTTTGTCCATGCCTCTCTGGCATTTATGAAAACAACTCATGGTTACAAAGTACATGACAGTATATATGCTGGTCCTTTTCTGAGAAAAAACACATACCTTCTGAACAGTAACACTTTCAGTCCCAGGAACATGAGGTTTAAACCAACAGCTTGAAAACCAGTACTTTGAGAAGAATTCATTAAACATCAAATTATGGAAATGCCTTCCTACTTCCCCACTGCAACAACATCAAGATACAGCAGAGAATTAGAACTTCTTGGCCTGTGCCTGAAATTAAAGCAGAACCCTGGCTCTGTTGCTTAGCATTCTGCAATTTGAAATTGGAAAGTGAAGAATCTTTGATTTTGTTCTTTGGTCCTAGAGCACTAATGCACGATATGAACTGTTTTATCAGGAGATGGATGCAACTGGAGCGTCCAGAGAAACTGTATTCCTTGCTGCTCTTTCGCTAAGACAGAGAACGCCCTGTCTTTTACAGCTATAGCACTGCAAGCAGTGCCAAGGGGCTAAGTCAAGGAAGCAATGGCACAAGAAAGGTCTATCTCCTGTATCTTCTGATAAATTTAAATTTGGCTTTAGGTGTCCTCTGGTACCTGTAGTCTGGTACCACTCTTCAAACAAAGTTAATATTATTGTATGGATAATGCTCAAGTAAGAGTGGGTTTTATCATATCCTTTTACAGTTGTTCACGTTCTCAGCTACATTATTGTATCTGGATAGCAGATGAGTAGACAATGCTGGCCAGAATTCTGGACTATGACAACAGCATCCCACAATGAACCAGAGAGCTTATCCTGGCTATCTATGTCTCAGAAGGTAAAGGGCAAAGAAGGAGTGATTATCTTTGTTTTCAAGGAGCTCAAGATGACAGAAGGACTTACATGAAGACAAGTGGTCTTCTAGGAAAAAATGACAGAGGCTAATTTCCTTGCTGGGAAATCAAAAGTGGTCAGAAGAGGGTGCCAAAAAAAAAAAAAGTATGAAAGATTTCTCTGCTAGTGTAGAATGGCACCTGGTAGCCCAAGAGAAGTTTTAACAACTTCCCAGTGAGGATTCTCATGTGGCAGAAATACATGAATGAGATGAGGGCACAGGAACGCTGAAATGAAAACAAAGGAAAACCAAAGTTAGATAATCACTGTAATAGTTATGGCTAACCATATGGTTTGCTTAATCACCCATCACATTAAATCAGGGATGAGATTATATAATTTGATTAGAGAAATGTCAATCAAGAACAGTTAAATATGAGGATGAGCAAAGAAATTACAGAAAAAAAATACCCCATATATCTCAGAAGAGCTGTTCTGCAGGGATCTGTTCTTTAAATGAGTGCTTGGGATGTGTGGATGGAGACTGTAAACAAATGGAAGCAGGAGGTAATCCCATGAGACTTCAGTCTCAGACACCTGCCATGCAGGTGTGTTACAGATAGTACATGTCCATTACACTAGGACCAGGCTTCAGAAGTAAAATACATGAAATAAAGCTTTGGAGCTAAAAGCCTGACAACCATTACATGAGGGGCAGGGAATTTTTGCAGTTTATGAAAAAATATCAGAGATTTCTGACTGGCAAATAGTTTCTAAACTATTTCTGCATCTTTGAGCTATGGATATGTATTTTACATATGTAATGAATTTTTCTGTATTGGTATATGCAGTTGCACCTGCTATTTTAGTACCATGCTAAATAAAGCTAGCATCCTGTATCTGAGTCCAAGATAGTCAAATTCTTTAAATTATATATTAGTTGTTGGCTATTATGCAAGAAGGCAAAACTATCTAGGTGATACAACATTAGCTATAGTATAGAGAAAACACAGACTAAGGCTTCACTTTCAGAATTCATTACAAAATCAAGATTATGATAGCGGCAAGGATGTAAATCTGGGACAATGATGGGCACTTGGGCAGATGTCTGGACGTTGTTGTGCTTTGTAATGTAATGAGGAATGAGAATCCTGATACCATTGAGATATACATGTTAAGGTCCACTTCACTTTCACAGTGAAATAATTGTGTTTGAATAGTGCACTGTCAGAGATAGAAAACAAGAGCTGACAAGCCCTCCTAGCACTACTGAATAAACATGATTACCTTGACTCAAATGCAGATAGCTCAAATTTCTGTTATCATTTTTCAGTATTTCACTATCAGAATTTGTGTGGGCAGAGTGAGCTCAGGTCAATCTGTCCAGTGGTGGTGTTTACATACAGAGTCCTATATGTTTTTTTGTGAACCCAGCCTTGAATAGCTGCAGTTGTTTCTTATTTGGTGTGATAATGAAAAATAGATTTTGACACTGTAATTGCCAAGACACTTTTTTTGCTTAGGTGTGAATGCATGATGAATTCAATATGTAGCTTCAATAACGTGCCACAGCATTCAGAAGTGAATACTGTTTTTTCCCTAGATGGCTAATAATTCATCAAAATGACCTGGGTTGCAAGGGTGTATTATGTCAGTAAATACACCTATTAGGCTGTATGTAAGACAAGTTACTTGTGTATTCTATTACACAGATCATTCAAATTCTTATAACAAGCTATTGTTCATTGTGCTTTTTCTACTAATTTGTTTTCTGTCTGTTATTTTTATGTATCCACATTCTCTATATGAAGTGAAACTACACATAAGTACAACGTATGGAATCTTAGAAATACAATGAGGTTTTTGATGTTTTCTACTGTCACCTCAACTCACATTAACTACTGCTAGAAACAGGCAGTATCAAAGAGCTAGCCTTCATGTTAAATGTGAGTGTTCATAGATAAAGATATATGTTTCTTAGCAAAGGGCAAAGAAATAGAAGAGTGTGTGACTTTGTTCTTATACATTTTCTAGTAGTGAACTGAGCAGGCCACAGATATTAATGCATGTAAAATGGCAAAAGAAGCTGAAAGAAGTGAAAGTAGGGGACACTTAAATTGGAAATGGGAAGGACCTATCCTTACCAGTTTGAATGTTCCCAACTTTCACTTTCCTGTCATGATTTTTAATTGAATAACCTCTTTATTATGATTTTAATATTTCAGATGCTTTTAAAAAACAGTATATTTTCATTATAATCTTTCTGCACATTTTATATAAACCTGATTTTATAAATTGGTTAATTTGAATATTTAAATCTGATTTCTTAAGAATTCATATCTTTATATAATATCCCAAAACACAACACTTATATCAATGTTCTTAAATGATATTGTCGAAGAATTTTTTGGTATGAGGAGTTTTTCAATGTGAAGGTAGGTAAATGAAAACAAGGGTTGCAAGAAGCAGGTTTCAATTAAATAACAATCACATTGGACCCAGTGGCTTCAAAATCTTTGTAGCTTTTCCCATCATTCTCTGTAGTAGCATGAAGTAGGAGAAAGTGAAAAATTGCTACAATGTAGAATCTATTTCTTCAATACCACATAACAGGGTATCTCATTAAAAAAAAAAAAAAAAAAAAAAAAAAACTAAACAAAAAACCTCAAAAGGACATAAATACAGAGTGTATCTGTGAAAAAACAGACAAACAAACAAACAAAAACACCCTCAAATGAGGACGTAATTCTGTTGCTCAAAGCAAACTAAACCAGTAAAATTTAAAATGGTGAGAAATTTAATTATGTAGGAAAATATATTTCAGTATCTGGGCTTTCCTGAGGTCACAGTCTTTCCAATAGATCTGCAGTCTGAGATTGGAGGTAATAGACTTTCAATAATTTGTGAGACTAGGAGGATTAGCGGATTAGTGCAGAAGTCTTTGGACTCTGAAGAACTAGGTTAAGAGATCTGCTCTGAGTCAAAAGAGAAATGAGTTTGATAATCTCTCCTTAGTCCCTGGGAAACATTTGTACAAATCACAAAACCGCCTTTAAGTATTTTCTACTATTGAAATTCTTTAGTTACAAAGGTCAAAGCTGATGTTACATGCAAAGAAAATCATCCAGCAAGACCATGTCTTTATGATTGAAACTAAGAAAGAAGCCAAGGCATACTGAGACACTTGAGCTGTACTCAGATGGATTATAACAACTTCTACACATCAAACACCTCTGATTAAATATTCACATTCTTTTTTCTTTATTAAACCATCCATTTCATACTTGTTATTTTTCAGTTATTGTAGTGAGGCATCTAGTGGAGTTCACTTAGTCTGTAATCAACATTTCTGTTTTTCAGGGTAGACTAAAACAAACAAAGCAAAATACTTCTAGCTATCTCTACTGCATGCAGGTGCCCAAGTGCTGGTGTCAGCAGGAGCTGCAGAGGCAGCTTTTGTGAGGAAAGGCTGGGACTGCCCTGTTCAGGGCGCAGTCAGCTCCAGCTGGCTCCAACTGATGCACCACAGGGCAGACCTGAGCCTAGCAGCCAAGATAGTGTCACCTCAGGGCAAGTGTGTGTAAGAAAGGGCAGGACACTGCATCAGTAAAGTGATGAGTAAGGTGGAGGACAAGAGTGAGAAACGATCCTGTAAGCACCAAGGTCAGAGGAGATGTTCCAGAAACTAAAGCAGACATTCACCTGCAGTCCATGGAAGACCCCACTCTGGAGCAGGTGTGTATTTCCTGAAGGAATTCTGGCCCATGGAGAGCTCTCACAAGATGTTACAGGACTACAGCCTGTAGAGGGGACCCATGCAGGAGAAGGGGAAAGTGTGAAGATGAGGAAGCAGCAAAGATGAGACGTTACAGACTTATCACAACTGCCATTCTCCATCCCCCTGGTCTGCTTGATGTAGGGAGGAGGTAGTGCAGTCTGGAGTGAAGGAATGAAGTTGAGGCTGGGAGGAATAGGGAGCAGGGAAAAGATGCTTTTAGTTTTGCCTGTTTCTCACCATCTTATTCTATTTTAATTGGCAATAAATTAAATTAATATCCCCCAAGTAAAATCTCTTCTGCCCATGAAAATAATGGGTAAGTGATCTCCCCATCTTTATCTCATCCCATGAGGTTTTTCATTCTATTTCTTCTCCTGTCCTGTTGCAGAGGTTGAGTAAGAGAATGGCTAACTAGTGGTCTGGCAGTCCATCATAATCTATTTCTGAAATTTGTGAGTCCAGATAAAAACATCTTATTATCACAGATATAAAAATAAGCCATTGTTCAGAAGCTGTCCTCATAACACTGCAAACTTATTCAAATGTTCTTTTATGATGGAGTCCTGTATCACAGATAAAGGAGATCAATCAAATTAAACTCAAACTTGCCTAGATTTGGAAGTCTTCCAGATCTGCATGTGGAATCTATTTCAAAGTAATTATATTCTCAGGATGATATTTTAAAACAATTATTAATGATCTGTTATGTCAATAAATTTGTCAACTGTAGACAAGTCCTCACAGGCCCACCTTTTCAAAAGACAATATTTCTGGATTCATTTCTTTAATCAGTAATGAAAAAGTGAACAGATTCAATAGAATTTTAATTTGATGTACAGTAAGACAGAACCAGTTATACCACAATGGCATTAATGCCAAAACCACTTCTGTCATTTTGGCTTCAAGCCTAGTAACATATTTAGCTGTTGTGTGAAAAATAGCAAACACATTGGGACATAATCTCAAACCTTTCTAAAGGCATTATCTTGCTATTTATTTCACTGGGCACTGAAAACCAAGTGATTCTTTGGCTGTTGTAACTGTTGCAGTGGGTGGCATGCAATAGTACTAGAAACAAAACCTCTTTTATACAAACAGTGAAGTATCAGGTATCTTTATTATAAAAGTCCAGGACACAGTTAATTCTTCGTTAGGGATTTTTTTTTTCCTATCTGTGTTTATATTTGCAGTTTAGTAAGAACTAAGATATAAATGCAGGTAGGCAAGGCTATTAAATTTAAGCAAGTTTATTTTTATGAATGAAAACACTCCACTGCTCTGAAGTCACTGTTGAATCACTGTGGGCCCAATGACAGCTTCTGTTTTGAGTTCAAATAAATGCTAGAAATACTACAGAAAAGGAGTAATATATATATAAAAAATAAACCTTACTTATGTGAAAAAAAAAAACTTCACTAAGTCAAAAAGACTTGTGTGTAACATGGTTATGAGTCCAGGCATGATTGAATATAAAAAGACATCGTGGATCAGACTGATAAATTGTTCAATCTGCTGTCAAGTCTTTCATTGAACAGTTGAGATATTTGGTGAAGGAGCTAAAACTTCACAAGGAAACTCTACATAGAGCAGAAATCAGTCTCAATGTTACCAAATTAAAATGAAGGTAACATTACCAAATTATCATAACATTACAAAATTAAAATAAAAGTAACATTTATAAATATTTTTTTATAGCATTATTATATAATTATAACAAATACAGTCCCTTAGTTATCCTGAGAAAGACTTTGAAAGATTAAAGTAAACTGTGGTTCTTGTGAAAAATCAATAGTAATTATAATCACAGATTGAGCTACTTCAGACAGAAGATTTATTCATGTTTTCAGGTAAGAATATATTTAAGAACTATCAAGTGCAAGGCACAGTTTACTTATGTGGAATAATTCTCAAATAGTTAAGTAACACCTATTTTACAACAAAAAATTGTTCTTTAAAAATTCAGATTCTGCAAAATCACTTGTGTTCTGAAAACATATTTTTGTATATTTTAGGTGAAAAATTGTCTCTACTTTTTGTACAGTACCTTTTTACGTCCGATTTTTTTCTGCATAATCTTGTCAATACACTATTAGATTCAATGGTCTCTTCTTAGTTTTCTATTTTCACCTAAAAATAACTTTATAAATATTTTTTGTACAAATCTCCAGAGAAAATCAGCCATTTCAAAATAAATGAAGCATAAATACTAATGTAGTTATTTTTAAACAATATTAAATATGGCAAACATTACTGGTACAATATGTAACAAAATTATGTTACTGTAGGGAATACCTTCAAAGAAACAGAAGAAAAGCATAGCAATTGACTTTTCAGCATCACTATGGGATGTGCTGAAATTGAACTGTGTTGGTAGCAAAGCTGGAAAACAATAGATACAATAGCGATACATCAAAGATATTGTGATACCTTCATAGGAACATAAAATTTAACTCGGCCTTTGAGGTCATGTAGACTGGTCCATGTCTGGGTCAAATCTATTGGATAGAAACACTACCCTTGCAGGAGATTTTTCCCTGATCATTCTTATCCTAATACAAGCTTTTATTCAAATAAGTTCTAACTTCCAAAGAATTAATTTATGCTTATGTTTTAACCATTTCCCTTGTGATATCTTTGTCCATCAGCTTAAATAACTTCTTCTTCAGCATTTGTCTAAATGACTTAGGGACAGTCATCACATTCCTCTGATTCTTTTTCTTTACTGGTCTGAACACTCCTGGTTCTTAAAGACTGCTCTCTTCAGTCCTGTTGTCCTGGTTTCAGTGAGAACAGTGTTCAGTAATTTTACTTTTCAGCTCTGTTCTTCTAACTGCACTGTCTGAAGGTAGCAGCCTGTTCTCACAGACAGTGTCTGCTTCTGGCAGTGATAACACCCCATGTTTAGAATTACTACCAAGGATTGGTGTGCAGACCAAGGTCACTGCTGGATCTTGTGTACCACATTGGGGGGTGCAGAAAGTAAAGGGCTGCACCTGCAGGGAGAAGCAGATGGGACAGGGGACCTGAGACTGACCAACAAGGTATTCCATCCCATATATGTCATATTCAGTATAAAGCTGAAGGATAAGGAGGTTCTCTCCCCACTTTGCTGTCTTTGCTCTGCCCAGGTCCTCTTCCAGCTTTATCCTTGGCCGGCATCCAAGGAGGACTCTGTTTTGCCTTTGATCCTGACCTGTGTGTTCCTGAATCTGGTACCAGAATCCAGCTCCTGAACACAGCTCCCATCTGACGCTGGGCCCAGTCTGTGAGTTTCCCAGTGCCTGCTCCACAGTGTCAGTGGTGGTGATGACATAATTTCCATCAGAGGGGCTGGATTTGATACTGTTTTTGTATATATTCCATTTTCATTATTATTATTTTCATTAAAATTGTACTATTTTCCTTTTCTAATCACTAAGGCTCTCTCTCCCTTATTCCCTTTCTCCTTCCCTTTGGGGAGGGAGAGGAGTTAACAGAGAACCTCTGTTATAGGTTTAATGGGCTGCCCTGATCCTAAACCATGACACCTGTCTAGCAATTTACCTACTACTTGCTTTAAGTATTTTTTTCTCTTTTACATTCCAATGTTATCATAGCCTTGTAAAATGGCAGAGTAAGTCTGGTTTTCTTTATAGTACCATTCTAAAATTATTTGTATGGTTTTTGTCTATCATGTACTCATGGCAGTAGTAACTGATAACATGCGCAGAACACTTCCCCCCCCCCCCCCCCCCCCCCCCATTTGTGTATGTGTGCGTAAATTTGACCCACAGTGCTTGAAGGCAAATGTTATACTATTCAGTTTCATTTCCTTGTCGCAGTATGATGCAGTATCCTAAGGATAATATTGTTCCCTCGTTTACTGCCATTCTCAAACTTCAGTACACAACTGTAGATTATGTGCAAAGCAAGCCATCTAAAATATTAAGTATAAGAGCTGCTCCACAGGGCAAGAACATTCTCTTTACTAAGAAAGCAAGTATTTGTAAATATAATAATCTCTCTTTTGCTCCTAATTATACTAATCTTTTCTTCTTTTGGCAACTGTAATTTCTGTTTCTTAGCGTGATTCTTAGTCCAGCAGAGATACATTGCACTAGTAATATATAGTCATCAAGAAAATATTTAAAATTTATCAGGCACAAAATTTGTATTTTCCTCTTCTCACGGTGTCAAACTTTACGTGACTCATGCGTATCTCTTTTGTCTAAATGTATTGTTGGAGAAACTTATTTGAAGACGTTTTAAACAAAGATTCTGATTTCTTACATATATTTATTAAAAATACAGATGTTTAATAACTCAACAGTGTAACATACTATAATTAGGTTTATAAACATAAGAAAATATATAGGTATCAATGATTAAGATCAAGTTTTTGGAATTAAGCTTCCGTAAATAACTTTGTCTGGCCTTCTGTTTTTATTCATATTCCTAATTCTTCAAGTCACATAACACATGCTTAATTTTAAGTACACATTAACCTCACCGCTATTAGTAGGATTATATCAATTTAAAATTAAGTATATGTGTATATCTTGCTGTATTGTAGTTTCTTCTATTGTCGTGGAGTTTTTGAATAAGACCTTTTGTAATTCAGGCAGATTTTCATTCCTGTAAGTTCAATAGTTCCTAAAATGCAGTATTCCATAGTGCTTTGATGTTTTGACTCAGTGGTCATCTGCTAGAATTTTTTGGGGATAGGGGCTCTTACTCGTGAAAAATCTCTGGCTTGATTTCCTTTCACTGTCTATGTGGAAAGATTATGATGGTAATAGATTTCAGTGGAATCTGTATTCCTGGTGAGCTAATAGGAATTTCTTGAAATTCAGCAAAGGCAAAACCAATGTCTTGCAATGGGGACAGAATAACTCCATATAGCATCATGGGCTGGGCTTTCAGAGAAAGTCCTGGAGATTAACAACTTGCACATGAGCCAGTAGCATGCTCCTGTATTGATCAAGGCCAACCACATCCTGTGCTGAACTGGAAAGAGCATTTCCAGCATGTGGATATAGCTCAGTCACCCTTTCCCTCTGCTCAGCAGTGGTGAGACACATCTGGTGTTCTGGGCCCAGTGCTGAGCTTCCCAGTAAAAGAAAGATTGTCAAATTGGACCAAGCTCTCTGGAAAACCCCGATGATGGTTATACATCCAAAAACTATGATGCAACAAGGGAGGCTGAGAAAGTTGGTATTATTCATGCTGAAGAACGGAATGTTGAGGCAATAGTGCAACTTGTCTTCAACGCTGTTGTGGGAAGATACAGAGTAGACAGATCCCAACTTTCCTTGGGACTGTACAGGAAAGGTTGAGAGAGAGTGAGCAGAGGTTGTAACAAGGAAAATACCAGCTCAACATGAGTAGAGAATTTTATAGTAAGATTTGTTAAGTACTGGAATAGGTTGCTCAGCCTGTGGAATGCCCATCTAGGCCAAATCTTACTAACATGCTTCAAAATACTGTTCTTTAAAAGCTCTTCATCAGATATATTTGCTACTAGTACCTCTACAGATACCTCTGTGAAAAATAGATTTGATTCTAGAAGTGAGATCTGATCTTCACTGACTAGTGGGGGAAAAAGGTTCTACATCATCCTATCATTTGGTGTACGTTGCTGAGAACAATCAGCTTTATGTAATCTTACGTATCTGTTAACACCCTCATAGTGGGCAAAAAAGTGTTATGGTCAATTTGCAATAAACAAATCAGCTTAAATATGACATTAAGTGCATAGTAAGTAATAATTTTATAGCCTGCATTAACATTTTGTTCACTTCTGGATCCAATTCACAGTGCAGAAACTAACTTTCAAAATGTTAATAGAATTTGTCAATTAATTCAAAATACCTTCTGCAATACAACGATCAACTTTGACTGATCTGCTTCTGTTTGACAACTTGAGTCCAGTCCAAAGTGAAAAGAAGCCTTGGCTCATTGACTTTAGGAAGCTTTGAATCAGTTTTATTACAACTAATAAGCCTTGGATACAAACAGACAGGAGCAAGAGACAAGCTCTCTTGATAGCTGGCTTTACACAAAGGAGTAACTTGATTAAAACTGAAAAAAAAAGAAGAGCACAATGAATCACACACTTGGACAGGCATATTTTTTCTTCAAGGTGCCAACTAAGCACTTAGATGAACAGTACCCTTGTACAGTCCTCACCAGCTTTCTAAACTGTGCTTCAAAGGATGAGAAGAAAGGGTTGTGTGACATTACAGTCCTGTGGAATAAGGATGAGAATACAGGACTCATTTTCTCTGATGATGCCCATACAACATAAGAGATACTTATGTAAAGTATTTTATTTCTCTACTCTCAGTTATCTATCATGAATTAACTCCTTTGCAATGATCAGCTTTACCCAGATAGGGATTAGAGGGTGAGGAAATTAGAGTCATAGCCACCTATTCACTGGATCTTCTGGCTTTTGATTAATGCATACAACTTTGGTCCTCCTAACCTAGACAGAAGGTATTGTATCTTAGCATCCTTATTTTTTTATAGGTTTGATTGTTATTACTATATAAAGTGTGTATTGACACTAAACACTTCCTTTCTCTTTGTCTTCACACTTTTTTTCCCCTCAAAATCACAAGGTGGATGGACCTATACATAGATGAGACTTTGAATCACATGCTGTTCCTTAGACCCCATCTCAATCCTGGACATAGGGGATTTAAGACTTTTTTTTTATTATTTGTTTCAATAGTTATCATGAAGTTTGTTAGTTTCCTAGCTCTTCATGTCATTGGCTAGAAAGCTCATGTAACAAATTTTCAGTCTCAGAACCTGTATCAACAACAAAGACAAAACAAACCCGACAAACTTACAGGCACCAAATGTTGTTTATTGGATCAAACTCTTGGACTTGAATGATTGTATTCAAATCACAACAGGACCAATTACGCTGTGGATTTTTTCTGTGTTGAAAACATATGCCATTATATTTAAAACAAATAATTCATTGTTAGCCTTCTAGGTTAATATTCATGCAGCTAAAATGATACCAACACTGATAGTCAAAAGTACCTCATTATTAAAGAAAAAGCCTCACTAGTAATGCAATTACCATTGCTATATAAATGGTGTTATCCTTACTCTTTCATTGGTCCTCTGTATCTCCAGGTCAATGGCAACAATTTTCTTTAAGAAAATGAGGCTGGAAGAAGGCTGCAGTAACTTGTCAGCACCCCAGGTTCTTCACTGAGAAGATACAATGATGTTTCCCTCACCCTTGGAAGTAATTTTTATGTATTTGATCTCATAGTCCACCTAATCATTATCTTCCTCAGTTACCAGTGTAAAATAAGTGTGATTATACAAAGCCTTGCACACATAAAGCATTTGCTCCGTATTTTGAGATAATGTATGACAGGGAGTGAAGCATAAATTCTGAATTTATTAGAGATATATTTCTTCATGACGGAGTCCATAGCTTCAGCTGTGGAGAAAAGACTATAACCCATCAACTTCTGTTCCCACAGTGTTTTATATCTGGATTTATCTTTGTTTGTTGGGAGTCATTTTCCTGAAATCAATACTAAGATTGGAACCTTAAATAATTTTTTTCTCTTGGTGCTATTCTTTCATCTTCCCTAAACTTTTTGGAGATTAAAACAATATGTATTGTTATCTTGAGATAGCCCATAAAAGTAAGCTTTTCTCATTTTCAAATACAAAGTACTGTACATATGTTGTGTAAGCAAAATCTAAAAGCTTTATTGGACTTGGGAGATCAATATATTCTATTTCTCTGTATCTCCTCTTCTCTGTAATAGAGGAATTCCATCAAGAACACCATAGCATCCAGATTAACACTCAGTTGCACAAGAGCAACCAGCTTTGATGCCTTTCTTAATATGAAATCTGTACTGAATAATTTCACAAAGAGAGAGAGCAATGAACTTAGAAAGGGATAGAAGAGACTGTAAGGTAGGAAGAGGCAGAACCGATATAAACACAGACTAGAATGTGCTCTATAGAGCAGGATTAATTAGTATAAATGTTACCACCAGCTGGTAGAAGAGGCAGGGCAGGGAAAGTTCGGAAACAGAGTTCCTAATAAAGATTTGAGCTATTTAAACATGTAAGATGAAGTTATCAAGGTCAAGCATCTTTTTGACCATGAGATTTTCTGGTGTTCCATTTTATCTGAATAACACAGTGATAACAAAAATATCTTGCTTGATTTGTAGACAAACTAAAAAAAAAAAACCAACAACTCACCTCTTTTCTTTTTTTTTTTTTTTTCCCCCTCACTTGCAGAAATTGGTTCCTCAGGTAGAAGATGACAATAGCAAACGAAAGAAAGAAAACAAAAATTTTTTGCTGAGGTTCTACCTACATTATGTGGATTTGGAATAAGCATTTTTCAAATTATTCATCTTAAAGAAAGAGGATATCTATAAACCACTCTGGAAAAGATGCCCCACTTTTGCAAATGAGTAAATGGTGTAGATGTTATGTAACTTGTGTGATCCTGTTACATACTCTCAGATATGATGTCATCCCAAGGGGCTAATAATTTAGGAAAAAATTAGATTTATCCCAATACTCTTTTACAAAGTCACTTCAGTGTCATAGCTTATGGTTTAATTATTTATTCAACATCTGGATGGAAAAATATAACACATTTTAGAGAATATACATTCACCTAGAAATAAGTTGTGTGTTTCTCTGTATTTTTGGAATGAAGGAACATTAACATTGTGATAGATTTATTTTATTTTTAAAACCCAAGAATCTAGTTTTGATACACAAGTGGAAGATACCAAGAGACTGTAGTTGTCATGTGTCTATGAAATTACTCTCCCTCAAAATGAGGTTTAAGTGTAAAGTTAATTATTTGCTACTTAGTATCAGAAGAACTTTCAGTAGTCCTAACAGCTACAACACTGTTAAAATAACAACATTGTCAACATGTACTGGTTTCACTAAGAAGCTTTCTTTTTTTAGTCACTAATTTGTGTTTTCTTCCATTACCTGCTTCCTGCTTTTGTTGATGGTGTTATGGTAAATCTAAAATGAGTGTTCTCTAGGGAGAAGATAGTGCCTTTATTTTAGGTGCCAGGCACATTTTTAAAATCCCGAGAACAGAAAGAAATTATTCAAATATATGTGCATAGGAACAGACAAGATCAACCCTTGAACTGTCAAATCTAATAGCAAGTAAAGCTGAACAAACACTATGAGATTTCCAAGGACTTACATATATATTGACAAGCCTTCTTTCCTTCTACGATTTAGAAAAAGTTTTTATAGGAATGGACCTCAGTTCAGTGATAAGAACTAATTCAGAAACTCAGAATCCTCCCTGTATTGCAGTTGTTAAGTAGTACCTTTGTCACTCTATTCAAGGAACTAGGTTGCTGAGCATAGGATTCAAAGTCAAATCCCCTTCATGATATTACAAAGTGCTTATACAGTAACAGTAAAGGAACATGAAGCACAGGTTGAGGCTTTGCTATTTCAGAGATAAGAAAATGGAATTAAGTTTTCTCTCTCATCTTTCATTTTTTTTTCCTGTGAAAACTGAAAACTGGTGTATGGCTAATGTTATATGACTAGCATAGGCAGAAATCTGAACCAAATTGAGAAAGTACTCTACAGGTCTACGTATATACAACACTAAATTTGCAGATTTTTATAGTCTGTACAACCCAAAATCTTAATATGTTTTATAAATAACTTGGTTGATAATACCTAGCTGAACCAAAATGTTCTGTGTGCTCCCGCTGAAACCTATGTCATCAATATTTGACAGAATTTAACTCAGGTTATTCATAATTTTTGGTGACAAAATTATCTTGTCATAATACACAAGGTAAATCCAATATGTTGGATTATTTAAAACTATTTTATATTAACAGTGTCTATAAATTATTTTAACTCATTCTACATATAATGGTGGTAAAAGGGCTTTATTAAAAGAAATATGAGCATTTCAAGAATTTTGTAGTCTCAGAAAATACAGTCTTGGTATATATATATTAGCTATATAAAGCTAAATGTTAATACCCTTCCCCAGAACTTAATGCAACTGAACTGTATAATGAATGACTATAGGAGCAATAAGGGAAAACAGACATTTAATAATATAATAATTATTAAAGTGTCAAAAGTTTCAGACAACCTGTTTTTATCTTTGATGTGCATAGACTACAGCTCTAGAGTCAAAACATAAACATCAACACACTGGAGGAACCTCCTGGGCTGTACATGTCTAGCTGTGTAGCCTTCCCAGAAGCTATCAGAGTGTTTAAAGTCCCCCCATGAGAACCAAAGCCTGTGACTGTGATGCTACTTTCATCTGCCTGTAGAAGACGACATCAACTTCCCCATCCTAATCAGATGGCTTGTAATAAACACTCACAACAGTGTCTCCCATGTTAGCCTGTCCCTTAATCCCTAACCACAAGCTCTCAATTAGCTCTTCATCCACCCCCAGGGAGAGTCAATACGTTACAGTTGCTCTCTCACATAAGGGGCAACTCCACCACCTCACTTTGCTGCCCTATCTGTTGTAAAGAGAATATAACCATCCATGACAGTGTTTCAGTCACGCAAGCTATCCCAACATGTCTCAGCAATTGCAGCTGCACACAGATCTCCAAATTCTTCCTGCTTATTCCCCATGCTGCCTGCATTGGTGTATAAGCATTTCAGAGAGGAAGTTGAGTACAAAGTTTTTGCCTTTGAGAGGTGGTAGGCGTTCTGGTTCTCGAAAATGCTAGCACGCTGACCCACTAGTGGTGTTCTACAACACCTAGGTGCTTCTCAAGCAAGGCCAGTTACATCCCCATCCCCCTTCAAATCTAGTTTAAAGCTCTCTCAACAAATCTTGCTAACTCTTTTCACAGAACCCTTTTCCTTCTGTGAGATAAGCTTTTCCTGCTTATTTCCAGCAAGCCTGGTGTCTTGTAAATCAAGCTGTAGTCTAAGAACCCAAAGCTCTGCCAGTAGCACCAGGCTTGGAGCCAGGAACTGATCTGCTGGCTCTTGCTGTTTCTTCCCTCATCATTCCCTGAAACTGGAGGGACAGAGGAGAATAGTACTTCTGCTCCCAATTCATTAACCAGTCATCCCAAGGCCCTGAAATCTCTCTGCACTGCCCTTGGATTTCTCATTACTTCGTCACTACCTACCTGAAAGATCAAAGGGTGATAATCTGAAGTCCGTACTAGGGCAGGAAGCTTCTTTACAAAATTAATCTGGGCCCCAGGGAGGCAGTGGACTTCCTGATGTAGTGAGTCCAATCTGCATATTGGGCCTTCTACTCCCTCAGAAGTGAGTTGCCTGCTGGAATTGTGGGGTACTAGGTTCTTAGTTTATAATATTTGTCTAAAGTCCCCCTGTCTGGAAAGAAGGGAAAATGTTGCGATTGGAAGTTTGTGAGTGATATAAACCAATACTGCAGAGGTGAAAGGATTTAGGATAAAGAAATTATTAAAGGTAGGTGCACATGAAGGTGGACAGAAGTCTAGAGAAAGAAGAGCACAAGGAAAAGAGATCTATAAGGTAAAGTGAGAAAGGACAGGAAACCAGTAAAAGTCAAGAGTGAGACAAGAATTTCTTTGTCCAACACAAATCACACCTTAAGCTTAAAAATTAATCTTTTCTGATTAGGCTGATACTTTTCTTTCAGTAGACATCTGCGAATACAAAACAATACCGTCTCCATCTAAAGCCATTCCATACTGTCTCTTACTGTTACTGCTTTCTGTCTTCAGTTCAGTGATGTTTGTCAGTGTGGAAGATCCTAAGTACTGAAGCCTGCTGATGAAACCTACCTGGAACTAATAAGACCTGAATTCCAGACTTTGTATAAATTAATTAATTAGTCTGGACTAAAAATAAGAAGACAAGCAATATTGGTATTTTAAAATTAGTGGATCTCCTTAAGAAGAAATATTTGTCCACGGGAGTGCTAAGGTCAGAATGAAGAAATTCTACTTCTATATCTAAAAAATTCTTCTGAAATGAACTTTCCTTGATTCCTACGTACACAGTAGCTTTTTTGAATCATACTCTTTTACAAAGCTTAGAGAATATATATTTATCATATTGTAGAAGACTCAGGTATAAGGACCAGATTCCTAAAGCTTTGTCTTTGAAGTTAATAGTATCACCAGAGCTAATCCTTATACGAATCTGAAGTACTGTCAAATTTTCAACAAGTTCCTTCTTATAAGGGTACTTGATTTGAAGAATTTGGTCCTAATTTGTTGAACAAAATCAGTACTCAATAGTAACTCAATCAAAACAGGCCTTAGATTTGTATAAATTATCTATATATCCTAAAAAAAACCCAATCAAAACCACATAGGTCACAGTCTGTGAAAACTGAACACTCCAAATTATTTTCTTAATGCTAAAATTTTACTGCTTTACTATAATTATCCATGTGTAAAAGGGTGATAACATTTTTTGTACAGAAGAAAATAAGAATAACAATTTGTTTTTTGAATATGTCTCCTGTAGTTGTCAGCACATACACATTAAACATTGAACTAGTGATCCCCAGAATCCTACAAGGAAATATGCATTGTATCTCACAGGACAGAGAAACAAAACAGCACAAAAGCTTTCTGAAGAGATCAAAAGCTCAGCCAGTACTTTACAACCCAGAAAAAGAGTGAAATATACCCAGATGATCCTTGGAAATGAAATATCCTTCACACTACAGATAAAGGCAGAAAAATTCTAGTCATTTTGCTAGTTTCAAGTGGAAGAAAATTTTTTCTTCCCCAATCTCTCACAATCATTCTAGCAAAGTGCTCAAACTAGCATAGTTTCTCTTGGGATGGTTAATCTTTGATCCATCAGCCTTAATTTCTTAAAACAGGAGCTTTGTTTTCTTTCAATAGGATGCAGCTTCAATGGCTCTTAAGAACAAGATTAACTAATTCATAGAAAATAAATACTATTCAGCAGCTACTGCAAAGTCAGAAGCAGAGTAGTGTTCTAATATTGATATTTAAAAAGGACTAAATATTGATAAACTAGCTCATGAAAAATATTAGAAAAATCTGATTTTAGATTAAACAAGGATTGTATAATAAGGCCTCATGCTACATTCTGAATAATATATAAAAATCAAATATTAAAGTGCTGTACTGATAACCTTTAAATCTGCAGTCATATTTTTAATTATTATATAATATATTTATACAGCAAGACAGGTTTGACTTTACTAGGCAAAAGACTGCAAAATATGTCATAGATGGATGAGTGTTGGCACAAGCTATCTAATGTTATAAATACCGTGCAGCTTATGTTACTATGCACTTCAATGTACAGATAATCATATAATTTATGTATAAAAATATATGTAAGAACATTCAGAATTATTCTGGTAGAACAGAGGTTTTGTCATAATCTTCACAGGGATCCTGTTTCTACTGTCCATTTCTAGGTCAGTAAGTGTTGAGAAGTATTCTATCCAGGTTTTTTGATAACCGTATTAGTTACAATATTCTAACTACATGAAAAGACATATTTGCTACCAGTAGGTCATTTCCTTTATCTAATGCAAATCTATATTTCCCTTTATACACCAATATATGTCTGGAAAGCCACCTTGCAGAAAAGGACCTAGGGGTCCTGGCAGACACCTACTTGAACATGAACCAACAATGTGCCCTTGTAAAGAAGGCAAATGGTATCCTGGGATGCATTAGAAGTATTGCAAGCAGGTTGAGGGAGGTGATTCTTATCCACCACTTGGCACCGATGATGCTACATCTGAAGTACTCTGTCCAGTGCTGAGCTCCATAGTACAAAAGAGAGATGAACATACAGAAGACAGTCCATCGAAGTACTACAAAGATGATTAAAGGTCTGAAGCATTTCTCCTAGGACAAAAGGCTGAGACACTTGGGACTGTTCAACCTAGAGATGAGAAGGCTTAGGAAGATCTCATCAATGTATATAATACCTGCAGTGAAGGTAAAAAAGAAGATGGAAGCAATATCTTTTCAGTGGTGCCCAGTGGCAGAAACAAAGGCAATGGACACACACTGAAACACAGAAGGCTTTATCTGAACAGCAGTAAATACCTTTTTTCACTGAGTCTCACTAAGCACTGACATAGCTTGCACAGAGAAGAGTCCATAGAGTTACTCAAAAGCCATCTGGACACAATCCTGGGTAACTGGTTATAGGTCACCCTGTTTAAACCAGGGGGGTTGAACCAAACAACATCCAGAAGTCCCTTCCACCCATTCTATGACTCCTTTATTCTGTGATTCTATAAATACAATTTTCAGAATTTTCAATAAATTTGTCTTTTTTTTTTTAATTTACTTTATTTTATTTTATTTTTTTTAATGAATATACCAAGATGTGGACTTGAAAACTCGTAAGAAGATTCATAGGTTTCATAGATTGTTAGGGGTTGTAAGGGACCAAGAAAGATCATCTAGTCCAACCACTCTGCCATAGCAGGATCACCTATAATAAGTGACACAGGAACGTGTCCAGGTGGGTTTTGAATGCCTCCAGAGAAGGAGACGCCACAACCCCCCTGGGCAGCCTGTTCCAGTGTTCTGTCACCCTTACTGTAAAAAAGTTATTTCTTATGTTTATCCTAAACCTCTTATTTTAAAACTTGCTCCCATTGCACCTTGTCCTAACATTGGATGACCTTGAGAAGAGTCTGGCTCCATCCTCACTAAACTCGCCCTTTATATATTTTTAGACATTAATGAGATCCCCCTCAGCCTCCTCTTCTCCAAGTTAAACAGTCCCAGCTCTCTCAGCCTCTCCTCATAAGGGAGATGCTCCACTCCCTTAATAATCTTGGTGGCCCTGCGCTGGACTCTCTCCAGTAGCTCTACATCTTTCTTGAACTGGGGTGCCCAGAACTGGACACAGTATTCCAGGTGGGGCCTCACCAGCACAGAGTAGAGGGGGATGAGAATGTCTCTCGACCTGCTGAACACACTCTGCCTAATGCATCCCAGGATGCCATTGGCCTTCTTGGCCATGAGGGTGCACTGTTGGTGCATGGTCATCCTCTTCTCCACCAGGACCCCTAGGTCTTTTTCCCCAGAGCTGCTTTCCAACAGATCAGTCCCCAGCCAATTCTGATACATGGGGTTGTTCTTCCCCAGATGCAGCACTTTACACGTGCTTTTATTAAATTGCATTAAATTTCTCCCTTCCCAGCTCTCCAACCTATCCAGATCACGCTGGATGGCAGCACAGCCTTCTGGCATGTCAGCCAATCTTCCCAGTTTTGTATCATCAGCAAACTTGCTGAGAGTACACTCTATCCCTTCATCCAGATCATTGATGAATATATTGAACAGTATTGGACCCAGCACTGACCCTTGGGGGACACCACTAGTCACAGGCCTGCAGCAAGAACCTGCTCCAATGACCACAACTCTCTGAGTTCTGTCCTTCAGCCAGCTCCCAATCCACTTCACTGCAGAATCACCCAATCTACCCTTCTTAAGCTTGGCTGTGAGGATACCATGGGAGACAGTATTGAAAGCCTTGCTGAAGTCAAGAAAAACCACATGACTATGTAGTACTTATGTAATCTTAAATTATGCAATCATAAAAGGCTATCAGATTAGTCAAACATGATTTTCCCTTACGGAATCCATGTTGACTACTCATGATAAGCCTCCTTTCCTGCACATTCTTTGAGATTGTGGCAAGAACAAGCTGTTCCATCACCTTTCCAGTGATGGAGGTGAGGCTAACCGGCTTATAGTTACCCAGGTCTGCCTTTTTGCCCTTTTTGAAGATTGGGATGACATTGGCCTTCCTCCAGTCCTCAGGCACCTCTCCTGATCTCCAGGACCTCTCAAAGATTATGGAGAGTGGCCTAGCAATGACCTCAGCCATCTTCCTCATCACTCGGGGGTGTATCCCATCGGGGCCCATGGACTTGTGGATGTCCAGTTTGTTCAACTGATCTCTAACCCAAGCCTCTTTGACAGAGGTAGAAACTTCCTCCCTCCAGATTTCCTCTGTGGTCTTGAAGGCCTTGGACTCCTGGTAGCTGGCCTGAGTAGTAAAGACTGAGGCGAAGGTGGCATTCAGTAACTCAGCCTCTCTCTATCCTCGGTCACCAGGGCACCCACTTCATTCAGCAGCGGGCCCACATTTCCTCTAGACTTCCTTTTACTTACAACATACTTGAAAAAGCTTTTCTTGTTGTCCTTGACCTCCCTCTCCAGGTTTAGTTCTAGGGAGGCCTTAACTTTCCTTGTTTCATCCCTGCATCCTCTGACAACCACATGTATTCTTCCCAAGCAGCCTGCCCCTCCTTCCATGTTCTGTATAATTCCTTCTTCTGCTTAAGTTTATGTAGTAGCTCCCTGCTCAGCCATGCAGGTCTCCTAGTTCTCTTGCTTGATTTCCTACTCTTTGGGATTCACTGATCTTAAGCCTGGAAGAAATGGTGCTTGAATATTAGCCAGCTTTCTTGGGCCCCCTTACCTTCTAAGGCCCTGTCCCATGGGACTTTTCCAAGCAGTTCCCTGAGGAGGCCAAGGTTGGCCTTTCTGAAGTCCAGCGTAACGATCCTGCTTGTGGCCCTGTGCCTACTGCCCCTAATTCTGAACTCCACCATCTCGTGGTCACTACAGCCAAGGGTGCCTCCCACCTTCACATCCTCAACCAGTCCCTCTTTGTTTGTCAGTAAAAGGTACAGCAGCACTCCTCTCCTTGGTGGCTCCTCCACCACCTGCATTAGGAAATTATCATCAATGCTCTGGAGGAACCTACTGGACTGCGCATGACTGGCTGTGTAGCTTTCCCAGAAAATATCAGGGTAATTGAAGTCTCCCATGACAACCAGAGTCTGTGATTTCGAGGCTACTTCCAGCTGCCTGTAGGTCTCATCAGTTTCCTCATCCTGATCAGATGGCCTGTAGTAAACACCTACTACAATGTCTCCTATACTAGTCTCCCTCTTAATCCTAACCCACAAGCTTTCAACCTGCTCCTCATTGCCCCCCAGGGAGAGCTCGATACATTCCAATTGATCTCTCACATAGAGAGCAACTCCACCACCTCGCCTTGCCAGCCGATCCTTCCTGAAAAGGACATAGCCATCCATGACAGTGTTCCAGTCATGTGAGCTGTCCCACTATGTCTCAGTGATTGCAATGAGATCAGGGTCCTGAGATTGCACGCAGATCTCTAGCTCATCCTGTTTGGTCACCATACTGCATGCATTGGTGCACAGGCATTTTAGCGAGTTGGCTGGCTGAATCAGCCTCTTATGCGACTCCCGTTTGACTCCTATGGGGTGTCCCAGTTCATTGTTACTAGCTTTCCTCAGGGTACCAAATAGAGACCTTATTTGGATTCCATTACTTAATCCCTGATGTTCTGCCCCATTGTTCATCACAAGTAGTTGAAAAAGTGAGATTACTGACCCCCTCCCCCTTCAGATCTAGTTTAAAGCCCTATCAATGATCCCTGCCAACTCCTGACCCAGAATCCTTTTCCCCTTCTGGGATAAGTGCATCCCATTAGGTGCTTGCAGCTCCAATGCCTTGTATACTAGGCCATGATCATGAAAAACAAAATCCTGTTGGTGACAGCAGTCCCGGAGCCATGAATTGACCTGTTGGCTCTTCCTATATATTCCCTCTTCCACAGGCAATGTCAGAGGGATGGAGGGGCTCCTGATCTCTTCACCAGCTGTCCCAAGGCCATGAAATCTCTTTTAATTGATTGTGAGCCTCTTTTTGCTTTTTTTTTTTTTTTTTGCTATTGTAGTAAAGAGCTAATTGCTCTTTTCTTTTAGAAAAGTGAATTGAAATCATCAACATAGAGTTAACTGAACACATTATAGAAAACCTGCTGACTTAGGCATCCATAGTGTGTTTGGCTAAGGGTCAAACTCCCACCCCACTGCTATCTCATTTCTCCTCCTCAGTGGGACAGTGGAAGAAAACAGAATGTGAAGACTCATAGGTCTAAGTAAAGACAAGGAGAGCACTTGTCAGTTACTGTTGTGGGCAAAAGAGATTAAACTTGGGGAAAATTAATCTATTTTTTTGACAATTAAAATATAATTAGGTAGTGAGAAACAAAGACAAACATTAAAATAACACCTTTCCTCCTGGATATCTTGAGTTCAACTTCACTCCTTAACTCCTGACTCATGTAGACTGCACTGAGCATTATAGAGGGTAGGGAGCATGGTTAGTACACATCTGTTTCTGTCACTGCTTCTCTCTCATACCTTTCCCCTTCTCCTGTGTTGGCCCCCTCCATTATCAGCAATCCCTTCAGGGAAAAAAATCTGCTCCAGCATGGGGTCTCCATGGGCTGAAACTCTTTCAAGAAATACCCATCTGCTCTGGCATGGGGTCATCTATGGCCTGCAGCGTGGATATCTGCTCCGGTATGGAGAGCTCCTCCTCCTCCTCCTGCACTGACCTTGGTGCTCCTTCTGCTCTTTTCTCACTCTTTTCCATCATTTTCTCTTCGTTGTTCTTGTGTTCCTTCAGTTTTAGCATTAAGTCTTACTTTAGATTTTAGCATTAAGGACTGCACTAAATATTTAATTAACAATACTTTCCAGTATTGGGCTATTTTGCTGATATTATAAAAATGTTTTTTTTCTTTGCATTTTGCTTTGTCCAAAGCAAAGCATGTAAAATAAAATTACATCATCTGTTGGAAAAAAAATCTCAAAATAAACTTTATTACTGGACTAAACAAAGGGTGGGATTATTTATTTTATTCACCCATCTGGACTTTTGTTACAAACTATTTTATTAAGCTGTAGAGTAACTTTTGTATAAAGTTAAGAAAAGGAGTAATACCTGCAAGAAAAAAAAAAAAAATTCTTCTCTAAAAGTAACAGGTTCTCACTATAAGTGTATTCTGGCACTTACATATTTGGATAACATTTCTTGGGTAGTTAGAAGGCTATAACAGTTTGTCACATGTCCTGGCAGGGATTAATAAAAATAAAGCCTAAGTTTTTATTTCTTATATATTGTTGAGTTGAACAAGAATCTGAAGTTTAGAGCCAAATCTTTATTCCAGAGGCCATCAGTAACTCTACTGGCACATTTACAGTCAGATGAAATAACACTGTAATTTTGAAAAATGAGCTTAATGTGTCATAAGGTATATTTCACATTATGATGAATTAAAATCTTTTGAACTCAGGTCTAACCAACACTGAATTCAGCCAAAAAGGCCAGGGTAAATACTTGACTACTTTCTTGGGCTCTCAGTGCTTGAAAGGTTTATTTGTTTTCTTTGACATAAGAACAAGAATCACAATTTACTTATAACAAATGATCATTTGCTAATTTTGCTTCACCTTAAAGTTTGATGTATTACCCTCATCTTTTGGTTTGATCTCTGTTGCTGTTCAAATGAATAACTATATCACATTTACAGGTATGTTCTTAATATTGTCAGAATTATGAATCCACAGTATCAAAGAGGTCTAGATAAAGTCACGGGATTAACAGCAATTTAATCAAGCAAAGGCAGATGCTTAAAAATGTGATTGTCATACTTTGTGAAAAAATCTAAACAGCAAGAAATGTAATCTCTGTTTTTCACTAGCTTGTTTCTGGACTAGTAATTTCTACAAAAACAAAGAATAAGAAGTATTTGTAGCTAGCCCCAGAGAGTCAAATTAACCAAAGCCTGTTTCAGCAATGTCCAATTTTTTTCTCATCTGTTTTCTTTCCATTGAATATTATCCTTCAGTCAAAAAGATCCTCCACGAGTATATCAAGATTTGGCAATTAGTGATCTGAAATATAGGAAATATTCCATCTTGGTAAATAAAGAAGGAATTCAAGATGCTAAATCAAACAAACCAAGGAAAATACGTGCTTAGAATCTTAATGGCTATTGTCTGCAATCCTTATTCCTTCCTAGGGAGGGTAAAAGCTTTTAAAATAAAAAGAGTAAATAAAGAAGACATTGGTGTCATATCAAGAGGAGACAGATAACAGAGAATTAGTCTAAACACATTCCCTATATGAAAATACTATCCAAAGCAGCTTGGCAGAAGAGAAGGCTCAAAAGATGCATTTATTTGAAAAATATTCATGTCAGGAAGATTTGATGAGCAGTATCAAAAGGACTGAGGGAAGAAAAGGTGCCAAAACAAAGAGAATTGTTGATTTAGTATGGTATGTGCTTAATATACAGCATCTGTTCTTGCCAATCAGCACAGTCATTTCAGGGGGAAAAAAAAAAAATCAACATCAAAAAGTTGTTCTTTCTCTTACTGTCTGGAGTCTTCCTTCAGATCTTCATTAAAAATAAAGTTTTCAAGTTTTCAGTTTATTAACAAAAGATCTAAAAAGATCGAGGGAATGCACTAGGGCTTCAACTCTATAATATCAGGGACCTTGTAATCCCCCTGACGTTTTTGAATATTTTGTCCCCATCTGATCACAGGCACAGCAACAGTTCACAGATAATACTTCCATCTTACATACATTGGTTGTGTTTTGTTTTGTTTTTTTGTCTCACCTTCTCATGTAAAATATTCAGAATAAAGAGATAAATCTCTGTAACATGAGTGTATTGAAGTACACGCACTTACATAAACCCAAAATCTCTTCCTCTGCACTTACTTATCACACTTTCCCAGTATAATTTTAATTGCTTTTTACAAAACAACTATATTTATTGTAATCCCATAAAGCAGGGCATATATTTACATACTATTTCTTCCCTCAAACATCAGCAGAGCTTTGTCATCTTATGCAGATAACTGAATTTTTCCAGCTAAAAAAAAAAAAAGAAAAAAAAAACAAACTATTTTTTTCTGCAATATTGTCACAGGGAAATAGTCAAAGGAATTTTACTTACTATTTCCTTTAAAATCTGTGAAATATTCATAGACCAAATGAAAGATCACATTTTTTTCAAAGCAAAATTTGTTTAAGAATAATTAAATAATGATGTGATTACTCTCTAAATGAATATGAATTACTTCTTGCTAAGTACTTTTTTTTTTTTTTTGACAAGTTTAATTACATGATTTACAGGACATAAATAACAAAGTATGGGAACAAAGGAAAGCCAGGGATGATGTTGCACTAGCAAATGTTACACAATTACAACTTTAAATCCATGATGAAAATATTTTTTTTAAAAAAAACAACCCTCAACAATGCTTTGGATTATTAATTCTATTTTCACAGATCATTTCTTCTTTTTGAAGAGTCATTGATATGCATGTAAAATGCTATGATAAAAAACCTGAGTTCCTCTATATACCTGGAGAAATGCAAAGTGAGTCCTGAGGCAGACTCATAAATCTCATTTCCACGTTGGAAAGGACAAAGTTTTTAGGTAAGAACAATATTCTTTGCTCTTTTACGGGAAAACATTATGGACCTGCATAGCAATTTACAAACACTCTTGTGTAACAGGATGCATACTCACTTGGTAAAGAAGTAAACTGAAGCATGATCATTTTTTTTTTTTTTTCCATTACATAAATGAATCCCTTCTGTTTAGAATTGCATCCTGAAAGGTCCTGAGTACCTATATAATAAATCACTTGCTTGACTATTCAGTCTATAGCAACATCATGAAGAGTGGGAGAAAGATTTTTTTTTTAATATGAATAATTTTCTTCTATAAATAAGACTTTACGTTGTCACATCATCTTACATAGAAATGCACAAAGCACTGACTTTTGTTCATTACTAACCAGGAATTTTTTTTTTTTTGTTCTAACCTAATTACTCTTCCACTTACCACTGTCATCATCCTTGCAAAGTAATCCCTCCTGAGATGTTTCTTCATGCATGTTTTTAATGAAAAATTTCTAAGGGTTCAACTCTCCCCACAACCACACACTCCTCCCCAATACCTATTTATCTATCTTATTAGCAATTGGCTTTTTTATATGGAGGATACTAGTGGGTGTAAGCAGATGATTTCTTTGTAAATACAATATACCATACTATGTATATGAGGCCTCACCAGTGTCGACTACAAATATAGGATGACTTCCCTGGTCCTACTAGCCACACCATTCCTGATACAGGCCAGGATGCTGTTGTCCTTCTTGGTCACCTGAGCACATTGATGGCTTATATTCAGGCAGCTATCAATCAACACCCCAAGGTCCCTCTCTGCTGAACAGCTTTCCAGCCACTCCTCCCCAAGCCTGTAGTGTTGCAGGGGTTTGTTACAACTGAAGTGCAGGAACTGGCATTCGGTCCTATTAAACCTCATATAATTGACCTTAGCCCATTAATCCAACAAGTCCAAATCCCTCTCTAGATTCTTCCTACTCTCAAGTAGATCAACACTCCTGCTTAATTTCATGTCATCTGCAAACTTACTGAAGGTGCACTAAATCTTTTCATCTAAATCATTGATAAAGATGTTAAACAGAACCAGCTCCAGCACTGAGCCCTAGGGAACACCACTTTTTATCAGTTTCCAACTGGATTTAACTCCATTTGCCACAACTCTCTCGACTCAGACATCCAGCCAGTTTTTAACCCAGCAAAGAGTACACTTGTCTAAGCCATGAGCTGCCATCTTCCCAAGCAGAATGCTGGGGGCGACCGTGTCAAATGATTCACTAAAATCCAGGTAGACAACATCCACAGCTTTTCCCCCCATCTATGAGGCAGGTCACCTAGTCATAGGAGATTAGTTTGTCAAACAGGACCTGCCCTTCATGACCACAAGTAGGCTGGGCCTGATCCCCTGGTTGCCCTGCACTTGCTGTGTGAGTGCAACCAAGATGAACCGCTCCATAATCTTTCCTGGTACTGAGGTCAGACTGACAGGCCTGTAGTTCTCCAGATCCTCCTTCTGGCCCTTCTTGTAGATGGGTGTCACACTGGTGAACCTCCAGTCACCTGGGACCTCCTCTATTAACCAGGACTGTTGATAAATGATGGAGAGAGGCTTCACATCTACTTGGTCATCTCTCAGTACTCACAGGTGGATTTTATCAGGACCCATAGCCTTCTGGGTGTCCAGGTTGCATATCAGGTCATTAATTGCTTTCTTCTGGATTATGAGGGGATTATTCTGTTCTCCATCTCTGTCTTCCAGTTCAGGGGACTAAATACTCTGAGGATAACTGCTCTGATTATTAAAGACAGAAGCAAAGAAGGCATTATATACCTCAGCTTTTTCCTCATCCTTGGTGGCAATACTCACCTTTGCAACCAACAAGGGACAGTTTCTCCTTGGCTCTCTTTTTGTTTTTACAAATACATTAACAACACTTTTTATTATCATATAGAGCAATGACCAAACTGAGTTCTAGCTGGGCTTTTGCCTTCCTAATATTCTTTCCGCATGGCCTAACTAAATCCCTGTACTCTTGAGTAGCCTGCCTCTTCTTCCAAAGGTGGTAAACACTCCTCTTTTTCCTACATCCCATTAAAAGCTCCCTATTCAGCCAGATCAATTGTTTTCCCCGCAAGTTTGTTTTATGGCACATGGGAACAGCCCACTCCTGTGCCTCTAAGAGTTTCTTCTTGAAAAATGTCCAACCTTCCTTGATCGCTTTGCCCTTCAGACCATCTCCCGAGGGACTCTCTCAACCAGCAGCTTGAACAGGCCAAGTCTGCCCTCCGGAAGTCCATGTTAGCAGTTTTGTTGACCACCCTTCCTTTACCAAGAACTGAGAACACTATCATTTCATGGTCGCTAAGCCCAAGATGGCCTCCAACCACCACATCACCCACCAGTCCTTCTCTGTTAGTAAACAGCAGGTCTAGTGAGTCACCTTCCCTGGTGGACTCACTTACCATATGAGTCAGGAAGTTATCTTCCACCCACTCCAGGAACCTCCTGGACTCTTTCCTTCTGCTGTGTTGTATTTCCAGCAGATGTCTGGTAGGTTGAAGTCCCCCACAAGAACAAAGGCTGTCGATTTTGAGACTTTTGCCAATTGCCTGTAGAATACTTCATCAACCTCTTCATCCTGGTTGAGTGATCTATAACAGACTCCCAACAGGATATCTGGTTTGCTGGAATTCCCTTTCATCCTTACCCTTAAGTACTCAACCACACCATCACAACCATTGAGCTCTACACAATCAAAACATTCCCTAACATACAGAGCCACCCCACCACCTCTCCTTCCCTGGTTATCCCTTCTGAAGAGCTTATAGCCATCCGTTGCAGTGCTCCAGTCATAAGAGTCATCCCATCATGTTTCTATGATGGTGACTATGTCATAACTGTCCTGCTGCACAATGGCTTCCAGTTCTCCCTGTTTGTTGCCCATGATGTGTGCATTGGTGTAGATGCACTTAAGCTGGGCTATCAATTTCACCCCCAACATTGGCATACCACCCTTAGGCTCATCTCTAGTGAGCCTGGTTCTATCCCCTTCCACCTTTACACCTATCTTAAAGCTCTCTCAGTGAGCCCTGCCAACTCATGTATGAGGATCCTTTTCCCTCTTTGAGGCAGATGAATTCCACTTGTCACTATGATCAAAAAAATATTGTATCCCATGTACCAGTCTTTGAGCCACATGTTAATCAGGTGTGTTTATCTTTCAGTATTCTTCACTGATACTTAAGGGATTGAGGAAAACACTACCCACGCACCTGAGCCTTCAGCCAATCCCCCCAGTGCCTTGAAGTCCTTTTTAATTGCTTTTGGACTTCTCTCTGTAACCTCATCAGTTCCAACCTGGATAACCAATAGTGGGTAATAATCAAAGGTCTGCACTAGAGCAGACAGTTTCCTGGTAACAGCTCTAACACAGACCCCAGGGAGGCAGCAGACTTCCAGTGATATGGATCTGGTCAACATATGGGGCCTTCTATTCCCCTCAGAAGGGAATCACCTACCACAGTTACCCTCCTTTTGTTCTTAATCAAAGTAGTCCTAAGGCATGGGGGTGAGTGACTCACCCTGGTCATCTCCCTGGATGGACCTTCATTTCCATCCTCATTTGTTTGGTCCTCAAGTTCAAAGCCCCATACCTGTAGTGCAAGGGCAACTGGGAAAGGGAGGGAGGCCAGGAGGGGATTCACTTGCATCTCTGAGGAGGGATCTGTTTCTATTCACCCCAGTCTCTTAGGTCCCTTCCTTCTGCCTGATGACAAGAGGGGAGGTGATCCTCTGATTCTTGTGGATCCTCTATCTGTTGCCTTTTCCCAGGGTGTGGCTCCACCCATCCGTCTCTCTCTCACACTCCCTAATACTTCTTAACGCTTCCAATTGCTCTTCCAACTCCACCACCCAGCTGAGCAGATCATTCACCTGGTCACACTGCACACAGGTGTTGTCTCTGTTGTCCTCCAGTACAAGTGCCAGGCTCAGGCAGTCCCCACAGCCAGACACCTGCACAGCAACATGTTGTGCAGGATCTCCTTCTGGGTCCCCAGAGCTCTCAGTGTCCTCCCTGTGTGTGTTTCTTCACAAACTGCAACACCCTGAGTGTCACGTGGAGCAGCACCCCCTCAGTCCTCGTTTGCTTGGTGTACAGCGACTCAGTCTCCCTCGGGGATTCTTTTATGCAGGGAGAGTGTGGTCCTGGAAGGTGACCTTGTCACGGTTACATCTCGTTCAGATCTGTTGCTGGTGGATCTCATCTGCCCACGCCGTGTCAGCAGCAACCCACTAGCAGCTGGCCCCTGGCACAGCTGAGCTGCTCTCCCAGCTCTGAAAAGGCCCGAAAGGAGCCCCTTTCCAGCCCCTTTCACCATGATTCCCTTTCCCCAGTACAGACTTACCTGCACTAGAGCTGGTCTCCTCAGTGAGAGACACAATGTTAGCTAAGTAGACGTCAACACAGGTCTTCCAGGCTGATCTCACCCAAGCCCACCTGAGGGCAGGCTCCCTGTCCACTCCTGGTTGACAGCAGAGGGCCTGTATTCAATGAGATATGGCCATCTCCCCCACTTCCTCAGCCTGCTGGTTAGAGGCCCTTTGTAGAGCAAACCTCAAAGCCTGATGAAAGTGCTCCCAGGAGAGAAATGCTTTTCTCTGCCTCTTCCTGACAAAAACATACCACAGCAGCAAGAGCTAGGAAACATGGCTTTGTCCAGAAGGCTGCTACTTTGAAGACATGTGCTGGGCTCTGGCAGTCCCTGCAGAGCAGGGAGGCTGCTCACCACACTTACTCTTTCAGTCCATCCAGCTTCTCCTGCCTGCTGGTCTTCTCCAGGGTGCTCACCTCCTCCTTGTAGAGCTGGATGTCGAAGAGCTTAGATGGGATCTTGCGGACGAAGGGCTCTGGGTGAGGCTTTGACAACTGCCGCAAAGAGCAGAGGCTGCATCCTCAGCAGTCTTGCTCATGAGCTTTCGTGGGTGCCTTTCTTATACCATGGCGCAAAAAACCGAACACGATACTCAAGGTGCAGCCTCACCAGTGCTGAGTACAGGGGAATGATCACTTTCCTACTCCTGCTGTCCCCAGTATTTTTGATACAAGCCAGGACGCTGTTGGCCCTCTTGGCCACCTGGTCACATTGCTGGTTCATGTTCAGCTGTCTGTCCACAAGCATCCCCAGATCCTTTTCTGCCAGGCAACTTTCCAGCCACTCTTCCCCAAGCCTGTAGCTTTGCCTGGGAGTGTTGTAACTCAAATGCAAGATTTGGCCCTTGTCCTTGTTAAACATCGTACAATTGACCTCGAACCATTGATCCAACCTGTCCAGATCCCTCTACAGAGCCTGAATATTGAAATTAAGACATATGAGCAGTTGAGTTGATGAATGGGACATAGCTCAGAATAGCTGTGGACAGCTGACAAAGTTATTCCTGCTTGTGGTCTACCTTACCTCTGATGTGTGAGCCATCCAAGAACATTGACTTGTCTTGGTTTTAGCTATCTTAGGCTATAGCTTTGTGTTGGTCAAAACCTGAGTAAGACCTGCAATAGTACTTCCCAGCTTGCTTTAGTTATGCTCATATTCTTTTACACCCTCCCATAGCACCTGACATCAAAGATACGTGGGGGTGGATGTGCATGTGTGTGCTTATATAGATATGGCATATTCATACCTTATTGAGGCTTCATTTAGTTGTCATAACAGGGTTGACAGGCATGACACAAGAAGTGTAGGTAACCCTCTAAAATTATGTCTGAATGACAGTTGAAGCTCAACCACTGTACAATAGGACAATTCAAGTGGCGCTCTGTTGTCTGTATATGAGCAGATAAATTATGTTATACATGTTCAACATGGGATTCCACTGCAGATTAAGACACCTACTTATAAATGCCTACATGTATGATAGGTGTTTGAGTTCCCATTACAATCAGTGAGAATATAGGACTGTATTTTGCTTAAATGGAGACAGATATCATCCTTTTAGTTGAGTCAATACGTCCTTTCTGGCTTCTAGATTCTACCCTAGAAAAATATAGATCTCCTGTACATTCTGTGACATAACTGCCATCTTGCATAAACCTTTTCAATATAGGGCATTTCTTTTGGCACTAAGTTTCCATATATGTGGAGCTGAATTCCACTCCTACTTTGCTCAGTCAGTGGAAATTAAAAAGTGACTCAGTTCACTGCATAGGCAAGATCAACTGGTTAGTCAGCTGAATGGCTATCTGGGATCTATCAGTTGTGTTGATGGGGGCCCTTTGTTGCCTAAACATAAGTATTTGGAGACATGTTATATTCTCTAGAGTGTCTGATTCATCAACATCAGGCAGACAGCTAGGACACAAGACCCATGGGAAGTCCAGGATGTCCTGGAGCTGGAAGCTAGATAGTGTATGCTAAGTCATCTCACATAACTTCACATATTTCTGTGTTTAATGTTGAACTCAGTCCTGACTTTAGTGTTTCACACTTTAAGAAGAGGTAGCTATGCGACACTATGTAGTAAGATTCTTTAATTAAAATGATTATTTTTTGTTTGTTTTTAAAACTTGATTAGGAGAATTTTTTTAAAAGATGAGGAAAAGTGATGCCAACAGTTATGATTTTGAATATTTTCAAATGTTCCTTCATTCACATTCTACTCATCCATCAATTTCAAAAAGAACTTATGAAGTCAACTGTAGATTTTTCATAAAAATACACCTCACTCAAATGAGTAATGAAAAGGTGATGAAGCATAAGACAGTATTCCTGAAACATTGGTGAGAATGACAGGACACTTTAAACAGAGTGGACTAGATAAGTACTGACAAGCCAGTTCCAGCTACTGCATGATTTCAGTGACACAAAACTTCTGAAATGTATCTCTTAACTGTATATACTGGATTAGGTCCTTTTTATATCATTATAATGAGACAAGCCCTATAGTATATGTCATTGAATTGTAGCCTTGGAAATTTGATCACCAGCAATTGTTCTCCTTCCCTTTTCCAAACAAATTTTACTTTAGTGTTTATGTGCACAGATCCATATTCAGATATAATTTCTTTTGATGAAAGTTAGAGATCCATGATATTTCAATTTATAATATGAATTACACTCAGTTGAACTTTAATAATAATGTGAAGTCCATATTTGCCATATTGTATCTCTACATATGAACTACTTTGTTTTGCATAGAATAGAATCATTTAGGTTGAAAAAGACCTTTAAGATCATCAAGTCCCACAGTAAACCTAACCCTGCCAAGTCCACCACTAAACCATGCCCCTAAATATCATGTCTACAAATAGATTAAATTTACTTTAATTAATCCTTCTCACAATCCATAGGAATGTGTAATATAAAAAAACATGAAGTGATAGAAACTTGTGCAAATTGTTTATTCTCAAGTATGTAAGTAAACTCTGCAGCTAATCAAATGAAAGTAGAATACTGTTGTAGAGTACTATGCAAATATTATTGTGAAGGCATCAAAAGCTAAAGTTGTTTCTTGTTCACTGTAACATTAATAACTCTAAGAATATTTCATTCCCAAAGGATGTAAGGGTAAGTGGAACCAGAGTGGAACCAAAATATAACTTCCTTCTGTAGTTGTAATATAGTAACATAAGTAGAATTTCTGTATTATTGTATATAATGTTTAATATTTGTAACTCTGGACATGATTACAGAATAAGTAAAGGCAGCAAATGAAGTGCAAGTATAAGCAAGATGGTATTCTCCTGGTGAATTATAGAACTATACTTAAAAGCTAGTAGGAAGGGAAGTATTTAGAAGATATTCTATCTTTAGATAAAGGAATACCTTTTTTTTTTTTTTTTTTTTAATTCAATAATGGTAAATGCAATGGGTAAAAATCAGTCGGTATTTATATAACATTTGGTAATGTTCTTAGATAACTAGAGCAAGATATACCTTGCCTTCTACCTAATTTAGTAGTCAAAATTGTCACTATTCTTATAGATGTCTAATTCCATTTAGATTCATACTATTCCTCCCTTTACAATAATTTACTTTAAAAATATTTTTTACTGTTCTAAAACAGTGATATTATTTAATTTCGTGTAAAATGTTTTTTTCTGTAAAGACCAATTTGGATACCCAATCTAACTTACTTCAGTCAAAGTATAATGAAACTGTAATTATTCTTGAAAAGATTAAAAAGTTTAAAAGAAATGAGAAAAAAAAAAAAAAACCAACAAAACAAAAAACAAACAAAATACCTAGGCCCTTCTCTAGAGTTGTTTTATTTGGTACCTATTTAATCCTTTCATTTCCTTCATGTTTGTTGATTAAGAAATTAAGCAAATTCTAAAGTACATTTTGAAAAGTGCCATGTACTGTATAAATGCATGCACTATCCTGAAAGGATAAAAGACATAAGTAAATGATGAACAAAGGAATAAAATATACCACATAAAGGGTGAACAGTGCATATTTATTTTTCACCATCAACTGAAGAGACTACAGTTGTAGTTTTAGAAGAAATGAGAAATTATTACAATCCTTCAAATGACTTTTCAGCATAAAAGATGCAGTGATTATAATTTTTTTTCCCACAGTTAAAAGGCACCAACTTCAGTCAGTTACTAGCAGGGATAAAGAGAAAAAATAAAAATATAGTAGGCAGACAGTAAGACAAGACCGAAGAAACTAACAATTTGCAGGATGACCATGAGCCAACAATGAGCCCTCACGGCCAAGAAGGCCAATGGCATCCTGGGATGTATTAAGAAGAGTGTGGTCAGCAGGTCGAAGGATGTTCTCCTCCTCCTCTACTCTGTGCTGGTGAGGCCCCACCTGGAATACTGTGTCCAGTTCTGGGCACCCCAGTTCAGGAAATACATAGAGCTACAGGAGAGAGTCCAGCGCAGGACCACCAAGATTCTTAAGGGAGTGGAGCATCTCCCTTATGAGGAGAGGCTGAGAGAGCTGGGTCTCTTTAGCCTGAAGAATAGGAGACTGAGGGGAGACCTCATTAATGTCTATAAATATATTAAGGGTGAGTATAAGGAGGATGGAGCCAGACTCTTCTCAGTGTCATCCAATGTTAGGACAAGAGGCAATGGGAGTAAATTGGAGCACAAGAGGTTTAGGGTAAGCATAAGGGAAAACTTTTTCACAATAAGAATGACGGAGCACTGGAATGGGCTGCCCAGGGGGGTTGTGGAGTCTCCTTCTCTGGAGGCGTTCAAGACCCGTCTGGACACATTCCTGTGTGACTTGATCTAGGTGATCCTGCTCTGGCAGGGTGGTTGGGCCAGATGATCTTTCTAGGTCCTTTTCAACCCCTAACATTCTATGATTCTATGATAAGGACTAGAAAATTACAATTGGTTTCTTGCAGATTTGTCTGTGGTTGACTGACTTGACCGACTAAGAAAGTGCAGCTTTTCACAGAAAGCTTTCATTACCACTGTGACAATTACAAGAGCTCTTTCTCTACTCTGCCTAAACAGTTATTTCTCTGAAATTTTTGAGACTTGAGATTTCTATTATTTGTAACCATGTAATTGTTTAGAGTATTGCCAAAAGCCTTGCACTGAATTCACAAGGCCTCAGGACTGAGGGTCATCAGGCTTCTTCTCTTAAAGCTTTTCCTGACCTGTCTTGCAGGTTGAGAAATTTCCAGAACAAACCATGAAGGAATGTACTTAGTTTTGTTCTCTAGATGGACAGTATTAAATACGACTACTTTTCTACTTTATTTCTTAAGTATACCTTTGTGGATAATTGTTACTATATAGGGTTGATATTTTACTTTGATTTTTGACTGTTGCTGTACTCAGAATGTAGCCATTCTACACACCTTTCTTGCATTCTGAAGTCAGTCCAGGAAGGATCTCTGATCTGATGGTAAAAATAAACTCAGAAAGAAAAGAACAAGTTAAAAAAGTTGGAAAAAGCAACCGAACAACCAAAAAACCCCTAAACTCCACAAAACCAAACAAATTAAACCCTCAAACCAAACAAACCCAGCCATGACGAACATTTTCAGCCATGTTTTCAGAAGTCAAGAAAGGTAAAGAAAAACCTGAAAAACATTCAGTCTGAAAGGTCTTATAAAATACAGTTAAATGGCTTGTAAACCTATAAATAAATCAGAAAGGATTGACTAGAGGAGAACAATAACCAAAACAAATTCAAGGTTTTCAGGATGAGTAAGAGTTATGGCTGGACACTAGTGGAACTAAATACATGGAAGCAGAGCTTGCTATATTTAATGAGAAAAGTGTTAATTCAGATGGAGTTGATAGCAAACTGTGCCCCACCTTTCACAAATAACTTGAATCACAGAAATAAAGCAAACTTTTATAGATACCATTCTGTTGGAGTATGCATGATGTGATGAGAAAATACATTGCACTTACAAAACAGAAAACTAGGTAAGTATGATCATGTTAGTCCAATATTAACAATAAGCCAAGCTTTAAAATTATTTAGAGGGAAAAATAAATATAGAGAAGTTTAACTTGAATGCCTCAAAATGGACTGTCATATTTCAAATTAATTATAATTATATATTGATAAGCATTTCTGAGGAAAATAAAATCTAGATGACAATTTGTAGAATAGGACTGCACTAAGAACTATGGAAAACTGAGAACCTTTCATAATATAATTGAGAATTAGCTTGCATTTAAGCATAGATATAGTAATATACCTTTTGTTACACCTACTCAACAAATATGTGATAAAATGACCTACATCTAACCACTCATATCCAAACTCATAATTTGTCTGCTTGAAACTCTAAGTATGGTGCAGTCAATGCACTATAAAATATCTGTAATAAAAAAAGGATGAGCATGCATAAATACACAAATCAAAATAAGGCTATCCTTAGGATAGAAATGGCTCTAGTCAGGATCTTCTCTCCATTCACTCTTTGCAATTTGTTATAATCATCCTGTATGACAGCACCCAACAGAGTTTCTATGCTGTACTTAAAGCTGGCTTGCTGTTTCCACCATAGTACTTTTCTTTCTTTATTGATTTTAGCTTCACTGTTATATTCATTTTTTCCTAAAATTAGGAACATATATTTTCAGGTTTATAGTCTTCATCCTACATCTCACTCTTCCCACACGGCCTTCTAAATCATTTTACTAGTGCTTAGTAGTGAAGTGGATGTTTATCATAAATTGTCTTAGCATTTACTGTCATTGGAGTTGCACATGGAGAGAGAGGAGGTGAATGTAGTCTTCACCACAGCTATCTTAGAGCTTAAAAATATACACTAAAATATTTTAAAATGCAGTGTTTCCAGTTCTCTTAATTTTGAGCACATGAACATTACTGAATAAAAGACCTACCTCATGAGCTTAACTAAGTTCTCTTGTTCATGAAGAGGTACCTCCTTCTTCTCTAGTAAAACCTAGAAGAATCAATGAAAGACATATTTTGATTAATTCCACTAGGAGGATTAAAATTGTCAATGAAAGTGAATTAAAGCTTAATCATAATGAAATTATTATTCAATTGCTTGCTAAAGAAATAAAATGCTTAAAATCTGAGTTTTTTCGCAGTTCCAGCACTCATTGCAGGAGTGTTTGGCTTATCATGAGGCTAAGTAATATTTAGGATTTGAGTATTTCCGTTCTTGCTGCTCATGTTAAGCCCATCTGTAACCAAGAATGCCCAAATACTGTGAGCAGAGAGAGGCAGATAAACATAAAACTGACTTCAATCTACTAGATAAGTGGAAGTACAGGAACAGGTTCATTCTGATTGAGACAATGGTCAAGAATCAATGTAACATAATAATCCTATATAACAACAACTACCCCTAAAAGAACACATAAGAAATAACGTCAAAGAGTAGTCCTATTTAATACCATCTTTCTAGACAAGTAAAAACTCTGAGTACATCCCTTTATGGTTTGATCTGGAGATTTCTCAAGATTGTAGTTACAAGGATTATGCCCAAGACCCATGACTCAGGTTCTCTGTAAGGTTTCTTTAGAAATCTAATGCTATCCGAACAACTTAAAATTAGCTCAGGTGCACCAAGTCACTTGCAGCTCATAATTCAGGAGCTCTGAAGTACTATATTCTCCCAGTGATGCTCCATTCAGGTTGTTAAACCCCTACTCTTGGTTGCCAGACATGTAAGATTCTGAGATGGTGTCATGGTGTAAGACTAGATGGCAATTGTGCACAATGCAGCTGCTCAATTGCTACCCAGACCACCTAGCCCTGCAAACCAACCTCTGCACTCAAAACCTGCATACCTGCCCCCAGCCAACCCTTCCTTTATATAGTAGGCATGACATCAGTATGTTTTCAAATATCCTGTTGGTTGGTTTGGTTGTCTATCCTGGCTGTGGTGTCTCCTTGCTTCTTGTAAAAATTAACCCTACCCTAGCTGAACCCAGGACAAATGGGCTGCAATCAGGTCTGAAAAAGTCTCCACTGACTCATCTCCTATCTCTTTAGGATTTTTATGTATCCTATTTAAAATACTTTTAACATACCTTTGTTTATGTTGTGGTTAAACCCCTGTGTGGTGGTTTGACCTTGGATGGATGGTAGGTGCCCACCAAGCCATTCTATCACTTCCCTGCCCTCTCCACCTCCTCTCAGGTGGACCAGGGAGAAAAAAATAAAATGAAATTTGAAAATTAAGACAAAGACAATGTAATGAAAAGTGAATCAAGAAGTAAAAGAAACCAAAGATTTATTCTCTATTTCCCATCAGCAGGCGATGTCTGGCCCCTTTTCCAGCAGGGTTCCAAACGCATAGTGGTTGCTCTGGAGGAGATGCGGATTCTCCCCTTCCCCCAACCCTCCTCCCCTTTCCTAGCTTTTCTTGTTGAGCTGACATTATATGGTGTGGAATATCCCTTTGGTCAGTTTGGGTCTGCTGTCCCAGTCATGTCCCCTTCGAAGATCTTGTCCACCCCATCCCTTTTGAGTGGAATGTTCAAAAAACAGCCTTGGTGCTGTGTGAGCCGTGCTCAGCAGTAGCCACAATGTGGGTGTGCTGTCAGCACCTTTCTCAATGCAAAGCACAGCACAGTGAGGGCTGCTATGGGGAAAATTATCTCCAGCTCAGTCAGACCCAACACATCCAGCCAGTAACTAATCACCGCACAGAGTCTTGCTCACTCCCTGCCCCAGCAGGGTAGAGGGAAGAGAATTGAAAGGATAAAAGTGAGAAAACCAGTAGTTTGAAATAAGAAGATTTTAATATTTGAAATAAAAAAAATAAAATCATAATAATAATTTGCAATAAAAAGGAAAATATTAAATAGAGGGAAATAAAACCCAAGAAAGATAAGTGATGCAAACGGAAACAATTGCTCACCATGAAACAAATGAGTCATAGCCAGTCCCCAAACAGCAGTCCTTGGGGCCAGCCTTCCCCCTAATTTTATTGCTGACCGTGACACCAAATGCTATGAAATATCCCTTTGATCAGTTGAGGTCAGCTGGCCTGACTGTGTTCCCTCATAGACTGTTGTGCACACTCAGCCTACTTGCTGGTAGGGTGGAGTGAGGAGGAGCAGAAAAGACCTTGACTCCGTGTAAGCACTGCTCAGATACAACTAAAACATCCCTGTGTTAACAACTCTGTTTCCAGCACAAATTCAAAGCACAGCCTCATACTATCTATTGTGAATAAAATTAACTTTACTCCAGCCCAAACCAACATAGTTTAAAAAATTCACACGCAAGATGACACAGTGGAAAATACACCAGGAAAACAAAACACACTGGATTTTGTGCGGCCTACTGCATTATGCCAAGTAGGCTTACCTTTGCATGTTTCTTCTTCTATATGGCTTGTCTATACAATTTCTATGGGTATAACAATACATTTAAATACAGGTTCATGTAGTTCTTTTACTTTAGTTGGGGATTTCAGGGAATTATATTTGTACAACTTTTAATAATATTACCCTTAAAGAGCTATAACACATTGATACAATAACATTTTGATGTAATGAATATCCTCAGGTGACCTACTTTCAACTAAAGGTGTCAGATGTCTGTTGTTCATTTTCAGCTGTTTTTTTCCTGTACAATACCTAATCTTTACAGACACTGAGTGTTTACAGAATCTTCTAACATGATACTCAGGCAATTTGTTGCAATCTGTGACATATTAGATCTTTCAGACTGAGAACACTGTGACTGAACAATAACCCCTTACAGTGTGAGAAAGTTCAGTGGCGATTAGCCAGGGTGATGTGCCCGTGAAGGTCAGGGAATATGTAGAGTGTGACTGTCCACAGCTGTTTTAATGAAAGCTGACTTTATCTCAACACAGAGAGCATCAGCAGGTGGAATTTGTTTTAAACAAGAAGCTATGTCAGTTGAGTAGATCAACTGATGGGGTAAATGTTTACTCTGGATTGAGCCACACATAGTCTCCCCACAGTGCTCATCAGCTAACTCAGGCCTATAGTCATACTTAATAAGCACAAGAAGAAACATCCAGAGCAAAGTATAAAACCAAAAAAACTAACAAAAGAATTTTGAAGACAGCAAGGTGTTTGAGATGGTGTAACCAATGTTTTCCTTCATAAGTAGGGACACTCAGTGTTGGAATAATGAGTATATTATAAAGTCTGTTAACAGGGATCATATTGTTTTTTCTGATTGAGCTGTGTATTGCCACTGATATATTTTGTTAAGTGTATCTCACATTTTTACTGTCTTTTCAGTATATTTTGTGTGGCTCTGATGAATCAGAAATCCTGTGTAACATCAGCTATCTTCAGATAAGTAAAACTGATGTTAAACATAAACCTGCCACATATGGAATATTTAAAAGACACAGATCAGAGAGTATTGGACTCTGACAAAGACCCAGAAACTTTATCTCACATTATCCTACTGAATGACTTAAACTACTCCAACAGGTAATATTACAACCCAGATTAGTGTATTCTTCTCTCAATTCAATTGCCTTTTTTATTTCTTTCTCTGTCTCCATCTTTTTCTGAGCTGCAGCAACGAGTACTGCTTTTAATGCGAACATGCAAGGCTGTAAACTTTCAGATGAGTCAAAAGGCTTTTGCTAGAAATATTAAATGATTTAGACAAACAGTTTAGCTAAAGTGAGGTTTCTTGCCTTAGTCTTCTGATTTTAGAAACTTTCACTTTGCCTAGAGTGTTTTTCAGATGTCAACATGCTATTTAGCATTTAACTTCAAGGCTACAGGAATGTTCTATTCTTTTCACAGTTCACTTGCTCACAGTTCACCTACTCTGCCATCTCCTGTTTCTTGTTTTTGTTTTGCTTGTGGTTTGTTTGTTTTGGTTTGTTGCTTTTTTGGTTTTTTTTTCCCCAAGCATTACTCAGCTCCTTCATGAATGATTGTGATTTTGTTTCTGACATTACTATCAACCTACCTAGTTACCAGCTTAAGTAAATGCCTCTTCAAGAAAGACTCAACCTTTGCTGATTTATCCTGTTAATGATAGGACATTAGGATAAATGTCCTAGAATTATTACTAATTATTATTCTCGTTTACCAGCAGAAAACTTAAAAATTCATACTGTGTTTTTTACAATTCTCAGATAATAAAATGACTAGCAAATCTGCATACTTCTATGTTTTACAGTTAAGTTTGGATGGTTTAAAGGGAATAGAAACTCCTTAAAAAATACTTTTAAAAAGAGAAAAAAAATTCAAAATTGTTAGTTAAATATGATGGGCCATATTTTCAAAATGCATGTTACATTTAGAAATATGTTCTTAGATTTTAAAAAGTGTCTTACACAGGGCAAATACCTTAGAGCTGTGCCATTGCCAGCTCCTTGTGTTGAAAATACATATAATATTACATTTCAAAGACTGACTTTTAAAATACTAGGAAATTATTCTGACAGATATTCTGTGGCAAGAAGAGACTAGACTGCAAGGTTCAAGCAAATGATCTGTTTGAACTTCACTCACAGGTTTACCTGCAAGGCTCAAGAAAACAATTTGTTTGAATTACACTCATAGATCTAGTATGCCACTAAAGCAGGTTTTCATGGATACAATGGAAAAATGCACTATTACAACTTAAAACCAAGAATACACTACAGCAACCTAAAAAGAACACTAAATATTATACGTGTGCTAGTTAATCACACGCAGTTACAATCTTACATCAGGCTACATATTTGCTTACTCTTCTAGTTAAGGGCTCTCAATCCCAGAAAAGTGACCTTGATCAGTGTCCCAGCCAAGGGGGAAGGGTCTTCATGCAAGTAAGAAGTAGTGTTGGACCAGTTACTCCCAGTTCCTAACCTGAACTGAACCTTAGGGTATTTATCCCATTTTACGTGACTATGGGCAAGACTATGCCTGATTGGATTATACTGTCTGGATATACAGGTTGTTGGATGAAATTGACACTGGAACCCTCCACGTTCTTTTTTTCTTACTTTCTCAATCCAAACCACTATTCAGTTGCCTGAGACTCAGGGCATATTATTTGTTGAGGGAGTTCAAGGCTCAGCTCAGGTTTCTGTTCTTTGCATGCTGCAGGATTGCCCTGTTTAGTCTATGGCTTATGGACAATTCAGGGCTGAGCTATTAACACAGCTTCCCATGGGTTATCTCTTCATAGATATGGCCTTAAGACGATTCAAGGCTACGTCACTTTTACAGTCCTCCGTAAGTTGCCTGCATGCACCAGATTTAACTGAAACTTGTTTACGAACTGTGAGCCATGTGGTCCATACACATTCATAATGGGGTCCATTATTTATTATTAATTTCACTGAAATGTATTATACACCTTTTTTTTTTTTGCTTTTCCAGCAAATCCCACAACATTATAATACAATATTTTAAGTCTGGAATGGATTTGTCATAGAAAATGTCTCTGTCTAGCTGAACAAAGAGATAAAAGGTGTTATTTACCAAATGTCTACTTTTTCTGTGTGCAATAGTGGAGACAGTTCCTAAAATTACAGTGATTTATTGGTTTTGTTTAGAGAATCTAGAGCATCAGGCAATAAGAATAAGGTTCATAATCGCTTCCTTGGGTTAGATACAATAAAGACCTTGAGTTCTTAGAGATTTAGGCAGAAAGCAGATCTAGTGTAAGCTAATCAGAAGCTGCATGCTTAGATCTAATGTTGTGAACTACTCAGGAGCAAGTCTGGTGGGGGAATCAGAGGAACTTTAGCATGCTAATGGCAGTAACTACAGTCACACACACATACACACTATGGCAAGAGGAGGTTACAAGTTAGAAATGCAGTGCTGTATCCACATTTCAGGATAACTGAGAGCCCTGGGGCAAACTTCATTATTTAAGTAAGGAGGAAGTTTCCAGGGTAACAATGTAATCAATCAAACTATTCATCAAATAGGAACTGATTCTAAAAATTATGGAAGTTCAAAAAGGATCAGTTCATATTGTGTGTGTTGTTCAGTTAATTGAATTACCACACAATGTTAAAGGACATAGTTAATTTCTACCTGACCTGTGTCAAAGGAAAAATCGAAAGCCATAGAAAGAAAAACATTAATTTAGATTTTATTTTACTGCAAGTATGTGGTTCATCCTAAGGGAATATTTAAGTAATTAATGAATTTTATCATATTCTTAATATGAAAATTAAACTTTATTCAGTACCTCTGTGAGATACTTTGAGAAGCAGGCAAAAAGAAACTTAGGTCTCACACCTAAAAGAAAAATTGAGAGAAAAGAGCCCATCTGTACTGCTCTGTCCTAGAGAGAATTTTAAGATGTTCTGTGTCATCACACATGCCTGTGTGTGATGTGACCAGATAAGTGATCTGCTCATCCTGGTGGCTGAGATGTAGGAAGAAGTGGAAAGGACTATAAAGGAGATTGAGAGGAAGACAGATCAGTGGATTCAGACCCTACCTTCCTTGAAATAGGCCTAACAGTCAGAGAGAGCTCAGGACACAGATGGCTCCTTATCCTCTCTTCATCATGCTGAAGGTGATGACTTAGAGAATGATGAGCTGTGGCAACATGTTCCTGCCAGGTGTGGCAGCTATGTCAACCCAGAGGCCACTACAACTCCCCAGGTGCCCCTCAAAAATAAACATGCTGATCTGCAGGGAGAATCAAATAACAATAAGGATGAAAGTTCACCTCACTTAGATGTGTCACCAAGTCTAAGTCAAACTACACCCCATATCAAAACAACTTCAGTAAAGAAAAAAAGACATGTCCTTGTCATAGGGGACTTGCTTTTGAAGGGAGTGGAAGACCCTATCTTCAGACCAAGCCCACTTCTTAGGGAAGTCTGCTCCCTCCCTGGGGCCAGGATTAAGGACATAAAGAGAAAACTTCCTAACTTAGTTCAGACCTTGGACTACTGCCTGATAAAAATTCTTCAAATACGCAGTGATTAACTTAAATCAAGATGTCCACAGGCAATGAAGAGACACTTTAGGGCTTTGGGATAGCAGGTTAAGGGATTGGGAGCAGAAGTAGTGTTCTCCTCTATCCCACCAGTTGCTGGGATTGATGAGGGTTTAGACAGGAAGAACCACCAGATGAATTCCTGGCTTCGAGCCTGGTATTACCAGCAGGACTTTGGGTTCTTTGACCACAGATTTGTCTATAAGATACCAGTCCTTATGGCAACAGATGAGGCAGATTTGTCACAAAGGGGTAAAAGGATACTGGGACAAGAATTAGCAGGGCTCATTGAAAGAGCTTAGATAGTTGAGCCACTATCCCTGGATAGGTTTAAAAGCCATATAGAAGAGGTGCTTGGGGATATGGCTTATTGGTGGACTTGGTAGAATAGGGTTAATGGTTGGACTTTATGATCTTAAAAGTCTTCTCCAACCTTGATGATTTTATGATTCTATATTATCAGTACATGCCACTAAAAATTATCAATCATATGAATAAAATAACATTTAAAATTGCATTTGTCATTTTAAAAAATGAAACTGCAAGTACTTAGAACTCAGGAGTTTCTATTATGTTTCATGGTAACTTTTTTAAACATTTGCATGATACTACAGAGGAAAAAATCTACCGTTTTACAGAATCAGCTTTGAGGGGTTAAACACTTTCTTTGGAATTTATTGTAATAAACGCTGTTACATGCACACCTAGCACCAGGATATAATTATCATATTCATGCCTGAAAGATACATTTCCCAGGTTTGCCCTCTTCAGTCTCCTTGGTACAAAATATGTTTGCATGTGCTTGCATTAGTAATTCAGTTCACTACAGGCTTTTTCAGTGTAAATTTGTACTCAAACTGTAATCAGTATCCTGAAACACACACTTAGGAACACTCCTGATACATGTGAAGCAGTTTCACTCCCAAAGGGCACAGTACTGAAGCTGAATGCTTGGGTACCACCTACAGTGGCACCTGTCATGTGGACAGAAGGTCCTCCATAAGGTCTTCCACCTCTATACTTGCCTGATAGAAGTGGACACCACTGGTGCAGTTGCAATGTGGATTGGCAGTGTTGGAATGGAGCACAGATAGTGAGCCCTCACCTCACTCTCCCTTTAGCAGGAGGCAACATCTAGCAGAAATTGCCTCCTGTGATCAGACCAGTTTGGGTCAAAGTCTACTTAAATAGAAACTGATTTCTTGATTAATATTGTATCCTTGCATCACTGTGGTAATATCTCAATGGTATCTACTGTACTTAGAGGTATTTTTCTCTCTCTCTCTGTGGTTTCTGTTGGCTTGTGATTATCTGTACTTTTATTGTAAACCCAGATAGGACCAGAGAGCATAGTTGCACAGTAAGAGCACAATTAACAATTCTGTATTTCTCTTTCTCTGTCAGCCCCTTTTGACCAGAAAATTTCTGACAGTAAATGGTATAGACAGCTAACTTTATGCCAGTGTGACACATAGAGGTTTTTTTTTGCTAAGACTACATTGTATTTTGGGCTTGGAAATTAAGTTGTAACATTCAACTCCCCTTTACATTGAGTACACATTGTCTGTCATGGCATTAAATGAGTTTATGGAAATCCTTCAGAAGAAAATAATAGCTTATGTCACCTTCTAGATGCAGATATATGCAGTAGACATGGTCAGGACACACCTGCACCTGGTGACTTCCTGAGATTGAGGACTGGGAGTAGCAGAAGTTCCTCAGGAGTCCATCAGGGCAGGACCTGGTAACCTGGGCCCATTCCACCACCTCAGCCATGAGCAGGACAGCTGAGGGGCATTAAGGAAGTCCCGGTCCTGGGCACCGGGCACATCACTGGGGATGGGGATGTTCCAAGTCTGGGCCAGGACATGGGCACACAGGTGAGGTTCAGGATTGGGCCCAGTGAGATGAAGTGGGGTTAGACACAGCCTCAGAATGTCTGGGTAGGGACTGCGGGGAATGGGATGGGACAATGCCATGCAAGAATGGCAGACCACAGGTCAGGGTCAGACAGAACTCAGTTTCTCCTAATCCGCAAAATTTAAGTAATTTTCGTCTGAAACAGGAATCTGCTCTTTCAGCTGAAACAGGTATCTGCTCTTTCATATGCTAATTCTTGAATACTTGACCTTTTCAGTAAAAAGTGTTTGCCATGTAAAAGACTCACGGGTCTCTGGATAACACTCACAGAATATAGAAACTTAATTGGTCATCTGTAGGTATCCGTACACATCCTAATATTAGTGTCAGTGTATAAGAGATCACAATCACTGTCACTTACTCTCATAACCATGTGAATCTCCTGCTAGATCATCTCTCTAGAACGCAAACACCTGGCATCCAGAAGGACATGGTGCCTCTTTCTACAAGCTGTTGTAAACTCCAAACATCTAAGCTTCTGTAATTTTCTTAGTAGAATGGATTTTTTTTTTTTTTTTTTACAATTTTTTAAATCCACTTGAATCCTGCATTATCTAATATTTTCAAAAATCAGTGTTGTTAGGAGTACTCATAGCTGGCTTTGAAGATAAACTGCAAGCAAGCTAGTCATTGATCTGTTGTTTGCAAATTGTAGCATGGTTGCAGATATAGGTGCTAATTGGCTGGCACCTGCCTAATGCAAAATATATTTGTTTAGCTACAGGATCAGCTAGAGGCACAGTGATAATCATACTCACTATTTGAAACTTTTCCATCCTCAAGCTTTGAATACGCTTTTAAAATTCTATTTATCTTTTTTAAGAATCCTGATGTCCATTTACTAAGAATTTTTGTAGCTGATATTAGTGCTGTTTTCCCAAGCATTGGTTTGTGATGCCTTGAGAAAAACTTAACCAGCTTTGTGTTGTTGCCTCTTTTGCTTTAGCTTCAGCTTGCATATGCATTCTGTAGTACTTGCTGGCTTTGTACTTTCCCAGGATAGTTCATTGCTTTGGGGAACATTTTTTTTTATGGTATTAGAGAAATAAATCACAAGCATGTCAAATTTGCACATCAGAATATCTTCAGTATTTTAAAACTTACATATGGTCATGAGCACTGTAACATAAGTATCTGTTCTCTCTTCTAATCTTCTACTGTCTTTGATGTCACATTTAAAAACATACAAAAAAAAGAAACCCAAAAAATTATGTCTGTAGCATCTTTCTGACATGAATCATAGAATTTATGAAAATACTTTTATCAACTGTTTCAATGTCTGAAAGAGGATTTTTTTTGGTAAGTGCCCTATGTAATACAGGAGTTTCTCTATTTCAGTCTGAAATCTCACAATCTTCAATGAACTATATAACATTACATTTCTTCCCCTGTACATATACTCTTAACATAGGATGCAGGACTTGAGGCTGATTAATAGTCCTTTGTACATAGACCATCCTGTTATGAAGTCTGTATGAATCTGGAATAGAAACTGTTCCACATTTCAACATTTAAGAAGCTGTCAATTCTTCTTGGAAATAGCTTCTTGTTCACTTTTGTTCCCTCTTTGATGGAGCAAATAGTAAAGTTTTGCCTGTTTTGCCTTTTTTTCCTTTTTCTCCTTTAAAGAGGTTCTTTGTTAATTGTTCTTATTACATATATGCCACAATTGCTGACTGTTTCAACCACATACAAACTTACTGACTTGCTTTTACCTACTAAAGATATTTCTTTTTGTAGCCTACAGGCTTTCTTCCAGCTTCCACAGCAACTGATGAAGATGAACTTTTAAACAACCTGCCCTAAGCTTCCTGAATCAGTAAGCCAGTAAATTGTGATTCATTGTGGCTCAGCAGCTCACCTACTCAGCCTGATCTTTCCACTTACTACCAGTTTTCAGTTTCTACATACTCTTGCAAGGACTGGAAGATGAGAACTTGTGAGAACACAGGTTGCCTAGTGAACAGTTCTCACCAAAAGCAATTTCATCATGTGATGGCTAAAGGACACATGTCAAAAGGCCACAGGAGAAAATTCTTCATAGGAAGCTCCTTGTCTGATTCACATTAACATCATTTAGACTTGGAATAAGAAGCTAGTGAAAATTATGACAATAAAAATGGTATGTCAGCCTTCTATCATGAGTGTTTACTACTTCCTGACCCCCTTTTTTTTTTTCCTCTTGAACTACAGTTTCTGGATGGTAATTACAGTATCTCACTATTTAGTACAATGTTTACTAAATTAATTCTCTAGCAGTTAGACACATTAGGAAAGAAACATAATTTTCTGAGCTGCTGACAACTACTGAACAATAGTTCAGTGTGAGAAGGCATAGTGACTGTAAAAGAAGTGATGACAATCCACCTTTTAAATGTGGTAGTAACTTTTCTTTTTGATTATTGATAAAAAAATATGAAAGTCTGAGTGTGCTTTCTGTAGAAACAATTACAGAGGAGCATGGGAAACTGTGATATGCATGTGAAGTCAACATTAAAATGTCATGAAGATTATAAAGCACTTGTCAGAGAAGCATCCAAATATCCAGCATGGTTCAGAAGGATGCCCAAGGCTACACCAAACCCAAGTTCATTCAAATTTTATCTTCAAAGCTAAAAATGTATTTGTGAATCTTCTCACACTTTTCCATGGAATGAGGAATCAAGCACACAGCATTTGGAAAGCTATAAATCTTCCTCAGGCTCTTTGAAATCTTGGAGGTGGATGTACACACTATTCTTTTCCATCTGCTAAGTGTTTAGCAGGAAAACTTTAGTGCAATTCAGCCTGTGAACATATATAGCTGAAGTCAGAGAGTGCATAGCTGAAGATCACGCTACTAGAGACTGAGCCCTGTTTCCTCTTACTTTGCTTTTCTGTTTTGTTACTGTAAGTTTGGAAAATCATTTTGGTGGTATAACACCAATGCCATTGCATCATTCTTATTTACACTTCAGAGGAATTAGCAGAAAATAACATCCCTAAAACTGCTGTTATTACAACACTGCCCTAATTCAAAAATATTAATAGATTTGTGTGCAGGGCCTTCAATTCTTTCATTCTATACTTCAAAACTGTTATGTACTTTGTTGTATGTTTGTCATTCTTTCATTTGGCTCTGTACTAGTGGCACAGCTGAGACTACACTCCCTATACACTCCCTATACACTCCCTGTTTGAGCGTCAATGTATTTTATAGTTTTGTGCTGCTACTGACTACACCTTGCAGCTCTTTTCCCTCCCAGCTGTGTATTCAGTGCTCAAAGAGCTTTTCACATTGCTTTACTTGAACAGAGGAATAATAGAACACTTTTTTCAACTGCCTCTCAAATTCTTACTGCTTGTTGTCAACTACCTGCAGATGTTGCATGCCATGGCTAATACCTTATTAAGACAACCCTTGTCACATAGAAATTAAAAGTAAAAATCACAAACTCACAACTCTTCAATGCAGAATGATTCACACATGATGAGGAGGTGTCAATATATATCTGTCATTGTCTGTAATTATCTCCTCCACCTCATTGGGTGGTATGTTTTTCCACTTTAAATTATGATCTTTATCTGTATTAGTCAGGGAAGAACACAGCAGCAGCAACAGCAGATTCTGTGGCTGAGCACTAGATCATGGTGGACAGGGGGATCCCAGCCAGGAAAACTTGAGGAGAGTCAACAAGCCCTGCCAGGAGCTGGCAGCTCTCATGAGAGATGCTCACATTGTTTGGACCTTGTCAGGAGCAATCTCAGGAGTGTTAACTGTCCCTAGGGAGTGTGTGTGACCAGGAGCACTGTGAACAGGCTGGGAAAATGGGGATCAAGAAGATACAGCAGTTTTTACAGCGGTTTGTACAGCAGTTGGCACAGAAAGGTGTGTGAAAAGGGTCATGCATCCTGCTTGTAGGGTCACAGCCCAGGGAAGTGCTATCAGTCTCTGCCATAATGGAGAGCTAAGTCTAGTGCTTCTATGCAAAATGACTCTGAGATGTCTGATGCTTTGACCAGATGGAACTGGTAAAGAAGGGGACTTCAGTACAGATGGTAGGTTGCAACAAATGCCAAGACCCCCCTCCTGGAGAAAAGTACCTGCAAAACAAATATACAGGTTGATGATCTGTTGTATCAGGTGGCTGAGTCACAGAAAACAGCTAAAAGGCTGTGTGTGTTAGACACTGCAACATGGAAATAAATAAGTGATTTCAGAACCATGCTCGTGTGCAGGACACCACAGAGAATGAAGCACCTTGGATCCTTGTGACCCACAAAAACAGTGTCCTGGTTTGAGTGAAAACAGAACTAATTCTGTTCAGTAATTTTACTTTTCAGCTTGGTTCTTCTAATTAACTGCACTTTCTGAAGTTAGCAGCCTGTTTTCACAGACAGTTTCTGCTGCTAGCAGTGATAACACCTCATGTTTAGAGTTACTACCAAGGCCACTGCTGGGTCTTGTGTACCACACTGGGGGGTGCAGAAAGTGAAAGGCTGCACCTTCAGGGAGGAGTGGACAGGACAGGTGACTCTAAACTGACCAGCGAGGTATTCAATCCCATATACGCTATATTCGGTCTAGAGCTGAGGGACCTGAAGGGTCTCTGGGCTCTTCTCTTCCCTCTTGAACTGCTCTGCCAGCTTTTGTTTGGCTTGCCTTGGGTCCTCTTTTGGTTCCTTCCTCAGAGCACCCAAGGAGGACTCTGTCCATTCTGCCTTCGATCCGATCTGCATGTTCCTGAACCCGGTACCAGAATCCAGCTCCTGAACACAGCTCCCGTCTGCTGCGGGCCCAGTCTGGGACTTCCCCGGTGCCTCCACAGCATCAATGGTGATGGTGATGTAATTACCATCAGGGGAGTTGGGTTCGATACTGGTTTTGTATATATTTGTATATATTCCATTTTTATAATTATTAATTTCATTTTCATTAAAGCTGTTCTATTTTCCTTTTCTAATTGCTAAGTCTCTCTCTCCCTTATTCCCTTTCTCTTCCCCTCTGGGGAGGGAGGGGGGTTAACAGAGAGCGTCTGTTATAGGTCTATGCTGCCCTGACCCTAAACCGTGACAAACAGGACTGTGCTTTGGTCTCCAACCTCCATCATCACAACCAAAAATAGATATGAATATTTAACACCTGCAGACAACCAACAAGGTCTGCCAGGAGAAACAGTGGATACTGCAAGAAGAAGCACACAGTGGATACTGAAAAAAGAAATGAGTGGATGACTTTCTATTGAGGGGTACTGAGACCTCCATCTGCTGGCCTGACAGGGAGTCACAAGAGGTATGTTGCTTTCCTGGAGCTGAGGTCCAAGATGTTTCTGGGAGGGTGCTACAACTTTTCAAGAGCACAGAATACTATCCATAGATACTCCGTCATGTTATCATGGTTTAAGCCGAACAAGCTGGCAATATAGCACCACACAGACACTAACTCAGTCACACCTCCCTCCGGTGGGATGGGGAAGAGAAAAAGCAACAAAAGGCAAAGGGCAGGGAGAGTTCATTCACCAGTTATGGTCATGGGCAGAAGACAGATTTGACTTGAGGTAACAAAATCAATTTAATTTGAACAAAACCACTACCAATTTACCAACTGGGTTGGAGTAGGACAGTGATAAATACAACTGGATCTTAAACACACCTTCACCTCACCCCTCCCCTCTTCCTGGTCTCAGCTTTGCTCCAGCTTTTCTATCTCCTCCCCACCAGAGGTGAAGAGGGGCAGGGACTGACTGCAGTCCGTTTGTTGTGTGTTGTTTCTGCCACTCTTTTCTCCTCAGTGGGAAAACTCCTTACAGTCCTCTCCTGCTACAACATGGCATCCCTCCAACGGGAGACCGTTCTCCATGAACTTCTCCTACCAGCGTCAGTCTCTTCTGCAGGATGCAGTCCTCCCAGTGACAGGATGCTCCAGCGGTGCAGTGTTAAGAGAGCTGGCTGACATCATTGCAAGGCCACTCTCCATCATCTTTAAAAAGTTGTGGAGACTGAAAGATGTCCCAGAATACTGAAAGATGGCTTATGTCACCCCTATCTACAAGAAGAGCTCAAAGGAGGATCCAGGAAATTATGCATTCATCAGTTTTACTTCAGTCCCTAGGAAAGTTATGGATCAAATAACTTTGAAATGAAGCACATAACTTGGAAAAGCCAGCACAGATTCAACAAGGGGAAATTGTGATTGACAAACTTGATAATAGGAATTTTTAATAATCTTTTAAATAGAAATATTATAGCCCATTTAGTTCTATCCCTGTCCTCTACAGATTAAATAAGGAGTTGGTTGCAAGCACAGCTAAGACATATATGAAGTTTTTCTGTCCAACAGACAATTATGAGTTTTCAAAAATCTCTCCCTTTTCTTTTGCAAAATATTGACGTCTTTTCAGAATCTGAAGGGCAGACATGCCATCCTCAGATCATCTAACATACTGGTTATTAATGAATAAGAGAAATAGAAGTGCAAATTCCATTTTGTTTTACTTGAATATGATGAAACTGATGCAAGTGTGCCTCCCATATACCATATGTTCTATAAATTCCAGTTTACTGAACAACTAGATGGAATTATGCCTGTCTTTGCTGATAACACTGTTTCACTAGGTATGAATAATTAGATACCCTATACTTGAGAAAAAACAGATTCAATAACCTGGAAGTTAGAACAGTTAAGCAATACTGAAGTTAATATTCCTGTTTCAAAAAAACAAGAATGTTTTGTTTATAATTTCCCTTCTAGTGCTGAGACAAAAATCCTGATTAAAAAAATATTGAAACTAGTTGTTACAGTATCTTTTAGTAAAAGTGTTTAGGAGGGCATCATCTTAAATATCACTGCAAATGTTCAATTGTCATGATGGTATTTCATGTTGACAGCTAAGTCCTTTTTAACCACCTGTAAACATTTTTGAGGATATTAAGGTAACATTACAAAAAAGCATTTCTTTGCACAGTAGGCTGGCAAATAAAAAAAAAAAACCCAAACAAATGCATACTGGGTCTATGACAACTGTATTATTCCAAAGTTTTGAAAAACTGGGGGATTTTTTGTTGGTTTGTGTTTCTTTTATTTTGTTTTGTTTTTTTTTTTTTCAAAGACAACAGTAAGGCCAATGTCTATCAACTTGAGAGGTGGTCTGCAGTTTCAGGACTCGATGATCTCCAGAGGTCACTTCCAACCCCTACCATTCTATGACAGAAATAACTGTCTTCCAGTGAGCACTGGCAGATGAGAAGACTCTTTGCCACAAGCATTTTGGAATAAAATTCTAAGCCTAATGAGAAAGTTCTGACATACATTCCTACAGAGCTTTTGGGTTTGATTAATTTTATTTCAAAAGGTGATATTGGTTGATCCAATGGAGCATCGTATCAGAAGGGTGTAGGAAATGATCCAAATTAAGGCATTTTTTCTAAAAAATTAGGTATTCATGTATTCATATATGTAAGTGTAAACATGATGATGAATTCACTTTCTGGAGCTGAGATATTCTAAACAAGGAGTTAAGGCACAGGAAGTTTCTGCTTGTCAGGAATGATAGTTTTTTTGCTTTAAATTAATTTCAAGAAAAAATTGAGAGAAATTGTGTGTACCATTATTCTGAAATTAGAATTATAAAATTGAAGACAGTAACATGTAAGAAAGCTTTGCCTTTAGGAAAGCTCCAGGCTTAGGTGAATGAGACAGTTACCTTGGGAACAGACAACTAGGGCAGCAAAACTGTTGCCTGTATTCTCCTGTCAGATACCAAGAAAGGATTTCTGTTGCCTATGAGTGGTATAAGTTTGGGGTATGTAAGCTGATATCTGATGAAGGTAGGGGACCCCAGATCCCATAACTTCCCTTTAAAGGCCGCAGAGCAAGATAATCTCCAAAGCATTTTCTCCTGTCTTTGACCTTGCCCTTCTCATGGTAAGAGAAGACTGGTTCCTAATCTCCAGAATAGCAATGACTGTTCTTTCTCATACTTCTGATGAGCCTTGAGATGGTTTTCTGAAGTAGTTATTGAAGAAAAAAAACAAAAAGAGAAAAGGATTTCCAATTAAGTGTTTTATAGTATAGTGCCGATTTAACAAAAATCTAATTCAAGAAATTATAAGGATATACTGAACATCTCTTTATATGAAAAATTTAAGGAAGCAAATCCCATATTCATTGATTTTATGGAATTTTCTTGAAATGTCTGAAACAAAACCAGGTATGCTGGCTAGTATTTATTCTAGCACTTGTGTATATGTCACTTAATCTGTCCAGCAACAGGTCTGTCTTGAGAAGTCATAGCCACCATTGGTGGTACAAATCTCAAATAGTAGAATTCTGTAGGCTATCAGATTGCATAAGTTACATACCTTTTCCTAAAACAAACTCAGAACTGTCATCTATAACACCTAAGCCTATAGATCTCTTCTGGAATTCATCTTTTTTCAGGCAGGAGTCAGATGAAATGATCTTTATGCATCTGATAGGTTTTCTATGTGTAACAATACTACAATCCTAACTCTTAACTAGATGAAGAATTGCATTTCTTTACTGACAGGTTATTGAAATATCACAAAATAGATTTTAGAATTAAAAAAAAAAAAAAAAAAAAACAAAAAACAAACCAAAAACCAGTTAGGAAATAGTGCAGCTTATTAAAATTTTATTGTATTTCTCTATCAGATTTGGGATCAACACTGGTTGCTTTACATCACAAAATGACAAAATGTAACTTAGTTTTCCAGGTGGGTGTAATAAATACCTTGCATTACACTATACTGTCATACTAATTCTTTATTCTCTACAGTATTTTGAGAGAATCGTATCTGGATCGAGCATGGAATACTGGTGTGAAAAAATCATTCGGCTTCATATTCTTAAAAATGTATATAATTATGCATAAGCTAAACAAGATAGATATATAACTATATATGCATAAATTAAGTATGCATGATTGATAAGAATGACTCAGCAGCCTGGATAGCAGAATTCTTTCCACTATATGATTGCTGCAGCTGTTACACCATTTCATTTCATCAAGAATTGAAATAGAACTTCTTGTAGTAAATATGTTGTATTTCAAAATGTTATTAAACCTGCTGTACTCCACCTATGAATTATGTTCAGAAGACAGTCACCAAAAGTTTGGTAAGTATATTTAAGCATATTCCTATATGTACTCAGACTCGTGCATTGCCTAAACCAAGAATATAGTATCAGAAAACTGACACTTTACCTCAGAGACATTTCTTATTATGTTTTGTTCCAACAAACTCTGTTTCTTTTTTGAAATTTGTATCAGAATCTTTCAGGTTTAAATCATCATAAGCAATTCAAGATAACAATGTTGTATGTATGCTAGTGGAGACAGATTAACCACAAAACAGTTGGGACTGGTAAAGAATGCATTTTAAATCTGTCAGACCTTCCTGGATTATATACAGTAGAGGCAAGGTTTTTATGACAGGAGGCAGAAAAAAGTGCAGTAGAAAAGGTACTTTTGTAGATATGAGATACAAAAAGCTATGAAACAGTATTTCAATTATCACAGAACTGAGGCTGCATCTCTTATATACCTAAGGAAGGGCCAGAAAACCAGTGACACTTTGTTAAAGAAAAATATCCCCAAGCATAATAATCTAGGAAATTCTAGAATTAAGTTTGTTGTTCAACTCTGCATCTCCTTGTAAATTTGCAACTATATATATAATATATATAAATTGTGCAATAGCATGCTTTCTTCCCTGCCACCTCCTCTGCCCCCAAGACTATCTCAGGAAGTAAGATGATCCACAAGGAAAAAAAAAAAAAAAAAAAAAAATTGTGTTATCTTTTTATTTTCACTCTACAGCTGTATATTTCATTTATTAGACTTTATTGAAACCATACCCTCAAGATGGTTACTGCTTTTCTCATAGCTTTTTCTATCACAGACATCACTATAGCAACAGAGTACTTCACAAGCAAGAAATTTATTTCACAAATTTCTGCAGAAGTGAGGTTTGTAGCTGAAGTTCTATATTTAAAAAGGCAAAACTGATAAACTGAACTAATAAGTGAGGTCAGCTGTACTGAAAATCTTAGACAAGTATATATAAAAAAAAAAAATTGAGTTTTTCTTTTGAACTGAAATTTGACTGATTGTACCTTAACAAAAAATAAAAAAAAAAAAAAAAAAAAAATTGAAAATTGGAGCTACTTGAATGTGTAATATTCTGAAGAAGCATACTAATAGTAGTCAGAAATCTGTAACAATTAAAAGGAAATTTGGGCAGACATCACAAATTATGAGTAGATAGTGAAAATTCTCAAAATTCAATCAGTCATTTTTTAAAGAAGAAAATAAGCTGAAGAATCCATGTGAATACTTTTAGTAATAAAAATATAGTGGGAATAGTAACATAGCTGGTATGCATGCAGTTAGTAAAGGCTAAAGGGACAGGAAAATGTTACTGACCACAGGGTAGCATAGGCAGAAAAGGAATGAGAGGTGAAAATGGAAAGTATCATTGCATAGTAAACCCTGGAAGCATAATAAGCAAACTGACAAAATACCCCATCATATCCATTCCTGATTTCTGTCTAGGAAGTAATGATAATGGAACGAAGTTTTTACAGGGATACATAAAAGGCAGTTAAGGAGGAAATTCCATTTGGTATTTTTTTTAATTAAACATAAGGAGTAGGAATAGATGAATGAAATTTAAAGACAAAATGTGATCAGTATCATAGTGCTACTCTATTGTAATGTAGAAAAAAAAAATTTGGACTAAAAAAGTGAAAGTATGTTAATATAAAATATGAAGAGAAATCTCATGAAATTACACATTAAGAAAAATAGTGCATAAAGTCTTCTTAGAAACATTTAAAGAGGAAAAAGTTATGGAGGTAGATGTGACTTACAAACTATGAACTACCATGTAAAAACGAAAAAAAAGCCAACAACATAAAAATGTTAATGTTGTATTTGCTTCAAAATACAGAAGTTCTACTTCAAGAAAATTAAATGCATTTCCAGTGTCTTGAAACCTTTCCATTTAACTTGTCTTACTGAGCGGTTCTAAGTATTCCCTGGGGAGGGGGAAAATTACCTGTCTGCAGTTATTAGACCGTTCTAAAAATACCTTGCCTAGGATTTTGGAAACTATTCCGCATCTTTTGCATTCACATTTTCAGGAAAGTGACACTTTCTGCTCTGAGGCTGTCTGATGGTTATAAGAATGATAGGAACAGGAGGTTTACATTTAAAATGGAACCTGACAGATCTATGAATTGTTATTTTCAATATATTTCAATGGAAATCTCCAGAAGCATTGAATTAAGCTAGCTGGAAGTCTTCTATGTTGCTTCTGCTAAAAAGAACTACTCAGCTGTAAATAGAAGTTTCCTTTATTCTTAATCAGAGTTTGATTACATTTTTATTTCTTCAGTTAAAACCATTTCCTCAAGAATAATATATTGCTGGCATAAAACTTTAATTCTCAATAACCAGAGAGGATTCAAAACTACAATGGGAATTTCATTACAAGAGTTCTAAGTCAGTGTGGAATGCTATATAATAACACTCATAGCTAGTTTATGACACAGCAGCAGCACAGGCAAAATTGCATGTTGTTGTTATGAAAGAGGAGCTAGAGGTTCCATGTGGGAACCTGTTTCTACCACAGGCAGGGAAGAAAGAGAATGAAAGAACTTGTAAAAGGACTGAGGTCACGACAGACTCCTACAGATTGACCCTCACTTTTCCTTTTGCCTTCTAGGAAGAGAGAAAGTTGAGATATGCCGAAGGGAAAACTGATCTTAAGCACTAGCTACCACCCCACAACTGTATCCTCCCTTCTTGGCATTTTGGTAGAGATATCCCAAGGGTTATTAAGCCTTAATAATAGCCTACTTTGCCTATGCCTGTTTGTCCTGAATGGTTGCATATAATATAATTGAATAATGCTGTTATATACAAGTTATAATACAATTATTTTGTGTTACACATAGTATTATACATTGCTTGCTATATTATATTTGAGTGTTGTGTACAGTCTGGTCAGATTGGTTGTGGAGTCTTCTTCTCTAGAGACTTTCAAAACCCATCTGGATATGTTACTGTGTGGTTTGCCCTTAGTCAACCTGTTTTGGCAGGGGGGTTGGACTTGGTGGTCTCCAGAGGTCCTTTCCAACCCCTACCATTCTATGATTCTATGATACATTATGTTTGTATCATTTATAACTGCATTTGTAGTTAAATACATACAATGTTGTCCTGATTTTTCTGTAACATACGTAATCCATGAAAAGTCTTTGAGAGTTTCCTTTCCACAAAAGTTGACCTAGACCATCCTACAACAAAAAACTTGTTTTACTATAAAACTAAAAAAAGTAGACATAGATAAGTACTGTGAAAATAGACAGAGCACAATATTCACATTACTTCTAAAAACTTGTCTCATATATTATGAATGTTTAAATTTGATAAATCAGTCTGCTGAATTTGAGTCTGAATTTGGGAAGCTGGAAAGCATAATCTACTGTTGATTTCATTAATAGTCTCATTTACATAATTTAACATCTCTGTCATGTTGGGGATTAAATTTCATCCCTAATTTAATGCATAAATGGAGCTTTATCTCACTGAGGTCAAGATGAAATATTATAAATACTTTCTTAAATAATGATAGATGTAATTATTAAAATTTTAATGGAGGTACATGTGTTAAACATAAATTGATTAATATGGTAGGGTTTAATATGACAATTAAAATACTGCATTAAATATATTCAAAAGAACAGCAGCATTAATTGTGAAAACAGAAAAATTTAAGATGCAGTCTAGTCTATTTAGTTTTACTGTATGTAATAATACCTTTTCAGTTCTGGTTTCATTGGAGGGTGGTAGGGGGTGTTGGTTTTTTTTTCTGTTTATTAAATAGTTAGGAAATTTAATACTGGCATATAGACTTTATGCATGCCAGAAAGCTTTTGCTTTTACAGCTGTTTCAGCAAATCCCTCTTCTTGACACTATTTGCCTTATGTAGGCAAAATATATTTATATCACTATAAGTTACACATATTTCCCTAATTAAATTATTACAGCAGAAGGACTTTGGAGTGTCTTTAATAAAATATCATCTATGGGAAGGAACAACTTGTCTTGGGCAGCTATGTTGGGTAATTTGTGATTGCAATTTTTCTTCAAAGTTAAAAAAAAAAAAAAAAGAAATTATTTTTTTCATATATCCATCAAGAACCCTGATTTTCCCTTCAGTTTAGACTTGTACTGAGTCCACATCAAACCCGATGGTAAGTTGTGCCAATAACAGGTCTATGTCTCTTTCTCAGTCTCCTAGATAAGCTTATTTGCTAGAAAATTCCTAAGCTTTAATCAATTTTCTGGCCTCTTAGGCACCATTTTCTCATTACCTTCTTGACCTATTACTAGAAAAAAGAGTGTTAAAGAACTCCTTTTACTGAAGTTATACTACCTTTCTGTTTTTGATAATCTCTTTTTTACAATACTGCCCATTTTGTCATTTACTAGAACTGTCTGTAATAGACCTCTCCCTATTTACCAGGGAGGTAAATAAAAAAAATCCACAGACTTTATGACTACAAGTTTGATATGACCTCAAATGCAGCTGGTCTACATAAATGATCACCCACTGTCATTAGCTCAAAGAAAATAGCTGTTTCATGGAAAAATTTCCTTGAGTAGGTCAAATCTGAGTCCTGTTCACAAGAGCGATTCATGTGTTTTGTTCACTGTTAATATAAAATAATCCCTTAAGCACTTAATGGAATCAAGGTTCTCCTCTTTCCTGAGTGAGCACCTTAGTTGCTTTATATACTTTTCTTTTGCCTAACTGACCTTAGAGTTTTTAATTCTTATTTTGCCCAGGGAAAAGGATTAAGACAGAATTGGAAATATTGTTCCTAACATCAAAACAGCATATAATTTAATTCTGTTACCCTCCCAAGAGATTAAAGATGAAGGCTTGAAATCCAAAGGACCGAGGAAGGTTTTAGTACTTGATATTCACATGTTGGACACATCCTTCAATCACTTGTGCTTTAGACTACAACTGGAGTAGTGTTCTTATTCTTTAGGCCTGTTGTGAATCTCTGCTAAAGATACCAGTTTTGAGAGTTCTTGAGTTCTGATAGCATATGTTCTAGCAGTTTAGAAGCATAAAAGAGGTATGTTTGGATATACTAGATGATATGTGAAAACATATGAAAAACACTGGGTGAACAAACACAGAAGATATTTTTGTAGTTACATGAATAATCTTTTACTTTATCACTATAGCCCACTTAGGAAAAATGTAGAAAATCCCAGATTGCACCACTGCAGAAAACCTTATAAAAACATCAAGTAGGAAAGTGCAGGAAGTGCAGGAAGTTCCAATGCATTGAAAATCTACTTATTACATGCTTGAGTTACCTTGGAAGCAAAGGAAATCTGCAAGTAGACAAAATAATTCAAGATAAACAAGGCTGACAGTGTACTGACTTCTGCTCTTTTTAATATTTTTCCCATTGTGACTATCTTCTACTGTTGTGATGGCCATTTCAGAAGCCAATTCAGTTATGTATGCTTACAGAAGGTCTCAGTAGGCCCTTCCAGATACAGTTTTACTTGGCAAAACATGAACCTTATCTGCGAAGGACCAAGGTGCTTAAGTAGCAGAGTCAGCAGGGAAAAAGAACAGAGCAAAGAATAAAAGAAACTCTATATATTTACAGAACTGTGAAAAATTATGAACCACTTATCTAGTGGCAACATTTCTATATTTAAATAAGAAAATTAAAACCACATCTCAACAGGATACAGTTTTCAATCCACTTCTGTCAAAGAAATAATACAGGCAGTGACATCTTTCTCTAGCTCCTCCTTTACAGGCAATATCTGCACTCCTTTCTGAACCAGAACATGGAAAAGTTACACAGAAAACAAGTTATACTTGTTAAAAATGCAGAGTGGATTTACAGCTGTATTGATTTGTAAGGAAAAATGTTGAAAGAAGAAGCGATAGTAACTTTTATTAGATAAACAGAAAAGGGCTAACCTCCCACTTTAAACATATCAGTGTTCACTTTCCTAGATGGCACTATCGTATAGGAAATCTTTACGTGTCTGTGGGACTCTGTTGAAAGGTTATCATTTGCTCTTAAATTTTTTAAGTGGCTTAGAAAAGATATTATACAGAAAAATGGAGTTTATTACATCTGGCTTGACAAGTTTTCCTGAAAATGTGGCTGTTTTTTATGAAATGCTGTTGGGAGTTAGGTACTTTTAAAACTTAGTCTAACTTGCAGCTGCTGAGCCTAGTTGAATATCTGGTATATTGCGTGGACTATTCCATAGACATGAAAAAGTGCTGCAGAATTATGTCAGCTAAATTAGGAATTCATTAAAAAAGGGCAACGTACATCTATTAGCTTGCCAGGCTGCAGGGATGTGAAGACTCATTATCAAAACTTTATATTTTGACTGCATATTAATACCTCTAACACTCTGTGCCCTCACTCATTTTTAATGCAATTAATCTAATTTTCTTGTCTTGAAATCAGTAATGCAGCTGGTTTAAGCTCTGCTTGGCACTCCATTTCATGTTGAATAATATAAAAACACATTCAGCAAAATAATTCTGTTGTTTTCCATAATTATTCCTTTTCTATAATTCAAGTAAAATAATAAAATTATATCTGCCTGTCATGGGAGTATTTTCCTTTTAGTTCAAATGGATGAAATGAATGTAACTGCCAGTAATTCCATGTGCTTGTCCTGACATAGCTAATAAAAAGATTTCTTCAAGCCAAAATGTTATAAGAACTGTTATTTTAGAAAACAAGGTAGCAATGTTTTCACGTATACAGGTTCTCTATGTCATACATCTATGCGATATCCAAATATAATGGAAACTCAACTTTTTTCTTGATGATCTAAACATATTTAATATGTATACTGTATGTCCACACACGTGGACACACATCCACACACATGCTTATTTCTCTCTGTACAGAATTAATAACAATCCAGTTTCTTCATGTTTTTTTCCTAGTTACAGAATCACAGAATCAGAGAATGTACCTCTGGGGATCATCTAGTTCAACCCGCCTGCCAAGGCATGTCCACCTATGGAAGTTTGCACAGGAATATGTCCAGGTTGGTTTTGAATGTCTCCAGAGTAGGAGACTCCACAACTTTCCTGGGCAGCCTGTTCCAGTACTCCGTCATCCTCAAAGTAAAGAAGTTCCTCCTCATGTTTAGATTAAACTTACTATGTTCAAGTTGGTGTCCATTACCCCTTGTCCTATCACTGGGCAGCACTGAAAAAAAGACTGGTCCCATCCTCCTGACACTCACCCTTGAAGTATTTATAAATATTGATAAGATCTGCCCCCAGGCTTCTCCAGACTGAAAAGACCCAACTCCCTCAGCCTTTCCTCATAAGAGAGATGTCCTAGTCATCTTTGTAGACACATTTTATTTACTTTACCTTTTTAATTTATTTATTATTTGATTCACTTCCCCACCCCCCACCCCCCCCATCACTGATGGTTTCCTCCTGAAGGGTCTCACTGGAAAACACTTTTATGACTATAAATCATACATGTATTTAGCAGTTTTCTCACTTCAAACTCCTGTTGTGTGAATGTGTGACTCACATCTCAGAATCTAACCCTTTGGGCTGTCAGTTCTCTTATCACTGACCATATTGCAATTGACCCTAGACAAAATAACCTTTACATACTGTGTTTGCTCTTTTTTAATGAATGCTTTCATACTGTTGGCTCTATAAATGAGAACTTGTTCCAATGTACTATACATAAATTATTTTATTAAAGATGTAGTAAGTTTTTTTAAGAAGTAATTTATCATAATTAATGTTTGGGATCACTTCCTTTTTTGGGGATGAAATAATGAACTCAAAAGCTTTCAAGTGAAGTTGAAATTTGAACCAAGCAACAGCATTACTGCATGAAGAAACATAAACACAGTATTTTCTTAGTATGCAGATAAGACAGTGAGGACAATTGCACAATCTTATCAAGATTCAGCTCTATCTGCTACAACTTGAAAATTGCTACAATAAGTGTTGTATGGATAACTAGAATCTACACTTACATTTAATAAAATGATGATTCCTTCAAAATGCTATATGTGATAGTTATTTAATTATTTCACTAAAAAGAGTTCTGATATGATCAGATTCAAATGCTTAGTACAGATTGCAATTTATTTCCACGATAAATTACAGTTTAGAAATTGCAGCACAAGTTGATTTGTATTGGTTTCATGATGATTTCTTGTGTTAAGCACTTTTTTTTTTAAGCCGTGAAGTAGACACCAATGAGGATTCATGAAGATTTAAAAGACAATCAATTGTCCACAAACTGCTTAAGCCAGCTTTGAAATATTTTGAAGCTAATGCAATTTATGTATACTTCATGCTATAGGAATGTTTTTATTTGATTAATATTTCATTGATTGAAGAAGAACAATAGTGAATGAGATTTTTATGATGGGAGACTTGTTTTCTGTCCAATTTTGAGTTGTTTCCCATAGAAATTGGCAAAGGAACAGTCAGTCTGATGACCAATCAAAAGTAAAAGATTTAATCGTATCTTCTGGCCATGCTGGCATAGTGGATGGAAAACCTGCTGCTCTAAGCAAGAAGCCTGTGGCAGGGCAGGATACTGCTCCACTGAATTGGTTTTTAGCTCTTCTATTGAGAGACTGTAAAAGTATATGGAGGGGGAAAAGGCAATCAAAACAAAGACAATAAGAAAAAGAGTTTAGAAGTTCAGTGTGAAAATGTCCCAAAGCTTCAGAATTTGATGGATCAGCTAGATCTAACTTTATCTGGCAGCATTACCTTTCTCATTGTATGTAATAACAAGGTTATCAAGACAGTTATGTGTCAGATGTATTTGTTTCTGATATACTAGACCTGCATAGTATTTTACTGGGAATGTTTAACTGTGGAGAAGATGTCAAAGATTATTACCTTCAAGGCACACAAGCTACACCAAGGTAATCTGTGCTTACAGGTATTTTGATAGTATAGTTTGATGACTACAGATAACATGAAGTATGGGTTACAACTTCTGTGGAAGACAAGTGATGTCTGATTTTTTTTCAGAAGAAATAGTTTTGAAATAGCTAGCAGGAGACAATACAAAAAAGACTCTTAGATATAAAGGCAAAGGGGAAAAGAAGAGTATAAAAATTAAATTGCCTTTTGTACATATGCCCCCTCCCTATGTTTTGTTCTAAGAAGAAAAGTGTGTGGGACTCACAGTAACAATACATTTAAAATTAAGTGTATTTTTATCACAAATCCCTTTTTTGCCTTTCAACATAGATAATAAAAGAAGATATGACTTTCAAAGGCATGAAAAATTCCAGATTGCTGTTTAAAAAGTAGAAATTCAAACAGGCAGGAAGTTGGTACTCTTAACTATTATTTCTAGGAAAAAAAAAATCATTCAAAGTAAGTGCTATTATTGAGTGCTTTTTTTGTGATGCATTTCTTTGTTTAGAGATATTAGAAAGAATTTTATTATTCCAGTAAGAAAACATTTTCTAATTACTTACTCTAATTCTTTACTTATCTGAAAATAAAAATACCATTAAGGTAGATGCAATTACTTACAAGGGTTGTTTTTTTCTTCAGGGAAACCCTTACAAAAATATTGGAACATATCACTATTTTTATACTCCCTGAGTTTGTCTTGCAGAAAAGAAAAATTGTTTTGGATGAGGAAAGAGAGACACAGAGAAGAAAGAATGTTATATCAGTTCTTAATTCTGTGATTTCATTGTACTTGATGGGGAAAAAAAAAAAAAAATTATATGAGTCTATCACTACATCAGAATTCTCTATATCTAATGTACATATATTTGCATATATACTGACACAAAAGTGAAACTCTTAGGAAACTAGTTGCTTGAAAAGAGAATATGTTTTAAATTTTCAGTATGAACTTTATAAATTAAATCAGAAGAATAGATCTATTTATTTCTCCTAAAGCATGGATTCCCTCTCATCTAAAAAAAAAAAAAAAAAAAAAAAAATGCTTTATTTACTTTACTTTTTCTACAAGAAACAGTGAAATACGTGAAAAAGAGAGTTAAATATATCATATTCAGGATCATTGAACAGATACACAATAACTAGTATGCTATGTATTCTATAATTACTTTGAGTCTACCCTTAGTAAATTTGCAGACGACACTAACTTGTAGGCAGAGATCTGGAGGGCAGGGAGATGCTGCAGAGGGACCTGTGCAGGCTGAGTTGACAGGCTGAGGCCAATGGGATAAAGTTCAACACAGCCAAGTGCAGGGTTCTACACTTCGGCCACAATAACCACATGCAGTGCTACAGATTGAGGGAGGAGTGGCTGGAGAACGGCCCAGCCGAGAGGGACTTGGGAGTACTGGTTGACAACCAGCTGAACATGAGTCAGCAGTGTGACCAGGTGGCCTGGAAGGCCAATGGGCTCTTGGCTTGTATCAGGAATAGTGTGGCCAGCAGGACTAGGGATGTGATTCTTCCCCTGTACTCAGCACTGGTGAGGCCTCACCTTCAGTACTGTGTGCAGTTCTGGGCCTGCACTTCAAGAAAGATATTGAGGTGCTGGAGCAGGTCCAGAGGAAAGCGATGAGACTGGTGAAGGGACTGGAGGGGAAGTCATATGAGTAGAGACTGAGGGAACTGGGGTTGTTCAGCCTGAAGAAGAAGAGACACAGGGGAGATCTCATCACTCTCTACAACTACCTGAAAGTAGTTGTAGGCAGGTGGGGGCTGGACTCTTCTCCGAGGCAACCAGTGAAAGGATGAGAGGACAAGGCCTGAAGCTGTGCCAGGGGAGGTTTAGGTTAGATATTAGGAAGCACTTCCTTAGAGAAAGGGTCATTAAACACTGGAGTGGAATGCCCAGGGAGGTGGTGGAGTCTCCATTCCTCGTGGTGTTTAAGGAAAAATTGGATGTGGCACTTAGTGACATGGTCTAGCTAGGTGGCACAGTAGTAGGTCTTAGGCTGGATTTGATGATCTCTGAGGTCTATTCCAGCCTCAGTGATAATTCTGTGTCATTCTGTGTAATTATAAATTAGTGAGAAAATATTCTACTTGAATACCCTCTCTGTCAAAGTGAGCATTGCAGCCCACAATCAGTTGCATCCCACAGAAATTGCCTATAGTCAGGTATTTTTCTTGAATGACTGGAAATTAAGTACTACACCAAAGCAAGGTGGTGGTATATACTCTAGTGAAATAATAAAGACTGAGATACTGTAATTCACAGAATTAGCTTGGAGATTAAATAATTAAAAAGAATACTGGTGATGCTAATACTGTTACATATGT
>JANVCC010000018.1:28786394-28846547 GCA_025345505.1 Todiramphus chloris collaris
TAAATAATTAAAAAGAATACTGGTGATGCTAATACTGTTACATATGTTAATTTTTAATGCCAGATGTAAAACTGACATCACCTACTTTCACCTTTCTCATGACACATGTAAGAAGGGACTACAGATAAACACTGGTTGCCACACTATATTTTCATACATTACCTTCAAGATATTTCCTAGTGCTGATTTAAGCTTGTATTTGTATAATGTAATACCACCAGAGACTATGTAATGATGCCAGAAAAGGACCTGCAGGACATAGTGCACAGTAAATACTACAGCCTTGTGGCATAGGTGGTTGAATGAATTCTGGTCTGTGTCGGCAAAAGCATTGCCAGTAGGTCAAAGGAAATTATTATTGCCTCACTATTCAGTGGCTCTGAGGCTGCATTTGGGTTACTGTGTCCAGTTTTTATTCCCCTGTGGTAGGAAGCCATCAATGTACTGGAGTGAGTGCATCAGAGAAACAACAAAATTATTAGGAAAGTGGACCTCAAAATGTTTAAGAAGATGAGAAACTCAAAATGTGTTAAGTGTTCAGTGTTAAGATAAGTCTGACGCAAGTTATTAATGAAATTTTATCCACAGTACAGAGACTCTTCTTGGAAGTATGCAGTGATGAACAAGAATCTCTGGACACAAAGTGCAGTGAGAGAAACACTGATGTTAGGAAAAATAAACTAGACATTAGGATAAAGTTTTTCACTGTTACAATCATCTAAAACTGGGACATGTTGCCCATAGAGGTTGGGATGGACTTGCTACCCCTGGAGAGATTTTAAACTCCACTGGCCAAAACTCTTAATAACCTGATCTAGTTGGTGCTGCTTAGAGTGAGGTCTTGGACTACTACATGACTTACAGAATTTTTTTCTGAATGATTCTGTGATTCTGAGATACATAAACTTAGGTGTCTAAATTAGGAGAATATCTTCCCTGTATAGTGGCTTGAAAAGCCAGTCATCCTTGAAGGGTGTAAGAGAAATCTAATGTAGAAGCCCCAAATGGCTTTCTGGAGGATTAAGTGTCTCTCCATGGATCATAAAGGAAGACTGGGAAAAACAGTGCCCTAATTTAGAAATATTTTCCTTTGATTACTGTGGCAAGTATGGTGCACAAAGGTTAATTTTTTATACAAGTTTCCAACTCTCAGCATTTGTGTGTTTCGATTCTTTAAGAGCTTTAGCTAGAAGGAATGTAGCAACTGCATCGAGTGAGATGATGAATGACATATGGAAGACAAACAGAGTACAGAACACATAATGGTGAGTAGAGGAAGCAGACTATAAGGGGTTGATTGGATTTTAGAATCTTCTTTTCTCTGGCTGTATAAGGCTTGGTATAAAATTTGTCATATTTACAAAAAAAAATCATGGATAGTACACATTTTTTCTCTTACAGTATGGGTAAATCACTGGAAGAAATATTTATTTTTTTTTTTTTATTCCACAACACTGTTCTTTATCACAGGTTATTGATTATTCATTTTGGTTTATATTTTGGGAATAATAGTCTACTGAGGTTGAAAATGAAGTTTTAAACAGGTGCAACAAACTTGTAGTTTGAGTTCTGTCTATATTCTGAGATAGAAAGAGTCCTAGCCATGCTTTGTAAAAGTATTTCAAGCCAATAAAGGAAATGTTATGTATATATGGTCTAACTAACAGATTAAACTTCCTGACACAAGATGAGAATAATCATAAAAAAGATGAAGAGATTTAAGAAATGAGAGCCCATAAAAAGAATGGAGACCATATAAAACCTCACCTAACCCCTGAAAAGTGTTGTCTTAGAATCATAGAACTATAGTCATGGAATGCCTTGGGTTGGAAGGGACCTTTAGAAAAGGTCATCTAGTCCAACCCTCCTGCAGTAAGCAGGGACATCCTCAACTAGATCAGGTTGCTCAGAGCCTCATCAAGCTGTACCTTGAATGTCTTCAGGGATGGGGCCTCCACCACCTCCCTGGGCAACCTGTTCCAGTGTTACACTACTTTCACAGGAAAGAATTTCTTCCTAATGTCCAATCTACATCTACCCTTCTCTAGTCTAAAACCATTGCCCTTCATCCTATCACTACATGCCCTTGTAAACAGGCCCTCTCCAGCTTTCATGTAGGCCCCCTTCAGGTACTAGAAGGCTGCTAGATGGTCTCCCCAAAGCCTTCTCTTTCCCAGTCTGAACAACCCCAACTCCCTCAGCCTGTCCTGACAGGAGAGGTGTTCCAGATCTCTGATCATTTTTGTGGCCCTCCTTTGGACATTCTCCACCAGGTCCATGTCCTTTCTGTGTTGAGAGCTCCAGAGCTGGATGCAGTACTCCAGGTGAAGTGTAGAGTAGAGTAGCAGAATCACCTCTTTCGATATGCTGGCCCCTCTTTTTTTGATACAGTCCAGGATGTGATTGGCATTATGGGATGCAAGTGTACACTGTTGATTCATGTCCAGCTTCTCATCCACCATAACCCCAAGTCCTTTTCTGCAGGGCTGCTCTCTATCACCTCATCCCCCAGCCTGTATTGATAATGAGGATTGTTCCGACCCAGGTGTAGGACCCTGTGCTTGGACTTGTTTAACCTCATGAGGTTCACCTGGGCCCACTTCTTCAGCTTGCCCAGGTCCCTCTGGATGACATCCCATCCCTCTGGCACACCAACTGCACCACTCAGCTTTGTGTCATCTGCAGACTTGCTGATGGTGCACTCGATCCTGCTGTCTATATCACTGATGAAAACATTAAACAGTACAGGTTCCAGTATGGGCCACTGAGGAACACCACTTGTCACCCATCTCCATTTAGAATTCGAGCTATTGACCACTAGTCTCTGGATGTGACCATCAAGCCAATTCCTTATTCACTGAACAGTCCACCCATCAAATCCATCTCTCCATCTTGGCAAGGAGGATGTTGTGGAGGACTGTGTCAAAGACCTTCTATCAGCAGTAGCTTCCAGCTCCTCCTATTTTTTGCCCATGCTGTGTGCATTGTGTAGAGGCACTTCAGCTTGATAGTCAGCCATGAGACCTTCCTAGATAACCCTTAATTCTCTTAAGGTGTTTCACTGATGTTTCCCTGTTGGCTCCTCCTATCTCAGGAGACCCTGGCTCATCTCTGTGAGACTTTGGCTGTGCTGCTGTGTTCCCAGCATGTCTCAGGGCAATAGGCTGAAGGCCTTTACTAGCTCCCCATCCCACTACCACTAGTGTGTCATCCCATATCACAGGCAAGCCTGATATTATTATCCCCCTCCTCCTTGACATCTAGTTTAAAGCTCTGTTGGTCAGTTCCTCAACCTCCAGAGCAAGCAAAGGCCCTCTTCCTCCTTCAAGAAAGGTGTCTCTCATTTGGTGCCAGCAAGACTGGTGCTGTGTAGGCCATACCATTGTCAAAACCCCCAAATTTATGGTGGTGACACCTGCCACAGATCCATGTATTAATAGACTGGATTAGACTGTTCATTCCAATGTTGCTGCCTGTGACTGGAAGAACAGAAAAAAAGGTGACCTGTGTCCCAGAATCTCTCAACACCCATCCCAAGGCCATAAAATCTCTTTTAATTGCTCTTGGACTATCAGTCATGACTTCCTTTCCACCCACATGGATGATTAGTAATGGGTAATAGTCCAAGGACTGCACCAAGCTAGGAAGTTTCCAAGTGATGTGCCTAACCCAGGCTCCAGTGAGACAGCATACCTCCCTGCTATGAGGAGAGTCTACCTGGCATGTTGGAACCTCTGTTCACCTCAGAAGGGAGTTACCTATGACTATAACCCTTCTTGTCTTCATTGTGGATGAAGTTGTGATACAGGTGGTAGGTTTTCTGACTGTGGACATACCTCTGGTGTAGGTTGCCCATCATCCACATCTTCATTTGGCTGGTCTTTCCAAACCAGAGCCTCATATCTGTTTTTCAGTGGCAGCTGTGAAGGAAGGGCAGGAAGGAGTTCGTCTGCTACCTCTTGGGTTTTGTTGCGTCATATATATATTGAAATTAAGGACAGAGAAACTATTCCCTCCAATGGAACATAAGACAGAACCACTGTTTAGTATAGTGCCACACAGTGAGAGAAAAATGCTGATCCCTTACATGCCAACAGCTGATAGTTCATTAATTGTACTTATAATTTCATCTTGTAGTCTGCAGCATTTCAAACACCTTCCTTTCCCTTGGACTTTCCTGATTTCACAGAATGAATCAGGATATTTTTTTTTTTTTAGTTCAATTGAAAAAGTATTGAGATTTCAAATGTTTAATATGCTTTGAGCTGTACAACACAACTTATGCAAGAGAATCCCAGTAAGGACCTGACTTCAAGAAACTTGGGTCATATCACAGTAGGCAGTCACATTTTCAAGCTAACAAAAGCAAAATAAGATGAACAAAGTAAACTAGAATTAGAAACAGCATGTTTCTTGCCTCTGGCAACATATATAATAAGTAATGGATGATGACAGATGACTCTGAATTTTTCCTTTTACTTCTACTAATGAAGCAAATAAAAGCATTTTATCAGTGACACTGAACCTCTCCCTGTCTGTGCAGTCCAGGAAAGAGAGAATTTTAACCCACAGATCATTTTTACTTTTCTTGAAGGTGTAGAGTGAAATGACATTGGTGACAGATACGTACTTCTCTCTGGTGGAGCTGATCTGAACATACAGCAAAGGGTGTAGAGTGCAGTTGCGGGCTGAAAAGAGGAACCTGTCTCAATGGAGATGGGGAAATACTGTATGCAATTCTCACAGGACAGATGCTTCTACAGCAAGAAGCCCATCCTGGAGCCTGTTTCATGATTTTTCACCCCATTCTTCAATGAAAACACTGTTGAGCTCATCTGTTTTGTAAAAAACAGAAGATATCAATGAAACACTCTTTCATAAAACTAATAGTTAATTGGACCGAGCTAATTACAAGAATGCAGTGTTTCAGGAAAATCTCTACAACTATGGATTTGTCACCAGGGTGAGAAGGGAGATATTGCTATATATAGCACATATACATATATATAGTAAACTAGTAAAGGAAGGACGCCCAGAATAGAAATCTGAACACTACACAGGTTGTCCATACAGCTTAATTGTAAGGATAACCCTTTGGCTGTGGCCCAAATTAGCTGGCATTCTCTCAAAATGCTCAGGTTTTGTCTGGATAGAATATTACTGTTGAAAAACCTCTTTTCATGGTCAGTTTGGATGGAAACACAGGCTTTTTTGTATATTTCTGAAAAAGAACATGTGAGATTTAGGAACAAAAGTTGTTGCTATTTTAGCAAGGGCTCAAAAAGTAGTCTTTAACCTATTTTTAAAAAAATCAGAATTAGTGGACAATAAGACCTTTGGAGAGAGTGACACAAAACTTCCCCTAATCTAACCCATAAATTTAGGTGAGCTGCTTCCCATGTATATTTGCTTTGGCTAACATTATGTCATTGATATGCCATTCATCTGTTATTTGGTTGGGGGACATTTAATTCATGCTTCTTTCATAGATGTTGAAGGCATTGAAGTAATATATATTATTAGAATGTTATTTTTCAACTCTGTCAATAACACTCCACTATTATTTTCTTCTACTTTCTGATACCCTAGAAATTAGTACAAGATACTATTCTGTCTCCTGAATTAAAGCAGTTTTGTTCTGGCACTTTAAAAGCTCCCCTTCAGTCCCAGAAGGGAATTAAACCTAAATCTTTTTTCTGCCTGGGTATTTTAGCTACTAGTCTGCTCTATTTAAAATAGTACACAATAGCATTTGCAGCTTTTCTTCTGCCTGTGCTGTTTTCTAAAAAGCAGCTTCTGCTGTAATAAAATGTATACTATTACTTTAATTAGGCATATTTTGAGCACATATACAGCAAATAGGGCACTTCAAAGCCCTTTGTACTTTATGCCCAATCACAAGTAATTCTAAGGCAGGTTCTAGACCGAACACAATTTGAATGGCCTTAAACTGTACAAAAAACACAATAGGAAGCACATAAAGTAGGAAACACATAAAGTAAAAGCTTTTTAATCTAACTTCAGCAGTCTACAATTTAGACAAGCAGTCTTAAAAATATATCATCTAGATTTCCTTTAGGTTCTCAGATGCCTGTCTTAGAAAAGTTGACTTGGTGACAGCTGAGAAAAATGCATAACTACTAAAGGCTTCAAATAATATCAATCCTATTACTAGGTACTACAGTACCTAGTAGCTCCAGAGGTACTGAGTTGTTCTTGGATTATGGTTTTGTGCTCAGTCTGTCAGTTCTGTCCAATGACTGCTTTGTTTGCTTAGTACCACTTTCAGAAAAAGACAAGTGTATAGAAGTGTTTACAGAATTAGATATTTGGAGGCTCCTCACCCTTTCTGTACAAACAATAGTTATTACTGTTCTACATAAAGTAGGAAATCCAGACTTGACCTCAGAGTATTCAAAGCTACTGGTTTCATGATGAAAAAAATTAAAGCTGCTTTGTGGGATCTGTTCCTCTGTACAGAAGGAAATGACATTCCAAGAGCAACATGAAAATGAAGACAGAAATGAATAATGTTGATGCCTAGGACATATCATATGTGAGTATTGGACTCAGGTCTTAATTATTTCTAATTTTCCTTTTGTGACTATTTAATAAAAATATGTAAGCAATCTAGACAATAGAAACCAGGACCCTCTTATCTTGGCTGAGAATCCTAGAGATTGACTTTGCATTCTTTATTATTACTTTCTCTAACCTCTTGATTATTGCATTATTTATTTGACAGTACTTTGACAGGAAGGATAGAGGATTCATCCAGATCCTTCAGCCTGATGACAGTATTTCACAAATTATTGCCAGGAATTTCTATTCTCTTTAAATTATTTTTTTTTATTCTTACAGGCTGCAGACAAGCAACCTCTAGACTCTTACCCATCTCCAACCATCCATTGTTTATTAGTGTTTTTGCTGTACTAAGAATGCAGAAAAAACACCAAAATTTGGGAAAACAGTACTGCTGCCTAACTTACGAAACTTAACAGGATTAGCTGTGGAATGGGTTCTGAGATGCTTAGCTCTACTCAAATGGCAGAACCCTGTAGCAGAAAATTAAATGTTGTAGGCAAGCTTACAGGTGTAAGTTGTGTTCCTAAGGAACACAGAGGAATGGTTAAGAGGTTAATTTTGGTTTTGTGATTGCACCCTTGGTTTAAGTCAGAGTGAAATTTAGTGCAGGTTCTTCACATAATATGTCACCTGGATCTCCACAGTACTAGAGCTACCTGTGTTTTACATTTGCATACAGATCTGATTCTGGACATTAGTTTTTCCTATGCAGAGCAACCATATAGTTCAAAAATTGAAAAGTGAAATTAATTATATAATGAAAATGTATTTAATCTACTCTTTCAAATTTCATTTATTATTCCTTTACGTAATGTTCAGGTAAAATAAGAATATATTTGTTACTTACACAGTAACTGTTGGATGCATTTACATAGGCTCCTGCTGATAACCTTTATAAGAGAACACTTGACATTTGAAATTATATGTTGAAACTGGAAATCTAAATGTGGCAAATGTCTGTAGATGTGACAATTAGTATAATTCTATAAAGAAATTATATACAGTTTAGTGGAGAATTTGGACACTGGATGGATTGGTAATTGGACGGTGTTTAATGAAGAAACATTGGCGAACCAAATTGAATATTTTCTGACATAATACTTGAAGAATCTAGACTCCTTAACATATATTTACATTACTGTTTTGAAGAAATTAATTTTTTAAAAAAATTAAAAGATCCCTACATCCTAAATGATCTTTCCAGGGAAAGAATAAGATACAATTTAGTGCAAAAAATGTCTTATGTGGTTTGATATACATATAAAAGCTTATTTCCCATAAACCAGCAAGAAACCTTTGTATAGATATATAATGCATGGAATCAATGCATCTGTAAATCTGGGCAACCTAACTAAATTATTTTTCTATAAACTTCCAGGATCAAGGTCGATTTTCAGCATAGCGTGGTTTTGTCTTTATAAATAGCCTTGGTTTAGAACATTTCAATTTTAATCAACCCTGAAAAAAAAAGGTCAAATACTAAAACTATTGAGACTTTAAATATATATTCTTAGTACTTTTATAGAGTCACAGTATACAGAATTCTTAAAATTTTATACAATTTTATAAAGATATTTACCATTTATAACTTGGTTGTTTTACTACTTTCAATGATAAAATTATTTTAAAGTTAATTTCTCAGGTCACTTTTGTACGCAATTAATTAAAAAAAAAGGTTTTACAAATTCCATCTTGGTTTTGGATAAGAAGTGTCTTGTTAAATTCCGTCTTGGTTTTGGATAAGAAGTGTCTTGTTTTTGTGTAAAAGTACATGCTTCTGTATTTTTATCTGAGGTTTGATAATTTTTCTTTTTTTTTTTTTAATTTTAAGATGCAGTAAGTGTATTCATTTTAGACAGAAATTGAAACTGTATGTATACTAGTGGTACACCTTCTCTGGGTTTGAAAAATTTTATGTCTTTCTTTCTCAAGATAACTTGCTTAGAAAACACCTTTACTGTACTGCTTTCCGTACAACTGTTATTTCAGAGGAACATACTTGTCATCATACTGAAGAAAGAAATGCCTATTTTGCCCTATTCTTTTTTAAATCATGTCCTTGTAGACATATTTGGAAATCAATCACAACCAAATTTTCATCTGAGTGTTTGATCAATGCCTCATCTACTGTTCTCAGAGGGTTTTTCTGTTTATATTTGCATCTGTGACTATGACTGTGTAGTTGTGTATACCTGTAGTATTACCAAACACTAACCTACCAATTTAGATAGATAATACTCACAATAAATACTGCACTTTAAATATAAGATTCAAGTATGAGATTCTTCCAGTACCCAATGCACAAAGCGATAACAGGATTTTTTAGATTGCATTTGCTATCACAAACAAGCTAGCCCTAAATAAGTAACACAACAACCTATTGTAATTTATGAAACTCAACCTGCTTTGAGATTGGCAATAGATGCCTCTGTCTTCAGTGTGCCACCCCAAAATTTCATGTGACAATGATTTGTGTTCCTATTGTTGGATTAAATAAATTAATATTAGCATTTTCTATCCTCTTCTGATATTCCCAACATTTAGACAAATCTCTTCATATGCAATTCTCATTAATAACCTACTCAATATGAGTCAGTGATATGGGTCCATATGCTGATAGCCTTAGGTTGCATATTGTTTCCCAATTGCCTGAGACTGTCACTTAAAACAGGCCTGATCATAGAAGAAGTTAAGTAAACAAACCTGTTTCATAAAGTAATTTTTGTGGCATTTGTCTACTTGTTTTCTATAAACCAATAGAAAGAGAGAGGAAAAAATGGACAAATCTTCCTTAAACCTATTTTCTGGAGTAATTTCTTGTCCACTTCTTGCATTATGCTTTTGTCTTTTCCTGTAAAGAGCTCTGTTTTTAAATCACTTCTCAATCTTTGCCAAGGAACAACTTTCAAAGGTATTTTATGATTTATGTAATGATTTTGGAAGCACTACTCAGTCTTTTCTGGAACTGTAGAATCTTTCTGAACTTCTAGAATATAACGCAATTGATAAGAGTAATGTAAGTCTCTATTTTTTCTTTCCTTGTTTTTTTTTGGTTGTTTTTTTTTTTGTTTTTTTCTTTTTTTTTTTTTTTCCTTTAAAAACTACATCTCATACACTTTACCTTTGCAATGCCTGGCTCAAGAAGTGTCAGTGATGGATGGATGACACTATGCAAAGTCCAGGCCTTTTGCTCATTTAGCTGTAACTAAGAGCCATACACTCATGTCTAATTGACATTTAAAGAAAGTTTTCAAAATATCACTGCACTCATAATCAGGCCCCATTGCCTCTTTCCTTCTAAAATAAGTTATACAGCATGCTTCTTTCTTCGTGCAATGTGATTTCTTCAAATATTTATGATTATTCTATTCCAAATTAAGGTGTGAGATAAATTATGCTCTGAGTTACTCTGAGTTAAGTACAGAACAATTTACAAAAATAAAATCTATATAATTATTCTAAATTTTCCTGTTTTCTGAGATCTCACAGAAGAAATGTCTGAAGGACCATTCAATATTTTATAAATACACATATAGTATAATCTTTAGTGACAAACTGAAGTAACAAACAGAAATAAATGTAAAGAGTAAAAATTAGCTCTATATATTGCATTCAAAATTTTAAATTCTTTTCTACAAGCCCTAATCAAAATCAGAACTCTTTTTTAAAAACTTTGGATGAAAAACTCATAGGGAACTCATATTCTATTATGCTATATGAATGTGTATGTAATTGCAAATGTAGCAAATTAATAGTCTCAAATAATTGCTGTATTTTGAAAAATGCGTATGAATGGACGAGACAGTTACGGTAATATTTTTAATCACTCAAATCTTGGCATTTTAGGGGGTGGAAGATCTTGTTAAAACATGATTTTAGACAAGGAGTTAAGGCTTATAGGAAAACCAACAAATGCTTTTATCTTTCAGCATGTACCTCTGCTGTTTTAGTAGCACTTAAGTGTTTGCTTAAATACATTAAGATTCTGTAACTGTTCTCTAACTTTGATTTGAAATGTCACCCTCTAGAAGATCAAGAGGGATGAAGTAAAAGTAACATTTACAGTTTTACCTATAGCAAGCAGTATACCTTAAATGTGGAATCCACTTTGTTTTTAAATTTTTCATTGTTTTTTTCACAAAATACATTTTTAATTTTCATTTCATAGAGATAGCTTTTCTACTCTATTAAGCTAAAATATGAAGTTTGACAATGGTTAAATGCAACTTGGTAATCTTTTTAAAATTACTATGAAGTCACAGAAGTTTGCATTTATAATGAGTAAAAGAAAAGTGTCCGAAACAAACCCCATAAAACTATGCTGTATTTATGAAAGACTTATTTTCAACTATTCCTTAGGAATTATTAAAAGGACTTATATTAAAAGATATTGTCCAGATGTCCTTGGAAGTGGATTTGTGTGGGAGATGAAAACAAATTTGACAGTAAATTCCAATAGCTTCTTGAAAACTATTTTTTCTTTTTCTAAGGGATTGGCAGCTACAGAGATTAAAAAAAAAAAAAAAAAAAGTAGATGGAAGAAATATTAGCTAGATATGAATTTATTCACTCTATATTATTTTATTTAAAACCCAATTAATGGAAGGAACAAATTGTAAACTCACTAAAGTTGCTAAATCATATTGAACAGATAAAACAGTGAACCACACAGCAAGCAGCAAGTAAAATGAAAAAGGACTGCCCATCAACTGCTGATATACAGTATTAGTAATTAAGTGTAATTCTGATTTAAGGTGTTGTGTGATCACCCAAAAGGAATTTGTAATTTGTGAACACAGCAATTCCATTATAAGCTTGACAGATCCCTGTGTGTGTCTATTTCAGAAGTTATCACTGTCTGAAGAAGCATCTCTTCATTTTACCTTTCAGTAGAGACAGAAAGTTAGGGGATTTACATTATCACCACGCTTGTAACACTGATAAATATGAGTGGGATGATATTAGGTACACACAGTGTAAAACTGAAAAAGGAGAAAGAAACAAACCCAAATCAAATTATATTAGAATGTGAGTTCTTCAAATTGATACCGAGTCCTGAGCTAGTATTCTTATGTAAGTCAGTTTTTTATTGTTAATTTTTTTTAAGGGACTTCTATTAAATTGTTGAAAACTGTGGAGGAGGAAAATTAAGACAATGAAATTAAATTAAATGACATCAGAATACTTATAAAGAAGAGGTAAGATTGCCAAGCTCTTTGATAGTAGTCCCCTTACAGAACATTGTGTTCCAAGCTACTGCTAGCCATATTATTACCTATTGCTATACTTGAAATATCATGGAGAAGTTCAACAGAGCATATACCAGTGGTGCAAAACATGAATTTTGCTTTGAATAACCTCTGTATCCTAGAGGAAGACAAATCATAAAGAGCTTTAAACATTATTTCAGATAATAAAATGTACCAGTTATAACAGCTATTTTTGAATTCCAAAATGAAGAAAAAAAGGATATAATTGAAGTGTTATGATAAGTAAATATCCAAACAGGATGTATTTATCTATGTGGATATATAAGTAGCTCAAATAAACACCTAAATTATTAATTATTTCTATTGCAGTAGATAGTCTTACCATGATGTAAAGTTGTGAAAACTGCATTCCCATCTCCAATGCACCCAGTAGGATTATGATTTGTTTATCTTCTTTTCTCACTCTTTTTTTAAAAAATAAACTCACTGAATCTTTTAATGATTGAGGTTAATTTATAGAATAGGTATAAGCTGATTTGATAACATGAAAGGTTATGATTATCGTGACATTATTTTAAGTTCCCCGGGGACAATGAAAAAATGTTGAATGATGAATGTCTTCCACAAAAAGATGTATATTATTCTGAAATTTAAACAAGGCAGCATTTTTCATATTTTTCATATTCAATGTTTCAATATATGTCAAAATTTTTCATAATAAAGCCACTTGTCATCCATTCTTTCTTAAGGTCCCCTCCTTTTGACACTGTACTTTGAGAGCAGTTGAGTGTACCTGAAATCACCATCTCATGGTCTCACAGTCTCATGGGGTTTTTTTATGATCCTTTTTTTCAGAATAGATAGAATTAATTTCTAACATTACCTTTTCACCCAGTTTAATTTTAATTCACTTAGCTTATTTCTGTGAAATTCATGGAATCTAGAGTGAATGAGGCAGACTGGAGTGCTAACCAACCCTTCTGCCTTTGACAGTCAAGATCTTGTGAGTAAAAGATTCCTTAATTCATCAAAATCCAGTGTTAAGAAAATCACAGTCTTGAAAGATTTATAGACACACATAAAAATGAGACAAGATAAACAAACTTCACAAATACACTGTAACATACTAAAGGCTTTGAAGAGGTAATGTTCAAAACTAACTTGTCCTGTGAATTCATATGCAAATTTATAAATCCATAGCTCTCATAGAAGGCTTCAGATTTCAGAACTGTAGATTCAAAACAAAATGCAGAATATTTTAATAAGAAAATTGTGTTAGTATCATAGTTGTGTTAAATGCTTTAATCTGGAGGAAAAAAGTAATAGAACTGTTGAGCTGATTGAAATTTGCAGTGATAACTCAACAAGATTAATGTCTTTTGTTTTTTAAAACTAAACTCTGAGAAGCATAATAGATATTATTTTTTTCTGATTTAGATACTGTGATGTGATTGGAAGCTGAAGTATATATTTTAATATATTGTTGTCTAGAACACAGGTATGACAGTGTAAAATTGTACTAACTTGCTGTTTTCTCTCATAAACCCAAAACATTTCTCTGGTTTATAGTTTCAAAGGTTTCCTGGATAATGGCTTGAGGAAGAACAGATAGGAGTCTAAAAGAGTTTGCCAGTACATCTCTGGAAAATGAAGATCGTAATTGTTTTGGGATGAGTAATCGTATAAAAATCCTGAGGTTGTTCAGATGAGAGCATTTGAAGATAGAGTAATTATTCAAGATGACTAGTTCATAATGTGGTTTTTGCTTATTTTTCATATACAACTTTTTCTTTTTCATGCTTGGATTCAGTTCAAGATTGCTATCTCAATTCTGGTATGTACATGGGAGCTAAGTGTTTAAGCTCCTATTGTGGTCAATGGTGATGTAGTCATTGAACCGAGGAGAAACTCAGATCATAAATAGTACATACTTTTGTTGCATCATTCCAACCTTAATATTTTCACTGCTAGGAGAATTTGCTTTGGTTAGTCTTATCTAGTACTGTGGCTAGAAAAATCCAATAGCAGTTGAAATACAATCATAGGATCACAGAAATGTCTAGATTGGAAAAGACGTGTACAATCATCTAGTCCAATCATCAACCTAACACTGCCAAGTCTAGCCCTGAAACCATATGCCTGAGCACCCCACCTAATCATCTCTTTAACACCTCCAGGGATGGGGACTCCACCACTGCCGTAGGCAACCCATTCCAATGACTGATAACCCTCTCAGCAAAGAAGTTCTTCTTAATATCCAAGTGAAACCTCCCCTGGGACAGCTTGAATCCATTTTTCTTTTTCTATCGTATGTTGCTGGCTTAAACAGGCCTACTCCCACCTCTCTGTAACCTCCCTTCAGGTAGCCATAGAGAGCAATAAGGTCTCCCCTGAGCCTCTTCTTCTCCAGGCTAAACAACCCCAGCACCCTCAGCTGCTGCTCGTAAGACAGGTGCTCAAGGCCCTTCACCAGTTTTGTTGTTCTTCTTTGGAAATGCTCCAGTGCACCAACGTCCTTCTTGTGGTGAGGGGTCAAAAACTGAACACAGTACTCAAGGGATGGCCTCACCAGTTCCGAGTACAGGTGCAAGAACACTTCCCTGGACCTAGTGGCAACACTATTCCTAATTCCTAACTATGCCATAGTAGCCATCACAGAAATGTTGTGGGATGCCTCACACGACTGGAGTGACACAGTTGATGGATACAAGCTCTTTAGAAGGAATAGACAGGGAAGGGGAAGTGGTGGTCTGGCCCTGTATGTTAGGGATTGTTATGAATGTTTGAAACTTAAGTATAGTGACAACAAGGTTGAGTGTATTTGGATCAGGTTAAGGGGCAAGGCCATTATAGCTGATATTGCTGTGGGTATCTGCTGTAGACCTCCCAACCAGAGCAATGAAGTAGATGAAATATTCTGTAAGCTCTTAGGAGAAATCTCAAGTCACTTGCTGTTGTTCTTATGCGGGACTTCAACTTCCCAGGTATCTGCTGGAAATAAAAAACATCAGAGAGGGAACAATCCAGAAGGTTGCTAGAATATGTAGGGAACAACTTCCTCACACAGTTGGTAAGTGAACCAATCAGGAAAGGTGTCCTGCTGGACCTCTTGTTTGCAAGAAGAGGACTGGTGGAGGATGTGTCAGTTGGAGGCTGTCTAGGGAATAGTGACCATGAAATTATTAAGTTCTCTGTTCTTAGAGACATTGGCGGCGGGTTGTCAGCAATACTGGAACTCTGGACTTTCAAAGGGCAGACTTTGACTTGTTTCTGAGGTTACTTGATAGAGTCCCTTGGGAGTTAGTTTTGAGGGATGTAGGAGTCCAGGAAGGCTGGACATTTTTTAGGAAGGAGGTCTTGAAGGCACAGGAGCAGGCTATCACCACATGCTGCAAGACAAGTCAGAGGCAAAGAAGACTGTCCTGTATGAATAGAGAGGTTTGGATTAAAATCAGGGAAAAAAGGAGGGTTTATGGCCTTTGGAAGAAGTGCCAGATGACTCATAATGAGTATAAGAATATTGTCAGGTCATGCAGAGAAATAATTAGATGATCAAAAGCTAAACTAGAAGTTCATCTGGCTTTAGAGGTGAAGAGCAGTAAGAACTATTTCTATAAATACACTAATAATAAAAGAAAGGCCAAGGAGGCCCTCCATCCCCTACTAGATTCAGAAGGTAATATGGTAATAAAAGACAAGGAGAAAGATGAGGTGCTTAATGCCTTCTTTGCCTCAGTCTTTTGTAATGGATACTTGCATTGGGGAAAGTCATTCCTCCAAGCCAAGAGACAGCGGCCAGGAACATAATGCCCCCCCTACAATTCAGGAGGAGATGGTCCATGACATGCTCCTCAATATCAATGTCAATAAATCTATGGGACTGGACAGGTTACTTCCTAGAATGCTGAGAGAACTGTCAGGGGTGCTTACCAGGCCACTGTCCATCATTTATCAGCAGTCCTGTCTGACTGGGGAGGTACCAGCAGATCGGAAGTCAGCCAATATAACATCCATATTGTCACGGTTTAGGGTCAGGGCAGCCCCTTAAACCTATAACAGACGCTCTCTGTTAACCCCCCTCCCTCCCCAGAGGGGAAAGAGAAAGGGAATAAGGGAGAGAGACTTAGCAATTAGAAAAGATTAGAAAAGAAAACTAGAACAGCTTTAATGAAAATGAAATTAATAATTATAAAAATGGAATATATACAAATATATACAAAACCAGTATCATACCCAACCCCCCTGATGGTAATTACATCACCGTCACCACTGATGCTGTGGAGCAGGCACTGGGGGAGTCCCAAACTGGGCCCCACAGCAGACGGGAGCTGTGTTCAGGAGCTGGATTCTGGTACCGGGTTCAGGAACACGCAGATCAGATCGAAGGCAAAATGAACAGAGTCCTCCTTGGGTGCTCTGAGGAAGGAACCAAAAGAGGACCTGAGGCAAGCCAAGCAAAAGCTGGCAAAGCAGTCCAAAAGGGGAGAGAAGAACCCAGAGACCCTTCGGGTCCCTCAGCTCTAGACCAAATATTCCGTATATGGGATGGAATACCTCGTTGGTCCGTTAGAGTTACCCATCCTGTCTGTTCCTCCCTGAAGGCGCAGCCTTTCACTTTTCTGCACTCCCCAATGTGGTACACAGGACCCAGCAGTGGCCTTGGTCTGCATACCAATCCTTGGTAGTAACTCTAAACATGAGGTGTTATCACTGCTAGAAGCAGACACTGTCTGTGAGAACAGGATGCTAACTTCAGACAGTGCAGTTAATTAGAAGAACCAAGCTGAAAAGTAAAATTACTGAACAGAATTAGTTCTGTTTTCACTCAAACCAGGACACATATATAAGAAGGGACGGAAGGATGATATGGGGAACTACAGGCCTGTCAGTTTGACTTCAGTGCCAGGTAAGTTGTTGGAGCAGATTATCCTGGGTTCTATTATTCAGCACATGCAGGACAACCGGGTGATCAGGCCCAGTCAACATGGGTTTATGAAGGGCAGGTCCTGTTTAACAAACCTGATCACCACTTATGACAGTGTGATCCGCTTGTTGGATGAAGGCAAGGCTGTGGATGTGGTTTATCTTGACTTTAGTAAGGCATTTGACACCATCTCCCACAGCATTCTATTAGAGAAATTGACTGCTCTTGACTTGGATGGGCATACACTTTCCTGGGTGAAAAACTGGTTAGATGGACAAGACAAAAGAGTTGTGGTCAATGGAAATAAATACAGTAGGCTGCCAGTCACGAGTGGTGTCCCCCAGGGCTCAGTACTGGGGCCACTCCTGTTTAACATCTTCATCAATGATTTTGATAAGGGGATAGAGTGCACCCTTGGTAAATTTGCTGATGACACCAAGCTAGGTGGAAACGTCGATCTGCTTGAGGGTAGGGAAGCTCTGCAAAAGGATCTAGATAGACTGGATCACTGGGCCAAGGCCATTTTCATGAGTTTCAATAAGGCCAAATGCTGGGTCCTGCACTTGAGCCACAATAACACCCATCAGTGTTACAGGCTTGGGGAAGAGTATCTGGAGAGCTGCCAGGCAGAGAAGGAGATGGGGGTGTTGACTGACAGCCGCCTGAACATGAGCCAGCAGTGTGCTCATGTGACCAAGAAGGCCAATGCCATCCTGGCCTGTATCAGGTATAGTGTGTTCAACAGGAGCGTGGAAGTGATCATTCCTCTGTACTTGGCTTTGGTGAGGCCACACCTCAAATACTGTGTCCAGTTTTGGGCCCCTCTCTACAAGAAGGACATTGAGGTGCTGGAGAGGCAGGCTATAAAACTAGTAGGTTTTGGAGTATGTGTCTTATGGGGAAAGGCTGAAGGATCTGGGGCTGTTTAGCCTTGAGAAAAGAAGGCTGAGGGGAGACCTTATTGCCCTCTACAATGACCTGAAGGGAACTTGTAGAAAGATGGAAGTTGGTGTGTTGTCTCTGATGACAAGTGACAGAACAAGAGGAAATGGCCTGAAGTTGAACAAGGGCAGGTTCAGTCTGGATATGCCTTGTCAGGCATTGGAATGGCCTGCCGAGGGAGGTGGTGGAGTCACCATCCCTGGAGGTGTTTAAGAGGCAGTTGGATGTTGTACTTAGGGACATGGTTTAGTGGTTTTTGATATAGCTAGGAATAAGGTTGAACTTGATGATCTTCAAGGTCTCTTTATTCTATGATTCTACAGGCCAGGATGCCATTGGCCTTCTTGACCACTTGGGCACACTGCTGGCTCATATTCAGCTGGGTGTCACTCAACACCCCCAGGTCTCTCTCTGATGAGCAGCTCTCCAGCCACTCTTCTCCGAGTCTGTAGCGTTGCCAGGGATTGTTGTGTTCAAAGTCTAAAACCCAGCACTTGGCCTTAAACTTCATACAGTTAGCTTCAGACCATTGATCTAGTCTGTCTAGAATCTCTCTGCAGAGACTCTAGTCTCTGGTCTATTCCTGAAACGCATCTTTAAGTGTCATTTCAGTCAAAAGGATTCAAATTTGTGAGCTCCAAGAACATGGTAGCATGCAAAATAAATTACATTATATAGATACAGTTGGGAGATTTGTTGGTTTTTATACAAACTAGAGCATTAGTGTAATTAACTTGTGGTGCAGCTGTGGCACTGTTTTAATGTACTAGCCTATGGACGATTCTGTGCTTAATCACTGAAACAGCTTTCTGCGATTAGCTGTGTTGACCAAAATCATGATTCAGTCATGTAAACACATCCTTTCAAGGATATTCAAGACACTCTACTGTTCCTTGTCCAGTCTCTAGTTGCTTCAAAACAGTGTGGCTTCTCCATAAAAGTCTTGTGTTGTATTTACCTTTTCTGGAACTCTAGTACCAGTGTATCCCACTGCAACCTAACCAATACAGATAACAGTGATAAAACTTACTTTGGTTTTATCTGGTGTCCAAGGAAATTTAGCAGCTATTTGCTGAGTTATAGCTCGTTGTTTATATTAGGAACTTGAAAACAACAGAATAAAGAAATTTGTCTTATCTTTTGGTATCATTATTTCTGAGAAATATGGGGAAAAAGTTTATTTTTTTCTAGTGAGAATGAGATGTGCCATTGGTTTGTCATTGATCAATCCATTAGCTAGAGGGCCTTTATACCTTCACTTGCCAGCTTTATTGATATAATGTAAATACAAGTTAAAACAATTGGTTAAAATTATATATATATATTTTTTGCTTTCTTACAATGACATCTTATTATACAATTTTCCACTAAAAACACTTGACGAAAACTACTTCAAAAGGTGTCTCATTATGTAACTCACTAACGGTATTTCAGACCCTCAAAAATGTCAGGAACTTCAACATCAAGTTCAGATGGGTTTTGAACTCAACTGAAACAGGTTCCTCACAGCTTGTGATCATTAATTTGCAATCTATTTGTCAGCTGCATCGTAAGCAGATGGAATGTACTCATCAGGACACAACTTAAATGTGAAATAAATAAAAAAAAGAAAATTGAAAATTATGTCACCAAGGTGGCAGGACATTCAAATAATTTCAACTATGGAAAATAAGGAGAATTGAAATTGATACAAAATAGACAATCATTTTTTTCTAATTTCATTCCTAGATGTGTTAAAAATTCAAGCTGCTGACTTAGATTCAGGACAGGAAAAGGGCTTCAGTAATGAAAAATATCTTCAAAGATTTAATCCTTTAAAATACAACACTTTTTTTTTTTTTTTTTTTTTTTCATACTATGTTGACTTTCTAGGCTAGGAATTCTAAATTGGAATCAAGAGTTAACTCTTCAGTGCATTCTTAACACTGGACAAAGGATCAACTGGGTTTATAAAATTAATTTAAATATATGTGACTCTGAAATTACTGAGCTATCTATAAAAGCTGTTTTCCCAGTCCTTTCCTGAATTATGCCAATTTAAAATATAGACCAGTATCATCTTTGATCCTATACTCTTACACAAACAAACTTATAATAGTCATGAGCGTTAGTACTTTCACTCTTCAAACTTTTTTCCTTAGCACTTAGTACCCTTCAGGAGTGATGTATAGAAGCTAAAGTATTTATGTTGGTCACCCCATACTTGGCAGTTCCTGTTTGTAACTTACTGTCTCTGATAAAAGTAATACAAGGTACCATGAAATATGAGAATACTTACTAATAAAGTTGTAATGAGCTAGATATAGACATTTATTTTTCTTTTTTTGTGAAATATTGAAGTTCATGTAAGTTCTGTGCTTGTGTAGGTAAGTACATGCGTATGCAACAATGAGTATGTGTGTTTAGGGCAGATTAAACTTCACTCCTGTTAGCTGTCCTGCAATTTATTTTTTTCCTTTTTTCCTAAGAGATTATATATATTAGGCCCCAATTCCAGTGTGGTATATCTCCTAAATTGAAATTTTTAGCCATATGGCTTAAAGAAAAAAAAAAAAAAAATCCGAAGAAAAAAATCAGGTTTTTTTTTTTGGTTGGTTTTTTTTTTTTTTTTTTTTGTGTTTTGTTTGTGTGCGTTGGGTTGTTTTGTTGGTTGGTTGGTTGTTTTTTGGTTGGTTGTGGGTTTGTTTTGTTTTGTTTTTTTCACCAATCTTTATTTTTTATTCATAATTCTAAATGTCTGGTTAATTTAGGAAACATTATAGGACAATGGCAGGTTTTCGTTTCAGTATGTCATTAAGATATTATGCCTGAACTTAGTCACTCATCACAAATATAGAATGTAATTTTCATTAAAGTAAAAATCAGCTTTGGGATTTCATGTTTCTTGATTGGCTGGAACTTTTACAAAGTTTATATAGGTGATGAAATTAGATCTAATTTATTCAGTTTCATATATCTCCCCAACCACATTTACAGAGGAGAAACTATGTTAAATGAGTTACATAGATTAAGAAAAGTGAAATCCCTTAAGAAATTCCCCTTGATGTATATAGTTAAATGTCTTGTTAGAAACAATTCTAGTAATTCTCTTCTGTTAAAACAGTATTTTCTCCTAATGTATTCTAATTAAACAGATTGCCATGAGGTCAGTTATTTGGCTGTTCATCACTCTTTGAAGTTCTGTCTATGAACCAAACACAAAGTCGGGCAAAGACATTTTCTACTTCAATATTGAATATATTGAAACTATTCTTTTGTATTTCCATTATTTCAGCAGAAAAATCACTGAACTAGTCATGTCAGGCAGTGACTAATTTGGAAAGTGAATTATATGACACGTTACAGAGGAAGGCACATCATGTCTCAGTAACAAAATGGAACTGTTGCACAAAACTTCCCCTCCCAGACAAACCCCTTATCCCTAAGTTATTCTCATGCCTCCATCGTCCTCAGGACCCCAACCCCAGACAATGGGCTATGGCTTTTCAGAGACTGACTGAGGAGGGGTTGTGTCACCCCTTCCCTGTGGGGCCACCCCCAGAGGTAAAGCTGGAGCAGGGGAAACAGCAGTCAGTGGGCCCAGCACAGGGGTTAAACCAACAACAGCCAGCTCAGGGTAGTCTGCGTCCCTGCACTGCCAGGTCAGTGCACACCCAGGGCATCCCACTTGCTGAGGGTAGAAATTGTACAAGAGATGAAGAGTCCTTGATCTATTTACATTATTGCTAATTCAAATTAATAATCTTCCTCTAAGATACGAAGTTTTCAAATAGAATAAATAACTCAAAGAGAAATAAACTGATTAGTGAAGAAGTGTGAATAAAGCAATTCCTGAAACCATATATTATTTATCAATAGCATAACATGGAGATATGCTAGCAGGGGAGTGGACTCATTTTTTTAATGTCAAATCCTTCATAATCTAGCTCTTGCAATGAAACTGATACTGGTTTATCTACCTTCTGATTGAGGAAGCAAAATCATCAGCAGTATCCCAGATGCCTTCTTGTTAATCTAATTGGAAAGCATGGATGTCTCTTTCTCATCAAAATATTTTCCCACTCAAATAGTAACTTCTAATCAAGAGAAAGAAAGAGACAGATAGACATAAAGAAAGAAGGAGGGGTGGAGTAGGGAGAGAGGGATGCAGAAGGTTAATATTCATATAGAAAATGTATTATGCTAGAACATGTGATGTAGATGCTCCCACCAGATGCAGTTCTGAAAGAAATCTTGCCTACATCCATGCCCACTCGTTTTCCATCTCTGACAAGCACATCATATACTCCAATTAGTCATAATTTACTCTAGCTCTATTTTAAAAGTAGTAAGGATGTTTTTCCATACTAATGCTGTAGGAAAACTGTTTCTGAAACTTACTTACACAATAGTTTTTGCACATTAGTAATAATCTTCAGTACATATACAAAACTCTTAATCTTTTATATCTGAAATTACAAATTAGTATAAAATACCATGGAGCTGATGCTTTATAGTTAGTACAACGATCATGCTCTTTAGTGGGTTCTTATTTGCTGAGGTGAAAGTGAGGAGGCTTGAGAAATCTTGGACCAGTGAGCTTGTCTTGTTTTCCTCCATCTTTCCTTTTCATGCATGATGATTTTATGTTCCTTACCCCTTCTCAAAAGGGAGACCTTAGTTGTTTCCAAAGGAGTGATCTCAGGAGCTCCCAGTATTGCTTCTCTTTTTTAATTCTGTCAGTCATATTTTTGTATTCATCAGGTTGATGTGCCTATTTGCTATCTCTTGGGGATTTTTTGCTATTCATACCCTCTTCATTATCTGGAACGTTTTGCTACTTGGAATGTTCTATGTATAAGTACAGAATCCTGTTTGTTCCTTTAGAGGCCAGTTTAATGGTGTTTTTCAGCTAATCTATTGGATGTCTCAAGAGAGATTAATGGTAGGAAATTATTTAAATATTATTAGATGTCAACATAATCAGATAGATTACACAACTATGTCCAATAATTATTTGTTATCAGAAGATTTGTCATTTTGAGTTAGACCAATTGTTCATCATGCTCATATATTGGCTTCTAGAGTGATAAAAGCTAGATCTATAGAGAACAGTATTAGACAAGGGCAAGCCCTTCTTCTCTGGGTCTAATTCAGCTTTCACTGATTTGTAGATCAGGAAGTCTCTGAGTCAGATGTAGGATCCATGCATTCACTGCCACACAATAGATTTCTTTTCTGTGAACTCCTTTGTCATCATCCCTGGAACTCATTTGTACTTTGTCTAGCCATTATGTGAGGATTCCTCTGCCTTTGCTTTTTGGTTTCTTTCTACTTCAGGTGTATGTAAGGTAATCAATCTCTCTGCTCTAGTGACTCTAGTTTATTCAATGTCCATGTTAGTGACTAACATTAGAAGTTATTCAATCAGAGCTGCTCCCTAATTGTTACTGATAGTTGTTAGTGCCACTGATCTATCACCTATGAAGAGCTGGAACAATTCATTACACTGCAGAATGAAAAATCTGTAATCAAGGGGAAACATAGGATAAATGCACTTTTAGTCAAAGAAAATTTACAGTTGCAAACACTTCTTCACATGGAAAAATATTCCGATAGTTATAGTTGAATATGAATGTATCTAATGAACCTAGTCTGTGCTTTGGTTGATAGGGGGATTGGAAAGATCATTCTTAAAGAGGAACACACCATTTAAAAAATATGTCAATGTGGAATAATGACTGGAGGTGATTTTAAAAAATTAAAATTGTACTAAAGGTGCAGTATTGTTCACACATTAAGGAAGGGTATAACATCAGAGAAACTTTCAGGGTAGAGTGCAACTGGTGTGCAAGAATCCATTTCACAGCAGTTCCCTAGGCAACACTGCTTACAAGAGTCACAGGGGATGGAGTGGAGTGAAGATTCCATGGCCAGGCCCTGTGAAATTACAGCAGAGATGGGAACTTGATGGCACTACAGGACTGATAAGCTGCCTGTTTGTGACCCTGTGCAAACAGTCTGCCAGTTTTTGACAAAGTACTGTCCTTTATGTGAACTTTGCTCATTATAAAGTGATTATAATATCAAAACACACCTCCATCCCAAAAACTACCCATGTCCAAAGTGTGACCACCCCTCAATGAGCTTGCGCTGACCATCTCTGGCTCCTGGGATCAGCTGATGAGCTGAACCTCTCTTCCCCCCGCTAAGGGATGCCTTTGGGTAAGATCTGGACTATTAAACTTAGAAATCTTCCTGAGCTGCTCTTTGATTTAACATGTTTGGTATACCATATATATATATGCTTTGCAGACAGTGTATTTATCACTGTCAATCCAAAAGAACTTGTATTTCTGTTGCTCTCAACAAACTGCACTATTCATGCTGCTAGTCACAGAAGTTCTCTCATTGGGCACCGTCAGCTCCTTACTGGCTGTGTGAGACTGTGGAGCATGACTAGACAGGGAATGCAGTGCACTGTTAGTGAATCTGAGTCATGACAGTTCAGTTGAATGCAACTGGACAAATAGTGCCAAATCACTATTAGTGAATCCATGCCATGAGAGTTCAGATACACTGAACACAACCAGACTAATAGTGCCAAATTGGACATCACTCTGAATCTAAACCTGGCTGCCCCCAGCCCCTCTGATATCTGAGGACCAGCTGGAACACAAGGGGGTATATTTTCTGCCAAATTACTTAAGCCTTTCATGTGACAGTCAGTATCCATTGTTTTAGGAGGTGAAGTGACAAAGTTTTGAAATAATTCTTTGTCAGTGTCAGCTATGCTGCTAATTTCTCATCTCATGATCTTCTAATGTAAACATATCAACTACTGGATTTTTTTTTTTTTTTTTTTTTTTTTTTTTTTTTTGTGGGTTTTTCTTTTTTTCTTTTCTTGATTCAGTGAAATTCATTATAAAAACATTTATAGAGTGGAGATGAGCTCCAAGTCTATTTTTAACTTTGTAGCTGTCAATTAGTAACTTGTCTGTGGCTGGTATTTCCTGGTTCATAGTGAAAAAATGTTTCAAAATTTTGTTGCTGCTGGTATTTTAGCAAATACTGTATCTGGTATTTTATTTCTAACTAAGGAAGCTGGTGTTTCTTTATGCTGCCAGTATATCTTTTCTAAAAGACATTAAACATTCAAGGAGATCTGAACTGTCACAAAAACAGTGTTAGAGTTTATATAGTGTATAACTTGAAACTAAGAAAAGAAGCTGATTTTGAGGGCAGTCCATTCCAGACTACTGACTGCAATTTAGCTGTTCTTTCTAGATAGTACTACTGATCTTGGACCTGTCCTAATACCCATAAAGGTTAGTTCTCATTTGTCAGTGTAGACATTAGATGAGTTCTATTAGGATTTTTTTGTTGTGAAAGAAAGCCTTATGATTGAAACTGGGCATCTCTGATAAACTGCTAAGCAAATAGTGGTTACAGTATAGAGTAGGTGGAAAGAGAAATATACAATCAAAAACAGCTGCAAAGAAATGCTTGGAAGAAAGATAACTCTAGAAAATCTTAGAGGCATGTTGTAGAGCATTGGGGAATTGAGTGTATTGATTTTTATCTTTTGCACTATAACTTTTGTTCACAGCTAGGTGGTATTTCTCAATATGGAGTGAAATTTTTGCAGTATTTTTTTGTTTGTTTTTTTTTTTTTTAGAATATATTACCATACCATGATGGTAGGATGTAATTTCATACCCATTAATGCCTGTCATATTTTGTTGAGTGAATTGGACAATAGAAATAATATCAACATTGCTTAAGTCAACCAAAATGCTCTGTGAACTTTCTTAATTAAATGGCATTCTACTATCATCAGTAAACTGTATTGCCTGAAGCTCAGAATACAGTAAGTTTTAGAACCCAAACTCTATGAATTCACACTTGAGCAATTAAACACAGTTTTGCTGGGGCCACTATCACTTTACTTCAAGCTATAATTTCTAGGAGAAAACTTCTCACACAGACAGGAACATTATACACTTGTGTTGTTTTTGATGGGATTCAGCTCATGGGTTCTGTAAAGTACAAAAATTAATTCCAGGATTACTGTGAAATGCACAAAATATAAAGGAGAGTAAATCCTATTTCTGATAGATTCAAATTAATGTATATAAACTAATCACTAGGAGAGTGGAACATGCTCTTGAACTCACTTTAAATGCTTCCAAAGGAAACATCAGTTAGATTCAAGTCCTCAAAGACTGTGTAAGTACTTCAACATTGGATGTTACGGGAGACAGGAATGACTAGTCCATGGACTTCAACATAATGAACTGTGAGATGCTCAGCTCCATGAAGTATGAAACATTCTTGACAGATAAACAATCAAAACTGAATTCCTCAGAAAGATGTATGTAAAAGAAAATGTAGGTTCTTCTTTTGGGGTCTATGTTTTGGTTTGGTTTGATTTTTAATTCATTTTACTATCTGGGCTAGAGCAGTCAGGAAAAGGTTATCTAACTTATCTACAAAAAGCTCATCTTCATGTTATGAGCTTCTGTACAACAGCTGGGCTTCTAGAAAGTGAATTCATGCACAAACACTAAGTAATAGCACAACGTTTCTGACCCTGAATTATTTGCAGATTGATACAGATTAAATACATTTATCCAATTATGGAATCAGTACCATTTAGTTGGAGAAAAATCACCTGTAGCAGGAGTATTTCATGCAAGTAACAGTTTAAATGTTTTTGTTGTTGTTCCCCATGTCCCTCCCCTCCCTCACTCCATGTTAACAAATGCTAACTTATTATGAAAATCACAGCATAGTCATGGAAGATGGGAAGAAGATGAAGTTACGGAGGCTCAGGATGTATCTGCTTTCCCACACAGATGAAGTTCTGCACAGGATCTTTGGCAGGATCTTTGGACATGGGAGCACCGGTGCAATGTTATCCCAGTATGGGAAGAGCAATAGTTCAGGACAAACACTTCTTCATTCCTAAAATAAAAATCACTTCTCCTGCAGTAATAGATTGATCCATTACAAATAGTCTTTTGTTCAACAACAATAAAAATTAGTAAAAATTAATTATTTTCTTTGATTTAGTTGAACATACTGGTTTTGCCATCTTTAGAAGTAATTAAAATTATATAATAAATCTTACTGGACAATTTTTGCATTGGATTAGTACCTAGAGTGTTTCATTCCCACCTGAGGTAGAATTTGGGAAATTCTCAAGTATTCCTTTTATATATAATTCAAAAACTATGTTGTTCAGTTAAAAAAAAAAACAAAAAACACAAAAACCAAAAATCAAACCACCAAAAAAGCCCCAAAACTAATCAACAAAAAGCCTGAAAACACCATACCAAAACAAAGAAAACAAACAAATAAAAAAAGAAACAAATAGATTGAGTCATCTTTGTTTCAGCATTTGCTGTGGCTGCATAGTCTGAATCCTGTAATAGAAAAAATCAATGTCTCCTACTTTGTATTTCCTCATATTTAGTAACTAAACCAACAGGTACTTTCCCAAGGTAACATTTCTAGAAAAGGTTCAAATAGTAATTCAATATACTATCATTATTTTTATGTAATTATTTATCTTTCACAATTGAAGAAAAAGTCTGACATATTAGTAAGAAAAGATAGAGAAAATTCAGCAATTAAAGGTGAATCACCATGAGATGTTTGTTCTCTAGAGTACCACAATCCATAACAGTTTCACCATTGAATGAGAATAAGTAATGTCTAATGACACAGAAAGAAGTCACTATAACCACCCACCTTTCCCTCAGCTCTGTTAACCTTATGTCCCTTCCCTTCCCTTGTCTTCTTCCACAAAAGATCTTGCAATTAAACATAATATCATTATGTGTCTGCATATATGAGAAGTTGCAGTTGTACCACGAGCCTTAATTCTGGCATTTCCCAGCTTTGTTAAATTTTCACCTTAATATTGCTTTTTTGTACTCATTCATATGTTGAGTATATGGTTTTATGGATAAGACGGCTTTAATTGTTATGAATGGGGAATTGCCAGAACATTAAAGCCAAATAGAACAGTAGAATAATCCATGTAATATACTATAGCTAAACCAATAAACACTTAGAACTAATTCTTCAGTTTTGTCAAGGTTTCCATGAAGTGTCCATACAGAAATCTTTACTACAAGATATTTGAAATTCACAGCTTTTAAATGGAAAATAAATTACATTCAAATAGTTTTGTTCACATTCATGCTTATTATAATTTCTTTGTTTTTATCAACACTACAAGCTTTCTTATTTTTCATGGTTTCTGGTACTTCAAGGTATAAAGAATAGATTTTCCATGAAAATTATGTTAGAACAGAGGGGTATCCATGAATATTCATATGATTAATTATTATTCTTGTTTCTTGATTGTGAAGGATCATGGGAAAGCTTGTACATGTAGAATATAAAGGAAAGAGGGGATTGAAAAAAAAGAGAATTTGTGGAATTTATGCGTAGTTTTCAATGTTTAAATTTCTGTTCAGAATTACCTTTTAACAAAACAGTGCTAGTTCACTTTGAAGGGGTAAAAAAGAACAAAAAGCCCATCCACAAAAAAATATGATATGTCATTAAAATAAAATGAAAATATCACAATAATATCATAATTTTTTTAGGAATTAGAAGCTAATATACTAATACTATTCTTGAATGGTTGTGGTCTTCCCTCCCTCCTTGATGTGTTATAATGGCCTTCAGAAAGTGCTGAGATCAACTAAGAGGCTACAGAAAAAGCACAGAAACATAAAAATAGTCAGTCAAGTGTTAAAATAGCATATGAAATGCAGATCTAGTCTGCATGAGGAAAAGGGATGTGCTCAGCCTCACAGGCACTACTGCAATGGCTTCCCCATGTAGTTGGTTTCCACATAAAGGATTGGTCCAGCTTTCAGTCCCATCTGCTGTGTATGCACCCAGGACATGTCTTAGCTCCTGTTCAGGATGGGACCTGGCTACATGCTACACTCTCAGATGTATTAACTTCTTTTGGAAGGCAAACCAAATATCCTGTCAGCGTGAGAGCTTGTATAAAATCCTTTTATTGAATGATGGGAGGAAAAAGACTTTGAAGCACATTGTACAGTATACTTGCACTAACTCTGTAGACAGTCATGTTGCACAGGACAGAGCTAATGAAGAGGTTAAAGTTCCTTTGTTCTCTTGTATAAATACCAGATACTTGTAACATCCATTATAAAAAATAATCAATAAAATTCCATACATTACCATATTCATGTGTGTGTAGTTATATGTGTGCATGTAAAATCGTGTGTGTTTTTATTTACATATAGTTAATCTTCTTGGATTCTTACTAGACAAGGATTAAAATATTTTCCATAAAACCATCTCTAAAATAAGTGTCTATGAAGAAATTTTTAATGAAGACATAAAATTAAGAAAGTCTATTGTCTATGAAAGTTATATACAGATTTTCATTTTAACATGAAAAAAAACAACACATTTGCCTGAAGAGATATCAGTGATCAACAGGCTTCAACATAGACATTTCTGAAATGATTTGGTATCATTGTGGCTTTTATTAGGCTAGAATTACAGCAATCTCATTGCAAGAGTGTTTCTTAATTCCATCATCTGATAGAAGGTCTGACCTTTTAAGACAGATGAAGACATCTTTTTTGACAATGTGCTGGGATAGGTATTTACTTATGCTCTTGCAGAATGACATCACACAAGCAGCAGCATCCACTATGAAATACCTTAACCTTATTGTAATGTAATATTAGCATAAAATTCTGGTTTCTTGCACCTCTTGTTATCACTGACATCAAACAAATGGAGCACAAAATGCTAATGGGTCAGAATTCTTGGTCTTGATTTTTCTGATGTAATTTAAGTGTCTACATCTGAATTTATAACTGTAGTTTCCCTTTAGAATCAGTGAAAGGAATGTGTAATTTGAAAAGGAATTTGTTTGGATTTGTTTGTTCTTGTTTGGAAGCAGGCTTCAATATTTTTTCAGATGATTTTATCATAAACCTACACTTTCACTGCCCATGCAGAGATGTAGAGAGTGCATTAGGATGACTAGCCCATGTATGGATACCAACGCTGCAAATAACTACAGTCAGGTGAGATGTATCTATCTAGACTGCCTTCATGAGAGTCAATGATAAAACATTTCAATGGGATGGTTCATTTTTCTTAATGTAGGCACCCAGAACAGGTGAATAGATTAATAACACTTTCTCTGCATGTCTTTCTTTCACTGAATTCAAAAAATGTCCTCCAGGTAGAAATTATTAGACTCATTTTCTGTGTTAGCTAAGTGTACTTAAAAAGCAGATTTGAGAAAACTGTTTGCAGGCCCTGAATATCAGTTTGTTCTCAATTTCTCCACTTTAATTGTCTTTAATATATTTTTGTAAATTATATGGAAAAAAAAAAATTACTTATTTGCTTATTTAATAGGTTAAGCTTTTCTACATGCATGCATTCATAACTTTCAGATACAAGTACAATCTTAATTATATATTACTTAATAATCTGTTAACAGTACACTTAAGTAAGTCAGACAAATTATTATCAATATTGAAAGATGACACACAGGCATAATTTTATTATTAACAAATATGTGGATATTAATACTTTGAGGGTCATAGAGGACCTTGACGTACTTTCTACTATGGGTCATAACAAAAATTGTGGTTATTTATTTGCAGTGTTAAATGGCATCTTCATCAAATAATCAATATTCAGATTTTGCTATCTTTAGTCTAGTATGGCTAGATTCAAGTTACTTTGTAGTCCTTCTTCCTACCTAGCCACCAGCTGAATTGTGAGAACACATGAAGAACACCTCAGTCTCTGCAATTACAGTGTTGATTCCTTCCTCCAGATGAATACTGTTAATGATATATCTCCTAGAAGCCATGTTTGCTGTGTCAGCTTGTTTCTTCTTGTGGCAGGAGCAGCCTCCCTGACAGAAAGCTAACAAACACCAGGGTTTTCCAGAGCAATTTGGTGCCTCAGAGCTGTTAAACAGCACCTCAAGGAGATTACCTGGCACCCTTAAGCTGTTTCTGTCTTGGGCTTGCTCCCCAAACAATTAGAATGACCACAGTGCAACCTTGACTAGGGTATAAATGGGGCCCCAGCAAAGAGCTGAGTTGAGCTGCTTCTTGACAGAGCAAGCTGGTCTGGCAGTCAGACCCTCCCCTTAGATATATAGTATCTCATCCAAAGATACTTCCACAGATTAAGTGAGTCTCCATGGATTGAGTGTCCCCCACCTCCTTTAGGTGAGTGATAGTTTTCTGGGCATGCATGTGTGGGAGGTTTTATGAGTGAATGTATGCATGTTTTGGTTCTTTCTAGAAAGACTATTCCTTAAAGTTTAGGAATTAGTTGTGTAGTGTTTATATTCCCAACTGAAATCTAAATTTGTAATTCAATTTTGTCATAAGGAGTGATGGGTAATTTTGATTGCAACAAGTCCATATTTTTTGGATAACTGCAGCTGTCTGTTTTGTGGGTGCTGCTGTGACACTTCTACTTAGCACTAGTTATGAAAAGTGTCAAATTATTCATAAACAAATACATGCATTTTAAAAATCCTTTTCTTATTTCTTTTTCATCTGAAGATGAATCTCCATGCTGATATAAGGAAGATAAAAAAGAAAGGAAAACCCACTTACCTGTAAAGAGATTCCATCTTCACTTCACAGACTGGAAAGTAGACAGACCCAAAATATTAGGAAAAATCTGTTTCAACAAAACAGGGAGGAATCAGTATTATCAATAAAGCAGGGAGGAAGATAACAAATATAACATAAGAGCAGCCAAGCTAAGCCTAGCAGTAAATTAAGCCCCTTCCTTTTTTTTCCATTGCTAACCAGGGAAGAGCAAGGAGTATCAAGGAATTCTCTCATTCACTCCCATTAAAACACAAGAGTAGTCTCAGACAGTAAGGACTTTGAACAACCAGGTCTGTCCACTCAGCTTCTTCAACCTGGGGAACTTATTTGCTGTCAATGTAACCAAAGGGTAGGAAAGAAAATAATTTAATGTCCTTCAGGTAACATTTTTAATCAGTTTTGCTGTCATCAAAGTTTAATTGCAATTATATTTGCAAATACCTAGTTTGAACATGTCATCTGAGGTGTTGTGGGTTTTTTTTTCTTTGATTTTTTCATTTATTTTTTGTTGTTGTGTGTTGTTTTGGTTTTTTTTTTAATGGAATTCTTCATGGAAAAGACATGTCACTGGCAATAATTTATCCAGCTACCCTGCATAATTTATAGAAAAGTGTGTTTCGTTTAGAGAGATATTTTTCTTTTGCTGTTAATGGGCACCAGATTAACAAGGGAAAAAAGTAGTAAGAAGCTCTTATCTATATGAATACAGAATTTTTCATTACTTCTTTGTAAGAAATGAAGCCACAGCTTTTCAGGAAGATCACAAATGAGTTTATTGATCCCAAGGACATTCAGAGAAAGTAAAGTGGTGTAATTTATGCTTTATCTTGTCTTAAATCATATATCTGTTTCTATAGTATTGTTTATCATCTGCATGGAAATGGAACTTGGTTCTGAATTTTTACATATATTTTCCACTGGAGAATGCAAGCAAAGAATATTGTAAGCTACTCCTTAAACGTTTGCCTGTACTGACTGAAAATAAGCACCATATTCCTATAGAGAAATTGCAGAAAAGTGCACTAAATTTATTTTTATGATCCCTAAAGTTGTACGTCGTAGCATTATCATACAAATATGTCCCAGTCTAAGGGATAACTTTTGTGTTTATATTTATGAAAACTTACTATGATAAAAGTCAAATGTTAACTGAAATGCAGTAAAGGAAGAATGTTGACTTAATTATTTTCTTTCCCTACTTAAAATCTGCATGAATCTTATAATCTCAAAAGGTCTATGCCTTTTGTCCTTTTCATCTCCAACAATTTACCTGGCAGTGTCCACACTGTGATGACTCTTTTCCTTCACAGATGTTTGCCCTTTCTATTTCTAAAGTCATTCCGCCAAAGTTTTCAGGAAAATATAGACAAAACTTTTCTTTTCTTTTTTCCCCATTCCAGAACATACTGCCTCTTTTCAGGGAAGAGGAATTGAAATCTTGAAGGTAGTAGTATGGAAGTACAAATGCTCTGGTCTCCTCTCTATTCCCTGTCCTTGCTAAGCTATAAAAACTTGTGCCTTTCTTATACACAGACACATAGAGAAATATAGCTCACGTAATAAGCTAAGAACATGAAAAGTGTGCTTTAATATAGGCATGGAGGTATACACCAAAGAGGGCATATTGGGAGTCTGTAGCTGGCATTACAATGACAACATGGATGGACATTACAGGAAATGAGCAAAAAGGCAAATTGTTTTGTAGATACATAGGTGGAAAGTAGGAACACAAAGGTGATTTTACTTATGTATGCAATATGTGTTACATTCAGTGTTTGCATTTTAAAATGTTGAAAAATTAGAGATAAGGTTGCAGATTAAAAAGTTATAAATTATGTAGAGAATGCAGAAAATGTCTGATAGTAAGACCATTAAAGATTTCAATCTATTTTTCTTATTGAAAGAAGATGAAGACATAAATTGATGCAGTATGAAGGGAAAAAAAAACCCAAAAAACCTTCAGTGAAAGAAGAGTAGACAATGGAACAATGATTTTGTTTTTTTCCTATTTTCACTAAAATTCATGTATCTATCTGTTCACTTCAGGTAAACCCCCTGTACTTTCTGAAATCTATATTAATAATTTTGTGAAATATGTTATACCCTTTATTCTGAGCACTGTGTTTTTTGGAAAAGTTTGATAAAATCTGAGAAATATATCACTTAATGTCCTGAAACAGACACCGTTATTACTGCTAGCTTAAGACCAGCAAGAAAAGAAAATGTGTATCTTGGTGAAGAATATTTTTGTGATATCTGGAAACTTATATTTAAAAAAAAAAGGAGTAGACTTAAAATACTGAGTTCCTTCTCAAAAAAAGGAAGCAGAATTTGGAACAACATGAACTATTGCAAATGTGAACATTTGCTGAACTGGGGAAATTTTTATGAATGACCTAATTAAAGCAGTTAATATCTCCAAATGGTGTGCCAGCTCCTAAGCTGCCTTATGTTCTGCAGGGAACCTGGGAGCCTTGGTTTCTCAGGGTTTTACATTGCTGGCTCTGGTGTAGGAAGTGTGGGAGCCCTGAGCCTTGCCTGAAGCCTGGATCAGAGGAAATCAAATCTCCCTGGCCTGAACAAGGAGCCAAGTTCTGGTGAAAACCAAGGCTCCACAGGATGGTATGATAACAAATGAAAAACTTACCCAAGACAGACTTTAAAGCATGACTGTCCTGGCATGACAGATCTCAAAAGTTTCTATTGTAGTCTGATATGTGGGCTGTCATGAAAACAAACTTAAGCCTTCTGCTTCTTATGTGAACAGCTCATTAGATGTTTGTCAAGATGCTGCTCTGTGGAATGTTTAAACTATACTGAAACATCACTTTTTTCACATTAGGGTTTTTTTTAATAATCCATTCAAATATTTCTCACTGTATTTTCCTCTAAGCCTAGCAGTTGCTCCTCCTCTGCTTTGAGAAAGAACAAGATTTGTTTCATTTGAGATATACAACTTGTTTAAAAATGTTGTTCTTGTTCCTAGCTGCAAGGAGAGAGATGACCTTACAACATTTTCCAAAGAAGAATGACTTATTTTCTTCAGAGTTGTAACATTCTCATGGAGAGTGAAAACCTGTCAGTTTCTCTTGAAACCCACAGGATGCCAGTCAGAATTTCACCGAGAGTTATAACCTTTGATCTTCAAGGCCAGACTGTGGATCTCCCCCATATGCAATGCACAATGTGTTTAAACATTATAACTTTGATTTTTAAAAGAAAAAAGATCAATCCCATTGAAAGGTTCACCATTGAAACAAACACCACTGAATCATAGAATCATAGAATCACAATGATTGGAAAGGACCTCCAGGGTCATCAAGTCCAACCTTTGTCCTAGCATTTATCTAACCACTACACGATATCCTCAAGCTCCACATCTATTTGTTCTTTAAACACCTCCAGGGATGGTGGCTCCACCAACTCCCTGGGCAGCCTGTTCCAGTGACGAACTACCCTCTCACTGAAGAATTTCCTCCTAGTATCTAATCTAAACCTCCCCTGATGCAACTTGAGTCCATTTACCCTTGTCCTATCATTACTAATTTGAGAGAAGAGATGAACACCAGCCTCGTTACAACCTCCTTTTAGGTAGTTGTAGAGGGCAATAAGGTCTCCACTCAGCCTCCTCTTCTCTAGACTAAAACCCAGTTCCCTCAGATGCTCTTCAAAGGACATGCTTTTCACCCTTTCACCAGCTTTGTTGCCCTTCTCTGCACTCACTCCAGCACCTCAATGTCCCTCCTGTACTGTGGCGACCAAAACTGGACACAGTACTCAAGGTGCAGTCTCACAAGTGCTGAGTATAGGGGTATGATCACCTCCCTACTCCTACTGGTCACTGCGTTTCTGATACAGGCCAGGATGCCATTGGCCTTCTTGGCCACCTGGGCACACTGCTGGCTCATGTTCAGCAGGCTATTGTGTTGAAATTTTTTGTTCTTGATCCCTGAAGTCAATTGATAATTACAACTTCATGTTCTTATTAAAGAAAGCTGTGAGCAATAACTTGCTAAAAATCTATTGTTTGCTCATGATGAGTAGAATGGAAGGGAGACATCTATTATCTCTCCATTCAGTATTTACTGGAAAGTTATATAGGAAAAATTACAAAGCAAAAGAAGCGCTCCTTCATTTTCATAAGTAGAAAGCACTGTGACTGAGTGATAGTAGATGACATAAATTAATTGCACACCCTTGAAAACTCTGAGAGATATAAAAACTTATTGATCTACATCATTTAATGAAAAAGTTACAAACAAAATCTGAATATGTGTTTCATATGAAAAGCACCACAGAACAGAGTTAAACTAGTCAGGGAATAGCATGTGTATTTTGTTCTTTGGGTTTTTTGCTCTTGTTGTAGTAGGATGTACAATAAGATTACTTAAATGACAGTGAAAAACTTCTATTTTAAAATGTTACACATGTTATTTTGTTTCATTTTTCATAATTCCTTTTACTATGATGTAAAAACTTTTTTACATTTTTCTTAATTTTTGAACACATGTTCTTTTAATGATGTAGTGTCCTGGCATAGTAACACCAGCATAGACATGCATAAACTACAAGTTCATTACTGTTTTGTTCACAAAAGCAATCCTTAATAGTCTAAAAGGGTCACAGAATGTAATTATGTCCAAAGAAAAGACACTTTGGTCTAAAATGTTAAGTAAGGGTGCTTCGGAGATGCAATGAAAGTGATAAATCTGATATTATTTGAGAGTTCTTTCAGAAACACAAACAGAAGAAAGCCTAATTTAAAATTTATCTTACAATCTTTTTCGCACCCATTTAGTGCTCATTAAGGATCCTGAATGATAAAATTTACTTGATTCTGCACTAAAATTCTATGATCCTTTACAAAGTTAATGTAATGTAATTACAATGGAAGTTATGTATTTTTATTGTCTGTATGTTCAACTGTTTTGTGATTTAAGGGTGAACAGACTGAGTCAGGGGGACAGGTGGTAACCCTAGAACCCTGAGGACTCAGAGGACAGCTGTTATTCCCTCCCCTTACCTGACATGCTCTATGTAGCAAGGAGGCAGGGAGTCTGGAGGACTCTTCCTTCTGAGGCTCTGGGATAGGCGAGGGCATCTCAGCTCATTTGGGCCTGACCCCACATGCACTGCACAATCGGTTGCCATCCCAGAGTGGGTTTTCTACATAGTGCTATATCCTTCTTCCCTTAATATTCCTTTTTCTGTTTTTCTTCTGTTATTCATTAAATTTGTTAAAGCCTTAACTTACTTCCTTTTCTTTTCCCTCATTCCCCTTTTTATCCACCCCAGGGAGGGAGGGAGGGAGGGAGGAAGGTGCTAGTGGAGAGAAATCCTGCTCTGTGTTTCATGTGGGCTTGTCTTGAGCCTTAAATGGAGACAAAATGCATGAAAAGTTACTAAAGTTATATTCTGAATACGGTGGGTTTACCCTGGCTGGGCACCAGGTTCCCACCAAGCCCTTCTGTCACTCCCCCCAACTTCCATCAGCACAGCACGCAGGGAGAGAATAAGATGAAAAGAAAAGAGCCGTGGGTTAAGATAGATACAGATGTTAATCTCTACTTCCTGTCCACACGCGATGTCCGTCCGAGGCCAGGAAGCAGGGCTCCAGAACACGTATCTGTTGCTCAGAGGACAAAGCTGAATGTCCCCCTATTCTCCTCCTGCCCTCTCCCTTTATAGTTGAGCTGATGTCATATGGTATGGAATGTCCTAGTGTTCAGCTCAGGTTGGCTGTATTCCCTCCCCCAACTTGCCCCCCCCAGCCTCTGGAGCTATGTGAGCACTGGCAGTCATAACACGGGTGTGTTATCAACACCCTCTAGCTCCCAGTACTGAAGCATGAGGGCTGTATGGTGAAAAGCAGCTCAGACAGACCCATTACACTGAGTAAGTGAAATACAATTCTGCAGGGTAACTGCAGAACACTGGTTGTCGTTGCCCAAATGTTCAACGTCCAGATTACTGAGTCTTTTTATGGTGGATGTGATGTTAAGCATAGTCTAGTTTGTTTTTCTCAAAAGGTGTAAGAATGTTACTCAATTACCATGCAAATAATCTATGAGTGTCTCATGTGACTGCATGATAAAATGTCCAAGAAGCACATTAGATCATTGTTTATCTATACTAGACAATTTTAGCCATTATTTATTCTGTAAACATTTGAAATTTCCTCAGCTGTAGAAACATGTGTGTGCATAGTAGGAGCTCAGGTATTTTACCTGTGGGTAGTAGCAAACAGATGCATAGATGACTCAGTAGAAGAAAATAAATGTTTGATGTACCTGAGCTATTTTGACAGGAAAGCTACAATACTAATGAGAATGCAACACCAAATTAGACATTAAATTGAGAGAGAGAAAACAACAATAAAAAAATGATGAAAATAAACACAGACTTCAACAATTTGGTTCAATAATCAAACTTGAAGAAATGGACAATGCAAAAATAAAAAAGATGACGGTTCAATTAGCAAAGTGTTCTGCTATAGAAACTTCAGGAAAAATGCAATAATTCTAAGGACCTACTTCTGCTTTGAAGTTAATGGCAAAAGTCCAGCTCGAATCACTGTGAGCATAAACAAGCCCTAAACAATGAAGGGAAGAGTCTGGCAATATTTCAGGACTCCATTAGTTTTAATGATTCATGCAGTGCCAAGTGTTTGGGTATCTGGGACAAAAAAATAAACAGTTTCTCTTCTTATATATTACTGCTACAGGTGTAGCCATTTGGATGGATTGCAACATATTCATATGCATAGAGTAAGTATTGTGAGTATGTAATTTTTCCTGTTTGGAAAATAGTCTGATTAGCTGAGAAATACATTAAATCAGGAAAAAAAAAAAAAAAAAAAAAAAAAAAAAAAAAAAAAAATCAAAACATTAAACCAAAATTGTAGAATAAATACTGAGAAAATTAAATACTTTTGTTTTCTCCACACCTGTGTCACACGGAATTTTACAAGCTCTAACCTAAAGATAATAAAGTTTTGTTTCCATAAGCCATCAATATCATGGACTAGAACTATCTGCAGGTGTAAGTCTTAGGAAATCCTTTGCAGATTAGCCATCTGATTTGACAGTAACCTCTTGAGAATGTTGGCAAAATTTCTCCTGATACCATGAGCAGAAGAAAAGTGTCTCATTGTATGGTTCTGATGACTGATAGCATGCTGAGGTGTTGAGGGGAAAATTCCAGGCTCATTGAATTAGTGATTTCAACGGATCCAGGTTTTCAACCTTTGTATATACAGCTATGAGATATTTGCTACATGTAATAAATATTATCTATGAGTCAGAGATGAAATGTTTACCAGACAGGTTTTTTATGACATAATTATGTCTGTTTTCTGAAGAAAATATTATTTAAACCTTCTTATAATATGTTTCATCTTTTAAAGAAGAAAAGATTAAGAACATGATCAGGGTTATTAGCCTGTTAAAATATTAGAAATGAGTTCTGAAAGCTTTAACTTTAAAAACAGTATCAAAGTATAACTGACTTCAGTCAAATCTTCTCTTTGTTGCAGACATAATTCTTATCTCCTAAAAAATATGTTACCATTATTTTCTGATAGCTTACATCATGAAAGGAAGTGTTGTGGTTCTGGAAAAAGGTGAATGAGATTCCTGTTTGGTCAAAATAAAGGCAGAGTACATGGCATAAAATGGGTAATATTGAGTTAGGAGTTAAATAAATCTCTGCTCTGTTTTAATGTAGAAATTCTGAGGGAGGATTACAGAAATATTGTTTATGGATTTTATTGTTCACCCAGGAAATAATAAAACTAAACATTTACTTGTTTATTTAGAAAGCTTTTTTTTTTTTTTTTTTTTTTTTTTTTTCCCAGTATTGCTATCAATTGATTGCTCTTGTCTCTTATTACTTCATCGTGATTACAAGTTGTGCTGAGATGCAGTTTAAAGATGGAAAGTCAGCTGAACTGGCACTTTCCTAATAATGGATTTCATTGACACTTGCCATTCATTTTAGCTAATCAATAATAATGTAATTTTTAAGAACAATACTGCCTTAACTTAAAAATGAATACAGAATATTCCAATCTTTAAAGACTGTCTGCAGATTAACTGATGGATTGACATTGTTTCAACTGCAATTTCCTTTTTTTTTTTCTTTCTTTCTTTCTAAGGATAGCACAGTTTTATATTCTGAGTGAAATTAGTTATGGCCACAATGACATGAATGGGGCTGAAAAGTCTAGTTTGCCTTCTTGAACAGTAATACTGCTTTAGCAATCCACACATTGATCTTGTGTTGCATTTTAGTCAGTGAAACTGTGTCTTTTACAGTCATACCCAAAAATTACTAAAAATTTAAACTGACGAGTGGAAACACCATAGCTTGGCAAATTCTGTGTGGTAAGGCAAACTGAAATCAATGACAGTTTATTTTTAAATTCTACATTGCAGGACAGTTCTCATGCCAAGTCACAGTTCAGCTATTCATGCACCGATGGAGTCAGTATTCTGAAGTGGGAAATGGTGAAATCGATCAGTCAACTCAAAACAAACAGTTTTCTTCATAAATCAGGGTCCAAGAGTACCCAAGGAAGGAACTAAGAGGAAATCTCAAAGCCCTGCCAGAATTCACTTCAAAGGAACTTTGTTTTAAAAACTGAAGTTCTTTGGTACATAAAGTTCTTATTATGGATATGGTGAGACTTGACTCCCACTTGACTCCACAGTCAGATTTGCTGAGAGAAACAATATTAAAAAAAAAAGCCTTAGGCCATTTCAAGAAGTTTTATAACTATACAGATAAGAAACTCCTTTGCATACAGAAGAAATTACTGTAGTATCAGAGGAAATCAAAGGAAAATTTCCTCAGAGCAGACTAACTCAAGGTTGGAAGATATTTGCATTCTACCCCTTTTCCTCAGGACAAATGGAGTTTTCTTGGGATAGTCTTTGTGTGGTCTCAAACTCAACAAAATTAAGAGGTTAGATTTCTAAGCAGATTGCAAAAGATTGTCAAAGTCTTCAGTGAAAGGAAGCAAAAGTATAAGTATGAAACTTTACAAGAAGATAAATTATGTTGTGTTATATTCTATTGCACTTGGAAAGAATATAATAGCATTGGCATATAATATGACAAGAGAATACACCTGAAAAAATAAAAAACAAACCAAAACTGTAACGTAGTTTCATGGAAAACATTACCGTTTTCATGCAGAAGAACTGTTATGAAAGATACTTAATCACTGAACCTGTGGTAGTACTGTGATAATTTTTTACAAAGAAGTATTTCTGCAGTTTATTCTTTCTGTCATGAAATACTAGGTATGTTTCGAAGTTGACCTGGGTAGGCTTTCAGCTTCATTCAGATATACCTGAAAACAGAATAGTAATCTTAAAAGAACATATAAAATTAAACCCTTGACATAAAAATGATAAAAAATACTAAAATACCATTTTATCTAGTGAATAACTTGTGGTTGGAAGTCATCAGTCACTCCTTTAACACAGCATCATAGCTCAAGCAGAATTGCTTTTTCTTGAAAATCTCTTCATGTATTGATGCTACTACTCAATTTTTTTGCCACGAGCATGTGTAGTTCTCACGTACCTCCAACACTCATGAGTTGACAGCGAAGCAAAGTACAAAAGCTTCGGGGTTCCTGACATTGGACAGGGTTCTTGTCTTGGTCAACCTGTTTAAGTTGATAACACATAATTTTCAAATATTAAAGCACAAAACACAGAGATTTAGATGTTAACCAAATAGAAGGAAGTACCTATATATCATTTTGTGTGTAATATTCAGATTATTATATATTAGAACATCAGAATTGGATAAACTCAATTCATAAATACTCTTTTCCCCTTTCAACATTTTTTCCACCATTCATCTGAAAAATAACTTATATAACAAGAAGAATGTTGGCTTTTCTTATACCTGTTGTATAATTTTTATAACACCATGTACAAGTCAGGACGCAGTAATTTTATACCAATATTCACCTTTCAGGAAATACTGCTTCATGTTCTATGTTTTAAAAGTAAAACTCAGCTGAATCAATGGGCCTGACTGTTTTTGTTCTTAAACATAGTTTTGGGGTGTTTGAGTTGGTTCCATGTATAGGGATGTACCTATCTCTCTATATACATATATGTATATAATATATATAATATAAAGTTTCAGCTTCTAAATTCTTTCTAGACTGGAGTTAATTGTCACCAGCTAAATTGTTCTATTTTGTCACATTCTGAGAATCTGTCCTTGTTATTTATTGCTTAAATGTCTTGCAGACATGAAAATAAGAAAACTTAAAATAAAGCTTTATATGCCTTTTTGCCTTATATATTACAGTAAAAAATCAGGATTTTTCTCCTAAACATGAACTTAAAAAAAAAAAAAAAAGAAAAATTAAAAATATAATTTTAAAGAAAAAAAAAAAAAAAAAAAGGACTTTATTTTATACTTTGTAGTTTTAAATTTTTTTTTTTTTTTTTGTCAGCAATAAGGAGTGTTCAGATATGTTCCCTTTTTTTCCCCTCAAAAATTTAGCTGCTTATATTAAAATTCCCTTCAATTAGCTCCTCTGTAGGCAAAATATGTAATTTATGAGTCATTCACTAAAAAATACCCCAGCTCATGAATGTAAATATAGTTTTTTCTATTCTGCAACTATCCTCTCACACTCAACTAACAAATCTAACTATATCAATGACTAGTGTCATCAACTCTCAAATGTTTTGTTTTTTTTTTTTCTTAGGACACTAAAGCCTGTTTATATCTTTGGCTTTGGTAACTATAGAGTTTTCAGCATTATGTTTGTGAGGCTTGAGTAGAATGTTAATAATATTAGGTATTTTAGACTACATTATGTAACAAAAACAAGCACAAGTTTCTGATGAACTATGTTTGCACTGCCTGGTTTTAATACACATCTATCAAAGCTGAATATAAATGACAAAGACATAGTTACACTGTTTGGAATCATATACAAATCATGCACAGTAAGTAAATGCCTTCAAATTCTTTGATTTGTTGCAGAAAAGGCAAATATATGCACAGAAAACACAAACAGGTTAAATGGGGGGGAGAGAAAAAGAAAAAATTAAAAAGAAGAAAGCTGCTTTTTAACTTGAAATCCCCACTCCCCAGTATTTAGATATGGTTTAAAATATGATAGCTTGTGGGGATGTTTCTATAAAATGTTAATGCTTTCCCAAAGAAGAATAACATTCCTCTACCTCTTTAGTGATACACATTCTGCATTCCTCATTTCATGACATCATTTCAAGCATGGATTATCAGATCTGTTTAAGCTTTCTGTCATGGATGGCAGCTTTCAATCAAACTGCTGAGTAGAGCACCTTCGCGAGTAGGTGACATTGTAGATGAATTGACAGGCTTTCCTTTAATTATCCTTTCCTGGATTTAGAGACAGACTCTTCTTCAGAATTTTTAAATTCAAAATAGTATTTTTCTTCACACTGAGTGTTTGACTATGCTGAAAATCATGTTATAAACAATTACAAGATTAATGACTAAGATCCATAGACATGTTACCACACCACAGCACACTCCTCCAGCCTCATGCTCCTGTTACTGTTCAGCGTATAAATTAGAGGAAATAAATATCTAGTGGTCAAGGCAGACACATGTACATTTAAAGATATTTTAGTAATAGATTTTACACAATATGATAAACATTTCACTGTGAGGAAAAAAAACAAAAAAACAAAAAAACCCAACCCATTGTTTTATTAATCAAATTTCAACAAAGGTACTTACAAATTACAAAGGAAAGAGAGATTTATTCCTGTTCAAAATTAAAAAGCTGTAAGAAAAACATAAAAAAACCCCAAACAAACCAAGCCTGATTACCTTGTGATCTGCAGCTATTTTGGGTAGTTGACAGAAATTTATTACATATTACCATGGCAACAATGGACTATCTCAATAGCTGTGTTGCTTGTGAAGAGAATAAATTCTCAGGATGCATCATAATGCTTATAATTATTGTTCAAACTTTTTACATCCTCAGTAGATATTGACATCTGTCTTTTGCTTTTTCCTCTTCTTTTTTTCTCTTTTGTTACAATAAGGATATTTTTTCTTGACACTTCTTAAAAGGGTTATGATAAATTTCAACAGTGCTCAATTAGTCCACTAGATGGAGCATCTACCATTTCCAGAAAACAAAACAAAACAAAACAAAACAAAAAACACACACCACCCCCTGCCAAACAACAAACAAACAAACACAAAACAAAACAAAAAACCAACCAACCAACAAAACAAACAAAAAAACCCAAAGCACTCAACTACCGACGAAGTTTATTTTCACAAGTTGCTGTTAAAGCCACTGAAAGTTTAGGGGAGCTGGGAATCAAATTGCAATATTTTTAAACTTCCTGTTTACAAGGCAGTGTTCTGATTCAACTCCTTTTACATGAATAATGCATGATTCAATCTATTTGTGGAATGATTTAATTGTAAAGAAAAACACGGAAAGTTGAAGGAGGAAGGAGGGACAAGAGAAATGCTCTCAAGATTCTCCAGTAAGATTTCAGTGTTTAATTCTTAATTACTAATTCCTTAATTCTGTGTGGTTACATATGTTTTGATTTATATGCAGCCTGCAGAAATCTTTAGAGAACTATTTGCATTAATGCTGCAAAAGACTAATTTCTATGGAAAAGAAAAAGAAATTATAATAAAGCCTGTGTAGACTAGCATGGTAGAGAAAAAGGGGGAAAAATGAAAGATGTGCTTCAATGAATGGGAAACAGCAGTGGACATTGTACTGCCATAGGATGGCTGTGAAAATCAGGCAGGAGCTCCAAAATGTTCTTTCAGTTCAATGAGCATTGAGAAAGTAAAGCTGAGCAGCTGTGAGTTTGAAGGTAGTAGCTCAGTGCTGATCTATTCAATCCACAGGCTTGGGCAAACCAATGATGTGCATCATTTGTGAGGTTTAAATCAATAGGATGCTAAGTAAGGGTTCCCTCACTCCCCCTGCTTTCTTCCCTTTGCTCCTGGAGACAAGACATTTACTTTCAGCAGAAAAATAAGAATGGATTTCCTAAAAGCTGGCTTTTGGCCAGGTTAATTTATGCATACACAAACTTATGCTTCACCAATTTACTAAAACCCATCATTTACGCCTGTTCAAATGTGCAGCTGTTTAAATGAGGTTGGAAGCAATTTTGCCACACGATGCTGATGTAAGTTAAAAGCTCAGTATTAGCAAAATGGGAAGGCATCAACAGAGTGTGTCTGCTACAGTGATCTGTTTTCCCCAGTGTCTAATGGATCAGGGAGACAGACATGCCTAGCTCATCGGCCTGTAAAGTTAAATTCAGATCTATTACCTATTACACACACGCATGTATACAAGGGGAAGCATTTTAAGTAGAATGAGAATTAGTTTGGTTCTGGCAAACATCCAGGGTGAGTCTGAATGGAGACTTTCAGGAAAAGCAGGATACGATACAAAACTGCCAAGTGTGAAAAGGGTTACAAACGATAGTTTATGTGGAAAAGAAAAAAAAAAAAAAAATACTATCCAGAAATCTAGACGTTACCAGCAACACAAACTCAACAAAAAATACATTTCCCAGGGTGTGATCCCGTAAAAAGAAATGTCATGATGTATAAAAGCTGAGGGTAAGAATCGCGTAAGTTCTGGATACAATTTATGAGCTTCATGGGCTGATGAAAAAGGAAATTTCTTTTAGATAAAATACTGAGAAATTATTGCAAAATGCTCTACATAATGTAGATAAATGTATATTCTTGTTTTCTAAGAAACAGCAAAGGCCTGTTGATCTGCAAATAGGCCTACTTCACTCTGAACCATGTAAGAAAATATTTTAATTTTCTGGGTTGGTTGTATCTATGACAGATTTTTATTTTGATTCTGCATGTTTTAAATATGAGGAGACAGATACAAAGGTACAGGGTTTTCTTCTCTTTAAACAATATAAATAATAATAAAAAAAACCCACTATAAAGCTTCTGCCTTTAACTATCATTTTGGGCAAATAGCAGACTAAAAGAGAATTGAAAATATTTAAATAAATATTGACCAAAGGCCATTTATTACATGCTTGAATTTTATGAAAAAGGGTTGAAATTTGTATTAGACTATTAAAATTTATTGTCTAATAACACTATATAGATTCTCACTGCTTCCTCTGACATATGGGTAATAATTTTAATATTTTGAAGGCTTAGCTGCTATCTTTTATGATCTTAAAATAAGTAAGATGAGAAAAAGATGGAAAGTTAGAAGAGCGTTCTGTCTGCCAATCCTGCTGAAGCAGCATTTTTCAATTTCTGTCTTACAGTACAGCAGTTCTATCTATGCAATTGTCAGATCACTTAACCATGGCTGATCTGAGATGTAATCTTTAAATCCTTACATTCACCACCTTCCTTTAGGGTGAATTAAAAAAGTGGAGCAAACCTTTTACTTATGATTGTCTTCAGTTTATATTTTGGTATTTATTTTCAGAAATTTATGCTGTTCAGTTTGTGTTCATTTTTGATAAAATTTAATGGGGGTATTTTCATTACTTTCAGCTGTACCTGACCCCTTGTTAAGACCCCTTGTATCTAGCACAGGTCTATATTAATTCAATAGTAGGTAGTTTAAAATGATGGTTAGATGAGAACAAGATTAGTTAAATTATAGAAACACAGAATCTGAGTTAACTGAGAAGAATGTAAGGATTTCTGGAAAATTTATACGTAGGTTGTTGACTTCCTTAGTCATAATTGCTTCTCTTGAGCTATTATGCTCTCAAGTAAACACATATTTAGAGTCATTTTGGAAACTGGCCCAGAAGACCATGACTATGACAATGTATTTACAGGATGTACTGCGCTAACATGAGAAAAGTAATGTATAAAGTATTATAAACCAATCTGAATGCCCTAGCTGCTTAAACTCAGTAAAGCAAAAGACAGAGAAAGCACTGTGACTCTGGACAAAATCATATATATATTAACCATATAACCACTTTTGTAAACTTTAAACTGTGTTGTTCCCATACATTCACAGGAACAGTAGCTGATTCTAAAAGCTACTTCCTGTCAGAAAACCCAAACTGAATGGAAGTTACATAGCAGAAGCAAACTCAAGAGCTTTCTCATCTCTTAGGTAGTTACTCTACAAGAATGTATTTGGAAATATAGGAATAAGTAGTTTGGCAAACAGATGGAGTCTTAATAGGACAAATTTATCTGCAGAGAAAAGGACTGAGTTCAACAGTTAAGGCACAGTACTGGGATTCTAGGTCAAGAATAAACCTTTTGTCTCAGAATCATATTTCCATTAAAATTTCAGAGCATAACATAACACTATTGATTTTACACTTGAATTTAAGTTATTTTTTTCAATGGAAGTTATCATTAGGCATGGCAAAATAGTATACAATGTTGTTCCTGATACAGCTCACCAAACTAGAACACAGGATTTGACTCAGCTGCTTAGTGATCTTTTTTATTCATGAACATTTGTTTGATTTAAACAGACTTCATATAAGCAAACTACCTGTATTAAGGAGATTTAGTTTAGAAAATGTCGATAAATTAAACAAAGGGTCATAATTTGCCTTTGTTTGTCAATCCACAAGTAAGGGAAGATCCATATTTTGTCTTAGCCATCACTCTTGATATAATGTGGTGGGCAAGCAAGTTTTCAAGCAGTACCTATTGAAACAAGTTTTCAGATTTGCTGAAAGTTTGGCTACTGCTATGTGCTGCAAATTTGGATGATCTCTTATACTCCAAGCTGTACACAACAGCACAATATGCTAATAAGCACAAGGCAGACTGGCAGGTGTAAGGAGTGACCATTCACTAAAATTGGTTATCCAATTTGGCCACCCTTATTATCACAGTGATTACTATGAAGACAGCATTTAAAAAAAAAAAAAAAAAAGTATTTCTCACATTTTGTGGTAATTGGAAATACTGATTTTTTAGGATAACCAGATTTTTTTTTAATTTTTTACCAACAACTGAGCTCTTATAAAATCTGGAAAGAATACTCTTCTAACAACAAGCATACTCAAATCTCTATTTTCTTATTGTTTAATTTCAGTCACCAAACAAAGTAAAGAAGCTACCTTCTCTAAGCTCCTCTTTCAGGGTATCCAAAACATAAGTAAATATAATCAATAATTCTGATGTGTATCTGCTCTGGAATAGACTTGCTTGCTTTGCTAGAACAGTAATTCAAGAGATGCATCCTAATGCATCTGGTTTAATGTGCCAGAGTTAAGCAGTATGTCTATCATAGTGGACAGCTGCATTTCTCAAGGTCAGCAAACAGTATGCCTCAATATAACATCAAATACAATAATCCTGTAGGCATTGCTTTAAATTATATACATCAAAAATAGAATGAGTAATCAGCCCAGGAGCTGCTTCAGTACTGCTACATTTGTGAGATGAAGAGGATTTCACTGCAGAACTGGTATCATATTTCTCCACTGAAGATTTTTCATCTCAGCAACACAATTACCTCTGTAACGTGTTAGGAGGACCCTTTTGCTACATTGTCAGGGAATTATTCTAGATAGTCCCTTTAAAACCAAGATTAATTAACTTTCCAAGCCTGAAGTGTATCCTATATTTTTTATCTTTATGTATTCTTATAATTAAAATATTTTTCTGCTGCTGGCAACTTCTTCTTTAATGTCACACTTAGAAAATTTTAACTATTTAAATTCTTCTCATTACAAGTTTATGAAAAACAACTTTAAAAATCACCTTCAGGGATGATCTATATTCAGCTATCTTGCTACAGGGCAAGGAGGTAGACAATGAGATTTTTTGAGAACTCATTTCTATTTCATGATTAGGTGATTTTCTCAAAAGTTAGGTCATTTTCTAGTAGCATTTTAATTACTAAAAAAAAAAAAGAAACACAAATTTGCAGTAATTTAAAATTAGTTTCCATTGCATTAAATCTGAAAATTTACCAAGGAGGAATAGCTTTTATTGCAAGTGTTGAAATAAAACATTTTAAAATTTCTTCCTAAATAATGTTTTTATGTCACAATATTTTGAATTTCAAAATAAAGTTTAGAAATGGCATTTAATTTCAAAATAGATGTTATTTGAAACAACATATTAAATCTAATTTTTTTTATCTTTGGAACTTTGAATTGAAGCGCATTTTTACTTCAATTTTCCTAATTACAATATCAAAGTGTTTCTGAAAATCATCTGTTTCCTATTGTAAAATGTGAATTCTGACAGAAAAAAACACAAAACAACAGTTTTGCTTTCCTCCTCTCCTCCCGGAAATCTGGTTAGTGAAAGAAAGTTAATGGATATACTGACTAAGCAGTCTGCAGTTCTTACTAATTCTTCATTTAATATTCTATCCTTTTGGCCCAGAATTGAGATGTTGCAGCATAGTGTATGGTAAGATAGTAGGATCCATCATGTATGTATTCCATATCTGGATGAAATAATTAATGCGATAAATAGCTCATTTGAGCTAAAAAAAAAAAAAAAAATTAAAAAAAAAAAAAAAAAAAAAAAAAAAAAAAGTAAACTGCATTCTATATCTAGGCAAAATTTATGTTTATTTTGAGGAAAATTAAGTCTTCATGCTGATAACTGCAAGGTACCCTTTTATATAGTGCTAAAAAAAGGAAAAAAAAAAAAAAAACCAACAAAAAAAAAAAGCCAAACAAGGCCAACACATACACACACACAAATCCCAAACCCAAGGACATGATGAGAAATCCATGAGGATAAAAACAAGAGGTAAGTTTGTGAGTGCCAAATAATGAATCCTGGTTTTCACAAATTTGATCCTTACCTCTGTGTATAACAATAGTCCAGTCTAAAGATTTCCCTTTAGCTGAAGTATTCACAATTTCTTTTCTGAGTGTATTCTATTATATTAAATAAAGGTTGTGTTTATACTGCAGCTTTTCTCTCAAGAACAGCTCAGCTGGGAGTATATCCTTTATTTGACTGTCATCTCTCACAAAGAACTACAGAAACTTAACCTTTTGAAGACTAGGAGTTTGCCAATTTGGACTAAGAATTTGAGATTACCTACTTGTGCAGCAGTTACTTGAGGTGCAGTCAGATATCTAACTAGGGAAACACACACAACAGTGTGATTAAAAAGCACTCATAACAAATGAGATTAAAAAGAACCAAAAGGAAGGGCTGGTGATAAAGGAAAGAGTGAGCTTTTATAAACTGTGGATAAGAACAGTTTGATAGACTTCTTCAGTACTGGAAGCAGCCAAGTCTAAGGGACCAATTCTAACCAGTTTGCAGGGAGAGAATCTATGAGTTCAAGTACACTCTGTGGAAGTCTTATTTTGACATAAAACTGCTATCAAGAACAATAGAAATTGATACTTTACCCTTTCAAAATAAAATGTGATGTATCTACTTCTGTCAAGGTATCATTTCTTACATCCAAAGCGTAAGAGAATTTCTATTAAGTGATCTTTGCTATATAATCATTTATCAGAGCAACATCTAACACTACAAACTTTCATCAATTAAGTAAGTGGCCAAGTTTATTATGAAAATAGAATAAGCCTACTCATTTCTGACCAGAGTTACTTTGGCTTTTTAGAAATGGAGCTCTGATTGAATTTAGTTCTAAGAGGTGATTGTTACTTTTGTTGTTGATGGACCAGAACAAGAAGAATTTTCACAATTAATTGAAAAGCCAAGCAGTCACTCACGTGGTGCAATGAAAGTGTTCAGTTAAGAATATTGTCACAGTATTTCTTCCTTTATTTGTATCAACTACTAAGACAAGAGACATTAAAATGTTATGAAAGTTAGGTGAATAATCACTTGGATGTAGTCTGACTATGAAGTAACTGAACTGAGATGTTTCATAACATTTACATAGTTGGCAATTTGCATACTTGTTTTGCCATCTTGCTTAATGATTAAAGTATTTATATAAATCGGAAGTGTCTCACAAACAATTTAGTAATTGAAAAAAAGTTCTAAATCAGGCAGTGAAAATTTAAAAAAAAAATCAGCATTTTCTTGGGAGAAAAAGATATTTTACAAGTATCAGACTTTTTTGTTTTTTAAAAACTCACCCACATCAGTTCAATTTAAGTTTGAGGTCTTGCTTCATTGTGTATTATAAAGTAATATTTAATTTTGTAGCTTTGAGAATTAACCAGTCTTGCCTTTTCTATTTATCTGTTAGCATCTGTGGAGCTATGGAAAATAGTGTAAATTGTTTGGCTGTGCTTCTGTTGTGTAATAAGGCAGGCACCTCCAGAAGGCAAATGACTGCTAACATTCTTACTTAAGAGGGGTTGCCCTCTGGGCATGAACATCTTTGTCCATTGATGCTGAATATAGCCTGGTTGACTAGCTTAGTCCACATGATTTTAAGGCAGCTACAGATGGATGGTTGAATCTCATCTGTAGAGTCTATACTTGGAATATATGTAAAGGAAAAGATGGATTTAAGGAGGGAAATGTCTAGACACTACAACCTCCATATATGATTATATTAATGACAACTCTCCAGAGACTCCATCACAGGAGGAAAGTATTTGTCTGATCTAAATCTCACAGACACCAGCTGTAAGATTCTTAGTGCTTTCCACAGACTTTGTATTATGCCACAGCTTACAATGTTTTTTCTTTTGCTTATATGTGTGAAAATATTTACTCCAAACTGTAAACAAATAAAAAAGGTATTACAAGTAGCATTTATCTTCCCTAAGTTTAGACATCAAACAATAAGCTACCTTAGGCTAAGATAATCATCCTAGGGTCTTTTTTGTAGTTTTGTGCCCTGCAAAGGGCAATTGATCTCACTAAGTTTAGACAGTCATCTTAACCCAAGAAGAATCTCTCCTGGAAGTGTCTATCTTTCTCCAATGAATAAAATGGAAGCAGGCAGTGATTAGTCCAGAATTTGACAATTCTCTGTTAAGAATTAACCCAGGTAAATTGAATCCCAACACAGACTGGATAATTTCCTAACTCTTTCCCTTAACCTGTTCATTACTGACCATTCAGTAAAATGAGCAAGCCTAGAAATTGAGCAAATGTTAACTAATTTGTCATGTTTCATAAGCTTCATAGAGAAAACAAAATATAGACATTGTAGTCTGTAAAACGAATTACAGGAATGCTTCCTCCTTTCCCAACCCACAAAGACTGACATTTCTCATAGATAGGACAGTTTCCTACAAAGCAGGGTCTTTTCCTTGAGGTCTACATAGCACATATGGCTTCACCTGTACTCTGTTGAACACTCTTAGGTTATATCTAATGAAAAACTTTAATAAATCAGAAAAGCATAATGCACCAACACAGCTTTGTAAAAATAAAAATTACTTATGTGAATCCAACATTTAGAATTTCACTATTGTTGTATTTTGTTAACCCAAATAATACTCTTCATAATTTACAGAATTTAGAGTTATAAAGCTGCAAATCTCCCCGTCCTTGTACTCCACAGAAGATTTATACTGCATCAGTCTTTCCAGATGCTCATTAACTGTGTTGTAAAAACCACCAGTGAGAAGATTAAAAACATTTTTGATAGGCAAAATATCACTTTTTCAATTTATCTGAAAAGGGTGTCTTCCTTATTATATTTGTATATATATTTTTTTAATTGTTGAAAATTAGGGTTTTTTTTCTCTTGTTCTATACCTAAACACGTATTTTGCATCAGTTGAGGGCTGCTGCAGCTTAATAATTCATTGAGTGAATATCCTTATTCACCAGCTGGACTGGAAGGTTCGCAAAGGGGGTGAGAAATCACATCCCAGCAGGAAGGATGAATAACTATTCCACTTATAAATATTTATATAATAATACTCAATGTCACCTAATGAGTGACTTCATTACCGATAACTTGATGTCTACTACAAATAAGCAGAACATTGTTTAAGTTGTATTTGAACATGTCTGACATGTCTTTGCAGAGTCCTGGTTTTCTCATTGTTTCTCATTCCTCGTGTTGCTTTTTGATGATAAGGCTAGGAACTGCTTTTCCATTGTTTTCCTCAGTCTTTGTAAGCTCTTAGGTGCTACAAAGAGCTAATTCTTCAGTCAAGGTCTTTAGCACATTCATGCCAGACAACAGTTTTCATTCCTCTTATTTAATTCAATTTTTGTTCCTCATACTTACTGTGATTTTCGGCATTCCTTCTACTGATATTAAAATGCTATCTCATTTGGCCACGTGGTTGTTGGTGCACTTCAATACTGTATGAACAACAATTCCTCTAGCTAATTAAGTCAAGTGTTTTTGTAACTTCCAATGTGCTGCAAAACTCAATCTCTTTTTTTTTATAACAACGTATCTTTTGATCTAGGATATCTCTTCTGAGTCTCATTTTCAACTTCTGTTATGAATTTGATAAGAAAATTGATAGATTTTGTTGCTTTCTTCTCCATGTTCTCTAATTTGCCTCAAAGTTTCTTTAAGTAAGCCACTAAAGTATTCATTTGGAGGCCTCATGACACTTAGCTGTATTCTTGGAAGTGTTCTTGTTGCAGTGCAGTGCAATAACTCATTCAAATTTATGATAATTTCTTTTCATTCATCTCAATCTGAAGTCAACTTTTTAGAATCTGTATAAGGTGTTAAACTCTATTAGAAATACAGAACTTTTTTTCAGCAAGTGCTGTCTACATACTTACTCCTCCTTGGTTTTGATTTTTCTTCCAAATACTTTGCCTTTGGACTTACTGAATATGAGCTTCATAATTTCATGTCACTTCTCCAAATTATTAAAATCATGTTAAATTTTCACTCTGTTTCCTGAAGAGTTCCCTCAATTCCTAGAGACTTCCACAGGCTTTTTAACTATTCCCTAATCAGCCACATAAGTTATTAAAGAAAATACTGAGCAAGACAAGGACAAAATCCCAAGGAACATCAAATATAGGAGTTGAATACTGAGAAATAGTAATTTATGTAGATCCTTTAAATATAATGCCGATGATTATTTTATTCAGATTTTATTCTTCAATTTTCTAATGACATACATGGCTGTACCAAAATTGTTACTATTGCAATGACAAGCTGAAGTAAAATTATACACTTGCTATCATGAAGTGAAAAAGTGAGTCTGTTAAAAAACCAACTCTCTAAATTCATTTAAGAAAAGTTGCTCTTGACATATCCATGTGGGCTGTTTCTTTCTGCATCACCATTTTCTATCAGAAAAATGAGTCAGTTGTAATGAATACCACATTAATTTTATGAAGACACAGACAGGATATTTAAGGTCTTTTTCAGGCTTTTTTAACATCTGTATAAATTGAACTTTTCTGGTTTTCACCAATAGTGGGCTACTGAAAGTCTCATGTGGTCTAGCTGGAAAGAATATTATCTACAGTATGGTTCAGGTTTTTGACATAGATCAAATTATGAGATGCAGATTCAGCTTTCAGCTTCCTTCAGGACTAGGTATAGATCTAGAATTGTCACCCTTGTGTTCATAGCAATAGAGCAACCCCTTCCTGGGGGGAAAAAAAAAAAAAAAAAAAAACCAAAACCCCACAAATTAATCATTAAGAAGCTCATGGATTTCCAGCCACATATATTGAGTCCTAACAAAATGGTTTTTACTAGACTAATGAGCCTTCATTCAACTTCCCCTTTCCTTTTCTGGTACTAGTTACGCTCAGCCTGACCAAATTAAGAGATAAACCATTCTGTTACTCTCTAAGTAGAGTATAGGATGTGTTTAGGAGATTGGCCATTTGATAAGATGTTCAATTTGCAGATTTATCAAGCACGTCAATAAGGAGAGCCATACAGTAGCCCAATTTCTTTATATATATACTCAAGGCATGTTAAGATAAAAATATAAATACAAGGTTTTTTTATACTATGCAAAACAGGTGACATTGTAAAAACTGTGCTTAATTTTCTTAGAAAATATCTCAGAACTATCTCTCTGTCTTATGCACCTTATTTACTGTTTTCCTCTGATTAGCTTCCAGTGCTAGTTTTTATAGCTAACTTTACTTGGTCATTGAAGGGGCCCAGACCTGTCTAATATTTGGCCTGAAACACCTTCTATCAAGTTTCTAAATAAAATATAATTTAGAGACTGTTTATCTTCATAGATACATAAATACATTTTTGTTGATTTGGAATCATCTAACAAATAAAGTATTCTCTGTTTCAATAAAGGGGTTACTTGGCCTTTTTTTTTTTCTGTGGGGAATATGTATTTCACTTGGTCTTTCATTACATATCAGCCAATAGATGTTACAAGCACCTTTACTGACTATTTGTATATGGTATAGTGATTCCTAGACTACGACCAAGTGTGAATGGAATCAGCCACTTTAAAGAGAACAGTAACAACCTATGACTCAGTTTTTAATTTTTTCTTCACTTTTCCACCTATTTTAATATTGTGGGTTTTGTTTATTTTCACTACTAGGGACATTAAAATCTTTTCTCTGTAGTATTTTTCAATATCTCACTGATGTTTTAAGATACAGGAAGAAATCAGTTCATGTAGCCAATAAGGTACATAGCTACCTGAACTTTGGGAAGCCCATAAGCATTCCTTTTTCACTACTATCTATGTAGGAAATGTCAAACTGCTTCATTAGGCATCTAATACTTAAATATATGTATGTATCTCATTCTGCATAACCTCCAAATCAGTGGAATGTAACATGCATAGAGCAAAATCTTTCACTCATTTTATAAATTTGAAGATGAAACAGAATTATATGGTTTGATTTGGTTTGGTAAGATTTGGTTTAGTTACTTCCAGAAAGCTTCATAAGTAATTGAAAGCTGGTTGAGTTGATATCTAAGAAATCATATAGGTTTAGACATTCACATTTCAATTCACTGTTTTGCAAAATTTCTGAATGCAAAACAAATGCCATTAATGCTTTCTCTTTCTCCTCACATTCAGTTCTCATCTCCTGCCAACCCAAGTGTATATGTTCCTGCTGCTGTTGTTTCCCTCCCCCGATAGCTGGTGTGCCCCTGAATGACATTACAACACAGATGTCGACAACTGTCCACTGTTCTTCCCATTAAAAATGCTATGCAGCAGATGGTTCAAATGGCCCAGCACACATTTACTGGAAAGAGGTAAAGAAGAGCTGCCAGATTATTGACTTTTTGGTTTTATGCCACATGATACAAAAGGAAGGTTGGTAAATCAGAGCTCATACAGAAAATAAGTTCATTTTTTAGGGATGATTTGCCACTGGACTTGGTCTGTTTATTTGCTTGATCCTTTAACAAGACCATATTGACAGCATCCTATGTTAAAAAATACTCCCCAACCAATATAACTTTCTGATCAGTTCTATGTTTCTTAAGAAATAGAAGGTACACTTAACATTTTTACTTCCATACTTTTTATCCCTTAATTAAGAAGCTGGATATATTATGTCATCTTAACTGACTTTAAAACAATGTATAAACTTAGAATCATGCAATAAATCAAGTTTTAAGTAACCTCAGGGCATCCTGCCTCCTGCTCAAAGCTGTCATTTATGGGTCAGAGGAGGTTGCTCAGGGCTTTGTCCTCCTGGATCTTCAATGAACAATCTGTCTGAGAAGCTGGCACCACTGCTGGACAGTCTGCCTGGTGAAAAAAGGTCCTGCCTATACCCAGTTTGAAACTTTTTTTCCAATTTATACTCACTGTCACTTGTCCACTGACCATGAACAGCTGTGTAAACACTGTCTCCATCTTCTAAATAACTCTCATACAAGCACTAGTGGGTTCCTATTAGATCCCCCTCAAAGACATGTTTTCTTTCAGACTGAATAAGCCCAGCTCTTAGCCTTTCTTCACAGACAGTAGTACCTGGGGGAGGAGAGGAGTAGCTAAAACAACATTCTGAATGAGGTCTAACAGCTGAGCAGAGAAGGACAATCTATTCCTCAACCTACTGACTATGCACCTGCTGATGCAGCCCTAGATGCTGTTGGTTGTCTGTTGTCAGGGCCATTGCTAGCTCATGCCCAGCTTACTGCCCACCAGCATCCCCATAACCCTTTCTACAGAGCTGCTTCCCAGGAAGGTAGTCCCCAGCCTGTATTGTTGCATGAGTTATTTCTTTTCCAGGGTCAGGACTTGGCATTTGTCCTTGCTCAATTTCATGACATTCCTGTTGTTTCTAGCCTGCCTAGGTACATCTGAATGGCAGCCTTGACTCCAGGTTTATTAACTGGTGTCCCCAAAGTGATGGTTAAAAAAACCCAAAATCAAACAAACTATTGATTTAATACAGGCAAAAAAAAAAAAAAATCTTATTTGCAAGTTTGAGTGGTAGCCATTGTTTGATTTTCCTTAAATGAAAAATATACCTTCTTTCATCAAAAAGCTTTTATGAGAATGATATTTTAATCTTTTCAGTTAAAAATAAAAGAGAAAATTTGCAATCTTTTCTGTTCTCTCTTTTCACTCATCACCTTCTTAATGTGGTTGAATATGTTGTCTACATGTTTTTAAAGATGCCAGCGGTTTGATCAGGGGATTTGTTCTAGAAGAAGGTATGCTTTTTTTCATGCATCTTTGTTGAGATTCAAGCAATGATTGTAAACCTCACATGTTGTCCCCATCTTATAAATCCCAAATATGAGAATCTCTTTACTCTTTTTCCCTCTGTATTCTTCATTTACAAAAAGCTCCTTTGTAAGACTTGAGTGCTACTGCACTGTGTTCTTCCACATAGACCAACACCTGCTGTGCAAGTAGGATGGGCTGACACTGGCTTTTGTCTTGGATCTGATGTCTTCTGCACAATCATAGAAGTGAATTTTGATGCCTTTTCTTCCATTACTGCTCCGAACACTGTTATACTGCATTCCATTTCAGGCCTACTGATTAGACAGACCATTTCTACACGAAGGAAAGTGGAATAAATGAATATCACAATACCATGTTTACATTCTTGAAGCAAGTACAAACAAAGGCTGCTAACATCCAGACCAGTGTAGGTAAAGTGTCACAAGTTACAACTACACTTCAGAATATGTAGCGTACCTGAAAGAATCTGTATTTCCCTATCTAATTCTGTAGATATCTACATCTACCAGTAAAAGCATCTAAATCTGTCAAAGAAAGGTGAGTTTTCAGGAGTTGTTTGATCTCACTGGAGCACACAGAAAATGAAATAAACAATTATGGTGCTATCTACATTTTTATTGATTTGGAGCACACTCCATGCTTTTCCATATCACAGGCTACCTACCCAAGATTGTACCAGTGACTAACGGGCATAATATCTACCTAGAAAAGGTATTTTAAAGATTAATATATTCCATTTTTGTACAATATCCTCAGATTCTGCAATAACCAAAAGGTTATGAGTACATTAGAAAGAGGATATAATGCAAGTTGTTTTCATATGTTTAGTATGCTGGACAATTCAAACATTTCTGAGTCTCTTTTAAAGTCTAAAAGACTAAATATGTCTTCATGTGGAGGAATGGCTGCATGCCAGAGGAGGACATGAACTTCTTGGAGTGACCAATCCAGTCTTTTCCCTGATATCTAAGATGGAGGACATTCCCTTAGCATCTGAGAGGGAGGACGTGCCTTGCCCCTCAATGTCCTTGAGAAGGGAGTAAAGAAGGGAGTAACGAAGGGAGTATCTAAGTCCCACAGACGGAGTTGTGCGTAAACGCAAGAACAATAGCTGACCACCAATCCAGAGGAGGACTTGTGCGGTGACCGAGAACTTGTAACCAACAATAAGTTTGTTTGCACATGTGGCTTGTTTGATAGACTATATAAACACGGTGTGTACTATTAATAAAGGAGAACCTCCATGCTCACATTGAGGTTACATCGTTACTCAGGTTCCAACTCCCACTCCCACATCTTCAAGATGTGTTTGAATAAGGAAAGATAAGTAAATTAAACACACATGCCAAGTACATATGTGGAATGAGAAGGAAAAAATACATCTTTTGGGTGACATGTAATAAGAGATCTTTGACAGGTGAGAAGTTGTTTTCTTAGACTGATGAATATATTCATCAGTTTTTTCACTGTTATCAATTAATTTATTTATTATAAAAAAAATTAGATGTTGTTGAATAATATCCATTAAACAAAATATGTGTGGGGTTTTTTGGGCTTTTTTTTTGTTGTTTGTTGTTTTTGATTGGTTTGTTTATTTCTTTTAACCTGATGCCTCCATTAGTTATTTACTTTCAAAATTAAAGATTATAAGAATGGTCTTGATGGCTTGACTTTCCTCTGATTCCTTTTTTCTTCAGCTCTGGGTAGAGCTAGATCTTTATCCATTTACTTGTTTACATCTTCTTATGATCATTTGATCATAATAGTAACCAACATAATAACTAAGTACAGATAAGTGTAATTGTTCAGTTAGTTCAGTCTCAGACACTTTCATTGCAGCTTAGAGAAGATTCTTCTTCTGAAGATCTGGAACTGCTCTTCAGTGTGTACTGGTGCATGGTAAATGGGATGATGGAGACATCCACTTCAAAAGCAGGCTATTCGTAGTATTATTTATGTTTATTTAAATTAATGTCCTCCTCCAGCTGAGGGAGTGGGGAGAAAAATCTCATTTCTGTAAGGCACCATTTTTGCTATGTTAATCCACCAGATACTGATGGATTTTAATTCCTCAGCAGTTCAGAAATTCCTGAAACTGAGAAGAAAATCTTGAGTTTGCTTATGGTGGAAATAAATTTGCCCACTATCTGCATAAAAGACAAGATTTCACTAAGTGTGAAGAAACCTTTTAGTTATCTCCTAAGTCATATCAACTTCTTCATTAGTCTTGAGTGCATCTGTATTTGTCCTTTATGGAGAACAGGTACACTTCCGGAGTTAATCTCCCAGTAGTCCTTGATGGGTGTGCTTGGTTCACAGAGAACTTAGCAGGTCTTGCTGAGCATACAGACTGGTTTCCTCAAACAGTGAATTCTCAACTGATTTCAAGGAATTGCCAGACTTTATCAGGTTATAGAAATATCTGTTTGTGGCTTGCTCATATATATATATATATATATATACTTAATTCTAAATGAATGCCCACACAATTAACATTATTGGTTTGGTTTTTTTTTCTTTGCCTGCATAAGGAAACACAGGCAGGAGAACAGTTTGGTTGTTTGGGGTTTTTTTTTATTTCTAATTGTATTTCTTTGTGGTTTTCCTTTAAATAAAACATAGTAGCCTAAATAATTTCTCACTCTGTTCCATGATTGACAGACAGAGTAAGGGTTCTGAGAATTTTATTATTTTCTAGTGCTGACCAGAAACTATTTTTCAGTTCCATAAAAGAAAAGATAAAGTGTGTAGCTGCAGAATATTTTATACTTGTTCTCATGTAGAATCAAAATAACACTTCCAGAGAATTTATTTGTGAGAAGTCTGTTATAGATACTATCTCAGCCTACCCAATGCCCAGACAATAACCCACTGGCTAGAACATTTAACTTGAGTGTGAGAGTAACTGATCTCCTTGTCTGTGACAGATTAGACTCCCACAGACTCCATCCCACATATCAGGCAAATATCTTGCTCACCAAACTATAGCACCAGCTTTTTTTAAAATATCAAATTCTTCTCTTGAATATCTTCCCTTCTAAAAAATCAGCTAAATGGAAGAGTAACTCTACAGTATGGTGATTATGGGTGATTTGTAAGAAAAGGAGCTATATTCCAATATCTGTTCTATCTGATTCAAAGTGGAAATTAGATTTTATCCTTTCTATGCCCCTCAGTGTTTGTGACTTTTTTTTTTCCTCCTGAAAATGTTCTAGCCTGAAACAATGAATTGAAACATTTCAACACAATTCTTATTTAATTTTTTTTATTATCGTTTTTTTTTTTTTTTTTTTTAAGAGATGAAA
>JANVCC010000018.1:28846647-28865138 GCA_025345505.1 Todiramphus chloris collaris
TTTTTTTTTTTTTTTTTTTTTTAAGAGATGAAAAATGTTGGTTTCTGTAAAGCTACCTCTCTCCTTTTATGGGCCACTGTGATACCTGTTTTATCCCGTTGCCTGACAAAATATAATCCATAGCCGTCATCCTTGCGTTATTTTGTAATGTTTCAGCGATGGTAAGCTTGTGCATGTGAATATACTGGTGCCATTCTCTCCAGAAGGTTAAGTAGATCTGCCCTAACAAGGGAAAATAGAAGCTTTATGAAAATGAGCAAGTGATTACTCTAAAGACCATTAACTGGTATGTGTACCAGAACAAATTTTATATCCTGGAATGTATATTAATAAATAGAAATGTGGTTAAAATATGAGGTTTATAGTTAATATCATAGAAAAGCAAGTTCGAAGGGACCTCAAAGATCATCTGGTCCAACCTTTCTTGGCAAAAGCACAGTCTAGGTAAGATGGCCCAGCACACTATGGCCATCTTAGAAGTATCCAATGTTGGGGAAAACATGTTACCAAAGGGGCATTCTGTGACAAAATACACATAAATAGGAAAGGACATAAGAAAGTTCAGAAAAACAGACACTGAACAAAAGGTCTTCAAAACAAAACATTTAATAATAAAAGATTGCAAGTCAATCAAAATGTATTTCTACAAAATACTGTATTGACACTAATCATAAAACAAAACAGAGAGACAAGGAAATATCTTACAAATGCATAAATAAACACCATTAAATAAGTTAATGCCTAGTAAGTTAAATGCACTGAGGATATGTAGAACACACAGAATTAAGACAAATTGCATAGTCCTGCAAATGTCATTTCTGGTTTCAGCACACTAGTAACTGGCAGGAGAAAATGAAAATCAACAAGGAGTGATGGTTAAGGCAAATAAAAGTAATATTAAATAATGATGAAACTATGTGTAATTCTTTCCAAATTACCAGCTGTAGAATGTTGCTTGAAATGGCCTTGAGACATCTAGCAGAGGTGTGCTTCAAATATATCTATACAATACCAGAAAAAAAGGTGGTAAATTACCACCAGTTTAAGTGCAAAGAAACATAAGAGAAGCCAGTTTCTGCACTCAGTTAAATTGGAAAGGAAAAGAAGAAGAAAAATCACCATTCAAAGGAACTAAGTAGTATGTTGTTCAGGTACTTTTGTCTCCTAACAGGCACATAGACCCATTTTCCACTTATTTTCACATTGACTTTATCTAAGTCTGAAAAACAAGCAGGCCAGTTGCACTTTCTTTCTTGGGAAATAGCTTTTGCCTACAGAACTCAAAGTGGACCAAAGGGCTAAAGCGGCAAAAAAATGATCCCCCTTGTGTGAGATGTCTTGGCTAACATAGAAGTCTATTTTGAGGAAAGACTGGGCTGCTGGACAAGTTATGAAACTGCATTCTGAGATGTCTGTGACAATGATTCATATTCATATTATAAGTATCTCTCAATCATGAAATTTAATGCTATGATGAGAACTGCAAATATGGCAATTATTTCTTCTTTTCAAACAAAAACACCAGAAACAAAACATCAGGGTGAGGTCTGAGTTCTTCAAAACATAAAGGACTTATAGCAATTTTTTTCATATTTCATTCATGTAGGAAACAACAGACCGTGTATTTCAGAACTCAAAATATTTAGTTTAATTTTAAGAATTTTTCCACTTATATGTTTTCTAAAACAGAAAATGCCATTTTACAAAACAAATATCTATGTTAAAATTTAAAAGATGCAAAAATCATCATCATCATTACCATCACTTTTTTTTCCCAGCTAGGAAAAATACACTGACATCTTCTTGGCTGCCCTCCTGGAATGGTCTTGTCACTTTCACTCTCTGCTTGCAGGGAAAAAACAAAGTGAACATAAGCCTCCAAGGCAGGGAGCCACACAATCACAACCCACTTTGAGCAAGGGAAGCTGGAGGGAAGCTCTTTGCTAGCTTGGCAAAGAGGCATCAAGTCCATGTGCCGGTCCTGTTGCCAACTGCCTTGGAGGTCTTGCTCAGTCACACTCTCCCTCCCTGACACTAAAGAGGCACTCACTAGAGTCTTCCAGGATGGTTCTTGTCAAAGTAGAAATGCATTTTGATTTACTCAGGAGTAAATCTGTTTTGGAAATCCCAGCGTCTGAGAAGAGAATAGATATTTTGCCCTTCCTTTCTGGTTGATTTTAAACTTTGATGTGGATTAGGGATATAGTAATTTGTCTTCCCCACCCTGCAATATATGTGTCCTTAAAAAGTTTTTCTATTATTCTAATTTTATTTTGGTTTTGGGGAACTTCTTATTTTTGTGGATCATGAGTGCACATATTAAAATATACATCTGTATATGTATATAAAATACACATATTGTATGTATATAGAAATATATATTTATTTATATAAAATAAACTTTTACACTAGTGAAGCATATATCCATACAGCACATCATGCTGTATCTACATAGAACTTCTCCATTACAGTCACTATAATTTTCCTGTTAGTTTAATTGAAGGCAAATTTCAATAATTTTATATTAAGAAACAATACTTTAATGAGTAAACTAAAATTTAGGTAAAAAGAATTGGTTTATGTTGAACAGAAACATATACCTCACATGTTTCTTAATTTACAAAATTCAAAATAAAAGAATAAGGTGAGGAACTTTCTTCCTGAAAAAAATTGGACAACTCTAAATAGTCTGGGTCTTGTTTCACAATGTATGTATTACTTTCAGTATTAGTATTAATAATCATAACAGTCAAAGTGAAAAAACAGAATACACATTTAACAAAAAAAAATAAATGTTTAAGTATTACTAACACGAAACATTTATTTAGAATATGACAAAATGGAAGACTTTCAGCCAAAAAATTTTGCTAAGTGTGGCATAATTGTATCCAAACTCCCAGGGGTAAAATTCATATTGACTAGTGAAGAAAGTTAGATTGAAACTCTGTCCTTTCAAAGGCATGTTCATATTTAGCTGTTTGCTATACTAAATAGCTATGCTGTATAGAGAAATAAGATATCTGTCATCATTATTTTTAGTTTCATTTTTTGTATTGTTGATTTGGGCTTTTTATGTGGGCAGTTCATTTTGATTAGGAGTAATTTTTTTCACATATATTAGATGAGTAATTTCAGCTTATTTTTAGCTTGATAAGTTAGAAGTGTTTCCATATTTTACATGAAGTGTTAACATCTGATGACACTGTCCCTTTGTTATCTATAGCTCTGTTGTAGTAAGAATCATTTATCATCAAAGGAATAAAAATATATTTATTCTTACAAATTCTGACATTTTGTAAGTGATGGGACTGCTATTTCTACAGTTAAGCAAAAGATGATTTTTGTTCAACTAGCCTTCATTACTTAGTCTATTCAGAGAAGGAACAAGATCAGAGAAGTTATAAAGCACTGTCAACAAAGTCTTTACAGTACAAAAAATATCTCTTTTTTACAGTAAAATGATGGAAACATATGTATATTTTTTGCCCGCTTTCATCATATAGTTTGTTGCTTAGTGTATGAACAGACTAAGGTGGAGAAAGAGAAGCTAAGTATACACTATATATTGAACACAGGCTCCTTGCATGTTTCCAAATTCCATCTCCTCTGGAATCTGTAGATGAAAGTCTATGCTTCTTAAGATTAAGACATTGTTTAACAGATTCATAATGGTACAAATGACCGCCTATGGACATACTGGGCACACTATGACAAGTCTGATTACCATTTTAATATATCCCACCTACATTTGCAGTGAGGCCTGAGAAGGTCATTGCTAGAACAGATATGATTTGTAGGCTGTGGGTTCCATTTGCAAGCATTTTATACAGCAGTACTAGGATTTGAGCTTTATAACATTTCTCCAGCAATCTATTTACACTATGCTGAAGTGTCAAGTAAATACAAACAAATAATTTGATTTATTGCTGATGACTCAAGCCCTACATTTCATCACTGCTAACACAACTGTTGACATGTCTGTAGACAAAGAAAACTTCTCTGGAGTACAGTGGGCTTCAGGACACTTTCCAATATGCCCTGTATTCTCAGAAGTCCTTGGGTGTGATGTTACCTTACTTTTTATATGCATTATATTTTTACCATTATCAGCATAACACTCAGAAAAGCTAAAGCAAGATTTTACAATGCAATTGGCTTGCTTCACTCATGAAATAGATACACAAGCTGTGATATCCAGAATGAAACAGGTGAATCTGAGACTTTGAGCCTTCTTCAGACGGAACAATGGGTGGCTGAAGTACTTAGTCTTTTTTTAAATTATTATTATTTTGGAAAGTGTAAAACATTTTTAGGTGGATCAGTTGTGCAACTTTGTAGTGAGCAATTTATTTAGTCTTTTTTGTTAAAAGACATCTTTTTTTTCTCTCAGGTAACTTGAAGTACTTCAAATTTTTGAAGACAATTTTAACCAGAGCAGTACTGTATAAGGAGCAGTAAGTCAGCCTGCTGAACTGCAGAAATAAAGGCTAGGAAGCAAGTTATAAACAAGGTAAGGAAAACACAAAACAAAAAAACAAACAAACAAACAAACAACCACACACATAAAAAAGAAATGCAAAACACTCACAACAAAACCCAACCTATTTCTGTCTTTCAAATTGTAGAAAATATCCACCAAATCCATATTTTTCTTATCAGTAATATTTTTAATGTGTATTTTATATGTGTGTGTTCATGATCTGTGAGGATTTTTTTTTTTTTTTTTCTTTTTTAACTGGAAAATTGTATAAAGATTAATGGAATTAATTCCTTGGCAAAATATTTGAATTTTTAACATTCAGACAGTATTAGAAATGTAAATTACTAAGGTGTGAGTGGTCTTATAAGGAAATAGATAAATGTTAAGCTGGATACATCATAAGGTGAGAATGCTGTGTCTTCATTAATGGTCTTTCTAAGGACTGAAAGGAATGCAAGAACAAACTTTAAAGGTGCATACCCAAAATCAAAATCTAATGATCTTACTTGGACATTAAGAAGCAGGTAGGAACACTTGTACTTTTGTATGGCTTGAGTGGGTTGCTTTCTTCTTTGAAAAAGTTTCCTAAGAAGCAAATATTTCTCCCATCACCTAAAATAATCCACTCCAGCTGACTAATATTGTGACATTAGAAAACAGAAGGCAGCTCTTCTAAACACAAGAAGTCAAGAACATAAAGCAACTGAGACAAAAAACAAATTGCAAACCAAGTTACAGTCCAGTTCAGATAAATTGCAGTTTAGAAGCTCTGGAAAACTCTGTATGAGCCCCCTGCAAGGCCTGTGTCTCTGTAGAATCATTAGGTTATATTTGTTTAAGCAATACATAAAACAGATCTTTTAGGAGATTAAATTCTAAAGGCTGGTAAAATGCTGTCGTATGCCATGTAGTACTGCATCATAAAGTTACTGCCTATATAACATTTTATATGTATTTTCAGAATAACAAGCATAGAATCACAGAAAGACTGAAGTTATAAAGGGTCTCTGGATGTTATCTGGTTCAACCTTCCTTCTCAGACAGGGTAACTTAGAATGGATTAAACAGGACATTGGCTTTTGAAAATCTCCAAGGTTGGAGATTCCATAACTTCCCTGGGCAACCTTTGTCAGTTCTCAAATACCATAACACTGAAAGAGTGTTTTCTGATGTTCAGAAGTAACCTCTTGTAAGTAACCTCTTGCGTTTCACTTTGTGCCTATTGCCTCTGGTCCTGTCACTGGGCATCACTGAAAGCCTGTCTCTGTCTTCTTTGTGCCCTTCCTTCAAGTATTTGTACACATTGATGAGATCCAATCTTGAGCCTTGCCTTCTCCCGGATGACATGTACCAGCTCTCTTAGCTTTTTGTCACAGGAGAGATGTTCCAGACTTTTAATCATCTTTGTGATCTTTTGTTGGACTGTCTCCTGCATGTCTATCTTGTACTGAGGAACACTGAACTGTACAACATACTTCAGGTGTGGCCTCATCAGTGCTGAGAAGAGGGGAAACATCACCTCCCTTGACCTTCTGACAATGTTTTTCCTGATGTAGTCAAAGGTACATTTAGCTGCCTGTGACAAAAGGGCACATTGTTGGCTCATGTTCATCTTGGTGTCTGCTGGGATCACCAGGTCCTGCCTGTTCTGTCTTTCCAGCTGTGTACCTGGGGTTGTTCCCTAGGTGCAGGATTTTGCAATTCCCTTCTTATAACTCCGTTATGTTCCCATCAGATCATTTCAGCAACCTGCATTTCCTTTTCTGGTGTGTCACAGAATGTTAGGGGTTAGAAGGGACCTCTGAACATCATCATGTCCAATTTGTACCAAAAAAAGAGTATGGTTCCAGTCTTTTCAAGTTATTAAAAAAGTTAATGTACATGGATGATACGTAAAAAAAAAATGAAGTGAAAGTATGTTTAAAATATATATTTGAATCTTCAAAGTATAAAATTCAAAACTAGCATTTGTTATTGTTTCAAGATATTCACAGTGAATATCTTTACAGTGATATATTTAACCATACAGATTTTAAAAAGTCTACATAGCTGCAGTATAGGAGACTTAAAATGGATTGTGCACAAAAGTGTCTCTATTCCAACTTTTGTGATCCTTACTACTGCAGCAGAACTTTCAATATTATGTTATATATTTATTAAAATACAATATTATATCTTTAAATTATTATAAATTAGAATAGTATATTCTTATATTTATTTAAATATAATCTTATATTAATATTATGTTCAATTATAAGTAAACATACATGACAAAAAATTAGAACATTGTATCACTGAAAGCAGTCTGCTCCTTTGTTGGAGAAACAAGCTTAAATTATTTATTATAATATTTCACAGTATATTAATAAACGTATACTAGTATATTTTGTAGAAGTGATGAAGCCATGATCATGTAGCCTCTTCACAGCACCATACAATTAAATGATTACTGAGGTAGCTATAGTGTAGGCCAGGATTTGTGTAAGAATAGTGCTTAAATTTTAGCAAAAGAGAAAAAAAGAAGCTTTTTATATTTTTTTTCAAAGATTTAATATATCAACATTCTTTACCACTTTTCAGATTAAATAGAGATTCTAATGTATCATATAATGAAATCTGGATCAGGTATCTTAAATTTGAAACCTTTGTTTTAATATAAATTATATAACACATATTTGAGCAGTTTCAGTCAAGAAATTCTTCAATAATGTTGATGTCATATTATTTTAAACTTTTCTAACTTGAGTAAAATATTTAGTCTTATCTTAAAAACATCATGACTGACAGCAATTTAGCACTGTTTTTTGGTTTCTAAGGCTCATTCAATATACACATCAGAAAATGACTAACAGAAATACCTCAAAACCTAGTACTAACTTCTTGTCCTCTGCTTTTCACTGAAATAGGAAATGAGGGGAAAAAAAGGATCCTTTTGATATATGAATGATGTGAGTAGAAAGCAGACTTAAGGAAATGTTTTCCAGTATAAAGTCAATGCCAATGGAACTAACCCTAGATTTCTTAAGATGCTTGATATTTTTCCTATTTCATGAAGCTGAGGGCTTTCCCTTCTTTCAGACACTAAGGTGATACCTTTGAATTTTGAAGTTTTAATTTCAATTGAAACTTTTTTCAATTGATTTTTTTGTTTTCTTCTAAATTTCACTTTAGCAGAAGAAAAGGGATACTGTTTCATAAGCTGTGTACAAAATGATGGTTGCATTTATTTGCTCTTCCAGTTACATGCTGTAGATGACTAATATTTTTACTATAACTGTAAAGATAAATTATATATTTAGAAATCAAGCTCAAGATGTGTTTATTTGAAGGCCACATCATTCATTTTCTTTTGAAAACTACCAGATGTTGAGGTAAAATGAAGCTGAAAATTTCTCTAGTGCACTGTATAAATATCTACAAGAACTTACAGAAAATGTCATAGTCTCTTACCTAGTGCAGTTCTCAAATGAATCAATAATGAAGTCATCATTTTATTATTTTTTTTCCTGCACAGAGCATATAATTAAAAACAATATAATTCTAAAATCTAAGGAAATTTTACTTGTCAGCCAGTTGTGTAAAAGGTAACTGTCACAAAGCCACTAAGCTGTGGTAGCCAGTGACTTTTTGGCACACAGCAAATGTAAAATAATAATACTTAGTTTAACTGCTTTTCCTTCAAAAAAAAAATCAGAAATACAACTCTTTCATTTCACAGAGGAATGAATATTGGACAAAAATCCCTAAAATCCATGAGAAGTCCTTGGAGCTATGAGTATGAAATATACACCTGACTGAAAAACGTCAGCATTAATTTTAGTAAATAAAAACCTGAAATAGAGAGAAAAACTCCAACATAATGTGAAAGTTTTCATTGCTCTTGATGAATACTAAATCTTGATAAATATCCATGAAACTGTTCTATTCTGCTATGGAATTTTACATGAGAATCAATGAAGCCTTTTGTGTATCATTCCCAAACGGAAGAAATACCATAGAGTAGATGACAGTCCTAGGCAGTGTGTTTATTTAAGAACTTTTCTTCTCAATATATCTGTAATCTTAAGAAGATTTTAACTTTAGTTTGACATATCATCGGCCATACAAGATTTGTATAAAATGTTGTTGGAAAGACTATGTAATAGAAACAATATATGTATGTAGAATGGTGAACTTCAGTTAAAATTGGCTAAATAAGTGATCATTTTCCTAGCTTAGCAATTTTGCTTTTTGAGTGGTGACAGACTTGTTTTTATATGTTTTTATAAACCGTTAGATATTCCCAACCACCAGAATGCATACTCACACACACTTGGATGTCAGGTCAAGATGGCAATTAAGTTAGAACACAGAGATAAACAAGAATCATATGGATTTTCTTGTTATACCTTTATAAACACCAAGTTTTTACAGCCCTGTACTTCACAGCATAATATAAAAACCAGTAAGGATTGTACATATAATTACAGAATATTCACACCATGAATACAAGCTCTTTAAAGTATGTAAATATATTTCTGCATATCTTTAAAATACCCCAAAATAGCCTTTTATAAGTAGGTTTTTTTCCAGAGAAATTGAAAATGCAGAGAATAGAGAACTGCAATAAGAAATACAGAATATATTATAAAATACTTAAAGAAATTTTAAGGATTTAAATTCAGTAAAGCTTTGTAGTTCTGCTTGATTGGTTCTTTTTTTTTACTCTGGAAACATGTTAAAGTGAAAAATTACGTTGCTGTCTTATGTTTCCATTACATGACAGCAAGATAAAATAGATAAAAAGTACATTTTTATGGGGTTTGCCTTTTTTTTTTTTTTTTAATGCAAGAGGTATATTTTCTCTTCCCATTATGTATTCTGTTTTATATGAAAACAGCTGAGATATATGCCTAAAGTAATCAAACCTTCTTAAATACTGATATTAAAAGTGGCTTGAATTTTACTGATGGCAGGCTTGCATAAATGTCTGATTCTACAGGCCTGTGAGTGTGAAGTCAACTTTCATCAATATATCTGAGACCAAATTTAATGAGTAAAGCCATCAGTAGTCTACAGGCAGAATTTCATAAGTGGAATATTTTGTTGATTGATTTGTCTTATTTCCTTCTTTTTATGCACTCTGTATTTTCAATCAGTCACTACTGAGTGTGAACAATTTTATCATGAAGACAGAACAGTACAACATGCAATGCTTTTAAGTCTAGATTGTTGTTCAACATGTTGAAAAAAAAAGTCACAAAACTCTAATAAACAGGAATTGTAATGCTAACAGTTTTAATGTGCAAAAGATTTCTGAAGACAAGGAAGAACATTCTATATGTTCATGGTTTATTAGCACTGTTATAATGTCATTTGAGGAAGGAGGAGGACCTGGGTTATTTTAAGTTAGATATTAAGCATATTGCTCTAGAACAAATAAAACCTTCTCAAAAAATACTGTTACACATATCTCAGCACTTCTGATTTTATTCAAAATGTTTCCTTTATACATTGTTCCTATCAAATATAAGATTAAGGTAAGAGCTGTTATTATTGGAATTTCTTTGGTTTGAGTTTCATGGGAATTTTTTAATTCTGAATGGTCCTATAAACTCTACAGGGCTTTGTGAATTCACACTGTGCTTTGAATGTCATGAATAGACACCAAAGTCTACTGTTGGGATATTATCATTTACTAGGATATAATAAAATGGCTACTACTACTGCTCCTGCTCCTACTACTACTGCTACTTCTATCACTGGTTCTAACAGTGCTAGTACCAACACTACTAGGCTACTAGCACAGCACTGTATGTATGATTTCAGGTCTTAGCAGGGAAAGACCTGTTGACAGCCTGAGTGAAGCAAAGGGGCTGTGGTTTAAAATAGTATGAAAATAAGCCCACAGGGGAACTGGATGGGAAAAGGGGGAAGAAATGCTGACCATGGGCAGGATACTCCCCCACCTTTCTCTCCTCACCCTCTTGGGTTGGAGCTTGCTGGCGACAGCTCAGGCCTCAGGGATCATGGCAAGATGAGGCTTGCATTGGGGAAAGAGGTGGTCGCCAGCAAAGGTAAGCAGATGTTTTTGTATAAAGATGTGTCCTGTAGAATTCTGGAGGCTTTTCTGGTTTAATTGAGTAATTTGGACTACTCAGTTGTTAAAATGTTTGCTGTATTAGCCATAATTTCTTAGCTCCAGACGTATGGCACAATCACTTTTGCACATTACAAGCTTTTAAGCATAATAATGGTGTTCACAGAGCTGAAGGTAAAGCAGGGGAGGCAAAAGTAATTCACACACTAGCAAATTGTTAAAGCAAGATGAAATTTGCTCAGGCACATCTTGAGAACTTGCATTGCCAATGCAGAGCCTACTGTCTATTACTAGAAGTAACAAAAGTCAGAACTGCTGAACTAAAGTAAAAAACGAAAAATAACACCTGCTCAAAGAGTTTATTGTCTAAGAAAAGAAGAAATAACAGATGGATACAAACAGATGGGTGGGAAACTAGCAGGTGTAGTGGGTCTAACTGAGCTGCTTTTCCCCATCCAGCCCTCATACTGCAGTAGTGGGAGCTAGAGGGTGTCGATAACACACCCATATTATGACTGCCAGTGATGACATGGCACCAGAGGCTGGGGGGGCAAGATGGTGAAGTATGGATTTGATGGATGGACAATTCAATGGATAAAGAACTGGCTTGTTGTCCTTTTCCAAAGAGTGGCTGTCAATGGGTCAGTATCCAAGTGAAGACCAGTGACAAGTGGAGTCCCTTAAGGATCAATACTGGCACCAGTCTTGTTTAACATCTTTGTCAGAGACATGGACAGTGGCACTGAGTGCACCCTCGGCAAGTTTGCCGACAACACCAGACTGTGTGGGATGGTGGACACACTGGAGGGAAGGAATGACATCCAGAGGGACCTTGACAGGCTGGAGAGGTAGTCCCATGCGAACCTGATGAAATTAAACAAGGCCAAATGAAAGGTCCTCCATCTGAGTCAGAGCAATCCCAAGCACCAATATAAGCTTGGCAGTGACTGGCTTGAGAGCAGCCCTGAAGAAAAGGACATGGGAGTACTAGTGGATAAGAAGCTCAACATGAGCCATCAGTGTGCTCTTGCAGCCCAGAAAGCCGATTGTAACCTGGGCTACATCAAGAGAAATGTGTCCAGCAGGTCGAGGGAGGTGATTCTCCCCCTCTACTACATTCTTGGGAGACCTCACCTGGAGTACTGCATCCAGTTCTGGAGTCCCTATTACAGGAAGGATATGGATGTGCTGGAATATGTCCAAAGAAGGGACATGAGGCTCATCAGAGGGCTGGAGAACTGCTCCTATGAGGACAGACTGAGAGAGGTGGGGTTGTTCAGTCTGGAAAAGAGAAGGCTCCAGGGAGACCTTACTGTGGTCTTCCAGTATCTGAAGGGGGCCTACAAGAAAGCTGGTGAGGGACTTCTTAGGATGTCAGGTAGTGGTAGGAGTAGAAGGAATGGATCAAAACTAGAGGTGGGTAGATTCAGATTAGACATTAGGAAGAAGTTCTTCACCATGAGAGTGGTGAGACACTGGAACAGGTTGCCCAGAGAAGTGGTGGAAGCCCCATCCCTGGAAGTTTTTAAGACCAGGCTGGATGGGGCTCTGAGCAACCTGCTTTAGTGGGAGGTGTCCCTGCCATTGGCAGGGGTTTGAAACTAGATGATCTTTAAGGTCCCTTCCAACCCTGACAGTTCTATGATTCCAAGATTAGGGAGGGGATACAGCTGACCTGAGCAGACCAGTAGGATATTCCATACCATTTGACATCAGCTCAACTATAAAGGGAGAGGGCAGGAGGAGGATGGGGGTGTATTTGGCTTGTCCTCCTAGCAACAGCAACGTGTTCTGGAGCCCTGCTTCCAGAACTTGGCCCAAAATTGCCTGCAGATGGGAAGTAGAGAATAACATCTTTATATATCATGACCCATGGTACTTTTTATCATCCTATTCTCTCCCTGAGTGCCGTGCTGATGGAGGCTGGGGGGGAGTGATAGAAGGGCTTGGTGGGCACCTGGTGCCCAGCCAGGGTAAACCCACCACAGCAGGTAAACAATCAAACATTCAAACTGTCCCATTCAGTGGGGTGGTGAGTGTTCCCAGTGCACCATCTGCTTTACTGTTACCTACTTAGATTTTGTTTTGGTTTGGTTTGTCTTGTTCTCTGTGTGGAGGGGGTATAAGGGTCACAAGAAACGTAAATTTTGAAATGAGCTATAACAAAGAACTTGGAGTGAGTCACATTCAGCACTAGGTACTGCAAAAGTAAAAGCACCAACATACTTTCTAGAAAATTTAACAGGTTGGTGATGGAGGCTGACAGCACTAAAGGACTGGAGGCAAGAGGTGACATCTTAAAGGTCAATGTATTTAAAGACTGTGTGTTTGTGAGGGAAAGATAAGTGTTGAAGGACCTTGAGAGAGGAGAAGTAATTTGTTGGATGTGACAAAAAGTGGTAAGTCAGGAATGCAAAGAGGAAGGTGACATTATCAAAACAGGTGCTAAGTTTACAACACTAGTCTGCTTAAATAACAACAGGTTCCTTTTGTGTTTGTTAAGGGATGGAAAAAAGGATGTAACAAAGCCTAATTCTAAATGATGCCCATCTAGATTAGAGTTTTATAAAAATGATGTACTGTAGAGCCTGCTTTTCCTCCTCCTAATTTTATGGAGAAACAAGTATTAGAATTTTTTAGACAAACAGATAACCTGCATAGAAAAATGGACAGAAAGGTTCAAATCAAACAGAGAGTTGGGAGTCTTGATGACAGTATTTATAGTTCCCTATAATGAGAAGAAAAGGAGAGAAATGTTCTTAAAAGAACAGCATCTCTAGTTGTGTCAGAACTGATGTGATGACAAAAAATCTAGTCAGAGATTTCAGAAAATCAGGTTAGATTTCAGTTTGGAAGATCTATGTTTTCAGAAAGTAATTCTGAAATAGAAACATAACACATGTAAATATGTGTGTTTGATGCTGATGTTAGTTATAATAAGCTATGAAGAAGGGGAAAAAATGAAATGGATGGCAGCTTGGGAGAGTGTGTTCTATTGGGAAGAGGTAATGGAAGAAACATTGAGAAGAGAGAATCAAGGAAAATGTGCTTTCACGAGGGCTTTGCTAAATTTTTTAATCTCTTACATGTCTATTAGAATAGTAGCCTGAAAAATAAGGTGTCTGAGTTCAGTTCCTGAGAAATTTTGAACTATTTTCAGCTCCAGACTGTGGAAGAGAGGTCTCACCCTATGCATATTGATGCTCTCCTCTGTACAATGCTCAAGGAAGGAGTACACTTTTGTTTTCTGTTAAAGCTAGATGACAGTATCAAGGACTACAAATTCCTTTTTCTTCTTTCTTTTATTGTGTTGAACTGATGTATTCTGAAGACTAAATTTCATATCTCCAGTCAAAAGATTCAAAATGCAAATTGAATTCCAAATGCATATACATGTGAAATACTGTTCCTTTAGTGTGCTATCATTTGTTACTCTAAGCCATATATATGATGTCTCATTTTTTCACATGAAATGACAGAAGACTTTTTTACTCAATGTTAACTTCAAATAAAAAGGGAAAGATGTCCATCTTGTATTAATAAGGAAAACAAAGTTAAATAACTATCTCTTTTATCCACTCTAGATACTTGAATATACAGAATACAGACTATATAGAATAAGAAATAAATATTATATTAAAATAATATTTGGACTTATTTGCTATATTATTCCACTCCTAATCATTACACAAAAATTACTCTTAGTAATGTCAGGCATAGTTAGCATTTTTATCTATTATTTATTTCTATTTGCCTGGTATATTATGATTATGTCTCACCAGTACCTATTACTTTAAATTCTGTGTGCAATATGAAACTAATTCTCAGTAGGGAGTATGTATTTATGAGAACACTAAAATATAAGGCTGACTGGATTATTCATTGCAAACTACTTTCCTGACCAGTGATTCTGATCTTATTAATACAGTTGTTACAAGCAAATTTTAACAAAATTTTTTAAGGATGTCAGCTGGCAGATGGTTCAAGAGTTATTCCTTTCTTTGTTTTTCTTCATAGATATAAACCAAAGCACATTAAACAAATGAACTGAAATCAGAAATTTTCACTGACATCTCTGTGATCTGGATAGGTATTTGGCAACCTGTTTGTTGATAGTCTACATCCTCCTTATGCCAGTTTAACAAATGCTTTTGACTATTGAATTGTCTTTGTGATCTCTTCTCAAGCACTCTGTTCCAAAACAAAGAAAGGAAAGAAAAGAAAAAAGGATCAGGAGAAGTTCTAGTACTCGTAGCCCCTTTGTTTTATTGGACAGAATGTTCTTTTCTACTATTACTTCACTATATAGCAGGAGCTAATGATATCATGTAAATATTTAAAAGTGAGATTTGAAGAATTGTTCCACACTGAAGTGTTATGATTCAATTACAAAATCAGCAGATATGGCTACATTGCTAGATACAATACCTTTATACAAATGTTTTATTTATTTCTCATGTAATGAATTGATTTATGGTTGTTGGGCTTTTAGATTTCTGTTTTTAAATCACAAGGTGTTTATTGTAACTGCCTGGGAAAACAAATAACTGAAGTAATTTTTTCTTCGTATCTAAATCTATTTGTGCATTCCTGTGTTTGAAAGAAAAATAATTTATTTCTGATCCCTGTAGTGATCAGTGAATTCCCTTAAGCAGAGGATGTCATTATCTGCATCTGGAAAGGTTTATCAGCATAGAAACTGAAGGGGGAAAAAAAAAAAAAAAAAGCTTATGCTGTCAAAAGTAACCCTTGAATTTGTGTGTATAACTTTACAGATCCTTCAGTATGATTTGCAAAAAATAAATAAATTCTCACTGAATATTAAATCTAGGCATTGCTCCAGGAAACATACTGATTCCTACATTTGTTCCCACATAAAGAACTGTGTGTCAACAGCTCAATCTTATTGCAGAGTCCTTCCTCTTCCTTGCAGTTTAGAACTCTAGTATCCACAGAGAAAAGCTATCTATTTTCAAGTTGATACAAAGCAGGAAAAGTTAACTAGAGTTTATAAGATGGTTTCTACCTTCAGAGAACCCGTACAGTCTGAAAGAGTGTGGTGGATTGACCTTGGATGGCTGCCAGGTGCCCCTCCAGCTACTCTACCACTCCTCCCCCATGAACAGGACAGGAGGAGAAAATAAAATGAAAAGCCAATGGTTCAAGGACAGGAATGATTGCTTACCAATTATTGTCACAGGCAAACCAGGCTTGGCTTAAGGAAACCAATTTATTGCCAAAATAAATGCCCCAAGCCTGTCAGTGTTTAAAAGGCATTTGGACAAAGTTGTTAATAATATGCTTCAACTTTTGGCCAGCCCTGAATTTGTCAGACAGTTGGACTAGCTGATCATTGTAGGTTTCTTCTAACTGAAATATTCTGTTCTGTTCTATTCTAAAGAGTAAGATAATGAGGAATAAGAATAAATCTAAAAACACATTCTTCCCTGGCCCTTCTTCCTAGAGTCAGCTTCACTCCTGACCCTTCTACCTCTGCCCCCCCAGGCAGAGCAAAGGTATAGGGAATGGTGATTATGGTCAGTTCACAGGACTTTGCCTCTTCTGTTCCTTCCGCTTCACACTGTTCCCCTGATCCATCATGAGGTCTCTCCAGTGGGACACAGTCCTTAATGAACTTTTCCAAATGGGTCTTTCTCACAGGCTGCAGTTCCTCAAGAACTGCTCTATCATTGTTTCTTTCCATGGGGTAGAGCCCTTCAGGAACAGGCTGCTCCAGTGTGGGTTTCCCCAGGGAGTCACATGTCCTGCCAGAACCCTGCTCCTATGTGGGTTCTCCACAGTCTGCAGCTTTCTAAGAAAGTTTTACAAAAAGATGGGGCAGGAAAAAGTAATTATTTCAAACTGGAATACCTCAGGTGTATAAAGTTTATCTAAGAGTTTATCTACTTCCTAAAAAATGGAAGTCACTAGGGCAGAAGATGCAGTAGTGTAGATGGTCCCTCATAGTGTATGCTACTAGATTACTTCAGCGACAAATTTTAGCTTTAATTGTAAGCATATTTAGGTTTGTACTTTAAAAGCATTATTGTATGTGTACTTTCCGACAACAAGTGGGAATATGATGTACCTTTTCCTCCAGTGTATAAAGTGTGGAGTTTCTGGTTGTTATCTGGACAGCCATTTTCAGAAATAGAACAAAATATTTGAACTTCTCCAAAAACTTAGTGAAAATAATATCTGTAAAGGTTATTTCTTCATATTTAGTTGTAAATGACCATTTGGTTCAAAAGGTATTTGGAAGACCACAAAAATGTATTAATAGGCTGGACCAATTGGACTCAGCAGTTAACATGGCAGTTTGTTATATGAAGTTTTGGGCTGTACAAAACAGACACATTGGAGCAACCTCAGCAGAGGTGAACACTGATGTCGTGAGGAGATGCTGATGAAGCGACTCTTTCTCACACTGGAAAAGATACAGCTTTGAGAAGGAATTTTGAAGCTGTCTGGCAACATCGTTGGAGACAAACTCTTTCAGAGGTGGGTAGCAACAAGGAGAGAAGCAGGAGACACAAATTGCAATTGGTAATCATACAGTGAAACAGTTTGCCTGCAAAGGCTATGGAGTCCCATACTCCAAAACCGAACTGGACAAGGCCTTCAACTGCTTTGCTCTGGGTTGACCTTGCCAGTGAAGGTTTGAATCATGCAAATTCTAGAGGTCCCTTTCTACCTGTTACTCTATGGTTTTAATTTAATCCCTTTTCCATGAGGAAATAACTTCAAAATAATTGTTAAATGTAATGTTAATTGGGAGTTTTGTTTTGTTTTGCTCTTTCTAACTTTGTATTACTAAACACCAACAGAAACAATTTTAAGTTCAAGTGTTGACACCACAATTATAAAGGCGGTTATAATTGTTTTTTGCATCTGTTATGGAATCTGTTGATTTATAGAACACCTCTGTGTTGCTATGTAGGAAATGTGAGCGAAGACATAATGATATTTCTTTGAAAACCAAACTTAATTCATTAGGGAAAAAATAGTACCAGTTTTCCAGCATCTTTTTTCATCCTGAAGTACTTCTCTCTACCATATAGTTCAACAGTAACGTGACACATAATGTTCAGAGAAGGAAGACTAAAATATGGAAAATCTTGACCTATTTTCTTGGCAGAATTTTAACATATATATTCTTTTAAAGGTTCCTCATCAAAAGGCAGTATTCTTTCTTAAATGCCACTTGGTACAAAGTTCAATTTAATGCTACAAAGTTTCAAGGAAATGTATGCATTTGAATTTTGAAATTTAATTTATGAGTATTTTGTCACAAAATTTCCAAAAACTGCTCTTGTTAATCCTATATATTACATGTGTGCTCTCTTAAAGAAGACACTTTATTACTTATTTTCTTATTTTATTAAAAAATGGTATTATGTCTTTCTGTCTGTTGTCTGCAAAGGATTAGCTTAAATGTAAATATTTGTAAGGAATAAGACCAAATTTTATCAGATGACCAAATGTTATGTTTGAATAAAAATTAAAATTTCAAGACATTTTGGTAGCAAATCTCCTTGAATCACCTCAACACAAAATCATAAATCAAACCACTTCCTAGTTTTTATTTTAGCTCTTATATATGCTACAATTCAGATTTTCAAGTAATGCTAACCGGAAGTTACACATCTTCATCTTTCATCAGGTATTCACTGACCCAAAATTTATATTTTATGTTGATCTGAATAGTTCTCTACACCTTACTAATCATGTGGAATTCTCTACTAATGTGAGCTTAGATAATTAGCTTTTTGTGCAAACATTACGCAAACTGGATCTCACCCATGAATCTTCAATTAGGAAATTCATTCCTGAAGAAGTTCCTTATGTGTTACACAAGCAGAAAAAAGAAAGGAAAGGAAAGAGAAGAGAAGAGAAGAGAAGAGAAGAGAAGAGAAGAGAAGAGAAGAGAAG
>JANVCC010000018.1:28865238-28922391 GCA_025345505.1 Todiramphus chloris collaris
AAAGAAGAGAGAAAGAAAGAAAGAAAGAAAGAAAGAAAGAAAGAAAGAAAGAAAGAAAGAAAGAAAGAAAGAAAGAAAGAAAGAAAGAGAAAAGATGCTTTGAAGAATTTGAAATAACTGAATGTGACATATTCAGACAATCTTCCTTGCCCATTTATTAGCTTTATCTATTCTTCATCCTATGAGTAGATCAAACGACATTTCATCTTTTTGTCCTTTTTCTTTATGGCTAGACAAATTTCTGAATGGCATCTTTTTCAAATCTTCCATGAATATTCTTCATCTGATTTTTTCTTTGTATCTTAGAATTTGGAAACAAAATTGATATATCTTACAATATAGTCTAAAACTTTGATTACTGTACATACCTTGGTTTAGGAGGTTTTTATCTTCACCATTTGGTGAGGAGGCAGAATCTTTCAGTCAATGGATATCATCTTGTTCAAAAAAAAGGAAAAAGATAAACAGGTATTTGACTATACTTTCTGTTTCTGACTACACAAATAAATTGATGTTAGTGGAATTCTCATACAGCAGATGATTAATTCTTTCTTGAGATCTCAAGTATTCTCATATCTAATATTGATTCTTCTGGCCTAATTTTCTAAAAAATGATTTCATTTTTATTTAACTCTCAGAATTTATTTCCTTAAATTCCTCGTCTCTTTGTTCATTTAGAAAGATGTTCCCAGTTTTGACATTCAGGGTCAAAGCCCCCTCTTAACTGAGTCTCTCCTTTAGACTGATAACATATCACCACTTACATGTTATCTATCAGTATTTTAGTGAGATGTTTGAAGAAGAATTTTATACATTAAAGTAGACAAATTTGGGACATAGTCTAATTTCTTAAATAAGAGGGAGACATCATCCATTAACAAGAGAAATCTTACTGAGCTGAAAGACTAATTGAAAGTTTCTGTTAGGAATTGTGAAAAGTGTTCTTTGCAGCATAGATAAAATTAATACATAAATGCATTACTTGCCCCTGAGAAAATATTTTAGTGCAATGCCAGTATCTCTTTCTTTAATTGGCTTCTTCAGCAATTCCCTTTCATTTATAAAAAGACAAAGAAATTTATTAGATATTTTGTATGTCACCTCTGGGTTCTGACCTGCATACATTTTAAGGGAAGCTCTTAAAAATTTGACTAGGACATCTACTAATGTTGTCATTGGAATAGTGCCCAGGACAACTCATAACTATCAATTCTGGGTGTTACAATAATAGCATTTAGTTTTCCTTTTGCAAAATAACTGCTACCTGATACTCTTGTTTGTTACAGAGCAGTACATTTTCTGATTCTATTGAATTAGATTTTATTAAAATTTTTAGTAGAGTCTGGATTTGATGATGTGGTTAAACAAAGTCCTACCAAATATATTCTGTTTTTTTTTTCTCTTGGAACACTATACTCCTGGGACTTCTACTATTTTTTTTTTTTTTCAGAGATGTTAGAATTGAAAGGAGCAGACAATGGGATACCTCTTCTGTTTCACCTTATAGTTCATGAAGAGAGAAACTCACTTGGTGAAGATATTAATGTGTAATGTTCAGCAGTTTTACTTTGAATCCATCCCTACATTTACCTACTTGGTAAAACTGTCCTACAGATTCTTCATTCTAGCCTGTCATATCAATGGCTGCACCTCTGTTAAATCCTGTTTGTGATAAGCAGCCAATGACATCTTGACCTGAGTCAGGAATGGTGTGGCCAGCAGGACTGTGATCATCCCCCTGACATTGAGCTGCTGGTGTGGGTCCAGAGAAGGGCAAGGGATCTGGTGAAGGGTCTTGAGAATGTCATATGAGGAGTGGCCAAGGGAGCTGGGGTTGTTCAGTCTGAAGAAAAGGAGGCTGAGGGGAGACCTTCTTGCTCTCCATAATTACCTGAAATGAAGATGTACAGAGGTGGGCCTGGGTCTCTTCTCACAAGTCACAAGTGATAGGACAAGAGGAAATGGCATCAAGTTATACCAGAGGAGGTTTAGATTAGATGTTAGGAAAAACTTCTATACTGAAAGGATTATCAAAGACTGGAACAGGCTGCCTAGAGAAGTGGTTGAGTCACCATCCCTGGATATATTTAAAAGCCATCTAGATGTGGTACTCAAGGATCTGGTGTAGTAGGGGCCCTGGTAGAGTTAGGTAATTATTGGATGTCATGATATGAAGGGTCTTCTCCAGCCACAACAATTCTGTGATCTGGTTTCAGTGGGCTCGTTAATTTTCTATTAATTTGTATATCTGTTTGCAACTTGTCCTCAGTTAGTATCTAAGGACAGTACAAGAGGTAAGTGTGTAGTGTGATAGAAGGAGCATGTTTCTGCTCTTGTGGTGTATACTGAGTCTGCCATTTATACTTAACTGTATTGAATGTAAACCAAATTAATTCCTTATGCAGAGTCTTAGAGATAAGTAACTCAGGAGACTTGTCAGTACTTCTGATTCAGGCTTGCAGAGTGATCATGGAATTGTCTTTAACATTTGTCATTTAAAACTATGCCTGCTTCATTTAAAATGTTACTATGATTCAGTTTTTTCTTGCAAATGCAGTTTCAATTTCAAAGGCAACAGGGAGAGGCACAATGTAGAAAAGACTCTAGGTAACTGTTTAACTCTGATATTTTGAGATCTGACAATTAATTTTCTAAAATATTTATGTTAAATACTATTTCAGTTTAGTAATTAAGGTTTTCTTTTCCACCACAGTTAGATACAAGCTGATAATACTGGCCCAATACATCTTTCGTTTACTGCTAGTTTATGTTTGTTGGGTTCTTTATTATTTTCTTGTAAACATTTATTCCCTTCAAAGTTTATAGGACTCCTAGTGGTGCTAGTGTTTCTCATTAAAATTTAGATTGTATATAGACCACCCTTTCAGGACTGTCATAATATAATGCAATTTGTGTTGAAACAATTAGACAGACTAGATGCAATGTCAGTGTATATCAGGCTTTTTTTCAATCCACATCCTTTTTATTTAACATTATTAATTCTTTAAAGGTGGCGAGAACTAACCATATCTTTAAAGTAATTTGATTATTTTATTCTTGAGACAGTCCTACTCCTTATTAGTACTTTCAAACTCTTTCTTCAACCTAGTATAGAGAGGTTAAATCATTGCATCATTAATATTTAAGGCAGACTAAATGGAAATAGATGCTTATAAAGTCCAGGCTTCTTTGTCATTGATATAAAAGTACAAAGAGACAATTTTCTTCATAAGAACAGGAAGATAGTTCTGTCTGTTCCATGTTGGATCATTTATCTCTGTTACATTGATGAATTCATTTTGGTGACAATACTTTGTCTGAATAATGAAAAGCTGGATGAGATAGCCTGATGGTCAAGATGGAATACTTAAGTTTTCTCCCAATTACAGGAAAGCTTATTTTTAAGATTCACTGTTCAGGTAATCCATCTCATTTTTCTTTCTGTCTCTATCTTTCTCTCTGTACATTCTGGCTTTTTCACCATGCTTCTAGAGAATCTATTATCACAATATTTATAGCCATTGGTTTACTATTTTATTAAACAACATCCCTCCTCACCATTGTCAGCTAATACTTTTCCCTATGTTATCAGAAATTCTTGTAAATCAGGTATTTTAGTGGGCACATTATTTTGTCAGCTACACCAAATTTGTCAATACACCACAGAGCCACAGAGCAGAAATTGTCGACTTTATATTTTTGAAGAAGCAGCTAACACTTCAGCAGAAGTACTGACCATTTGCTTTAATGGGATGATAAATAGATTTATATAGTCAATGAGTTTTTAATTCTAGAAGACACAATTAGGTTATCTTATTTGACTTGCTGATTAACTTGAATTGTGGAATTGGATTCTTTTAGTCCTGTATTAAACTTGCTGACTTACACATAACTAAAGCACTTCCAAAAAAGGACATCCATTCACAAATTAAAGGTGTCAAGAGATATAAAATTGTCCACAGCTTGTCTAAAAGCTGAATTAGCAACTCAATTAACAGTTTACTCCTATGCAAATTTGCCTGAATTTCGTTTTGGTATGCTTTTCTCTCATGAACTATAGAGTCTTCAGTACTCAGATTTGTCTCTCTGTAAAGGTACTGAGTAAAATTAGGAAATGTACTCCTTCAATAAAATGAAGAGTGGTCTTGAGAATCTAATCTTTTCATATACCAAACTGTTGAATTTCTAGAAATTAAGACCTAGAATAAAACAGACCATAGTAATACCTAGGGGGAAAAAAGCCCAAACCAACAACACAAATAACCACACCTTCCTATTTCCACTGAATTCCCTCTTGTGGGAGCTATTTTCATTGTAAAAACAAACAAACAAGCAAAAAACAAAAAAGAAAACCAAACAAAAACAAAAACAAAAACAAAAAAAACCACAAAAACCCAAACCAAACAAAAAAAAAAAGACAAAAAAGAGTTTTCACATTTCATACTATTTTAAATCCATCATATGTTCACTGGAAAAAAAATATAACTCCTATAAAACTTAGTAACCCTATGTAATATATATCTCTTAAGATTTAAGCAGTCTTTGCCTACTCAGGAATGACAGAGACTGCCTGCCTTACCTGATATGGCAGTTTTCAGGCCCTGAATTAAATTTTCAATAATTTTAATGAAAATGACTCATCATGGTAAAGATAAATCTGTTAATGTATATAAAGGAGACAACCATAACTGAAGAGTTACAGAAGAAAGAGAAAAGTAACTGTAGACAGAGTGAGAAAGAAGATGGAAGGAAGGGTGATTTAGAGAAGTTTATGTTCTCTCTGCAGTGTCGAAACAATTGTGCTACTAGTGGATTTGAAATGTACAAACTGAAAGATTTCCTGAATCTTAGAACAAACCACAGTCAGCAGCAACTGCCTAAACAAATGAAATCATCCATAAAAAATCAGTTATAAAGTTGCTTTTGGAAACAATTTGAAAAAAAGTTTACCCAACCATCTTAACCTGAATGCACTTTCTGTTTGATTAGCATCATGATTTTAGTTTAAAATTAAAGTAATTCTTCAAAATAGAATATAAATTCTGTTGCTTTTACTTTATTAAATACATAGGGATTATAAGCCTCCCTTTACTGTAACCTGTTTGTCTTGTCTGTGTATCCAAAAAAGTGTTTACTTCATATAGAATGTGACTTATTAATAGAATGACCTCCTGGAAAACAAACAAACAAACAAACAAACAAACAAACAAAAACCACAGGACAGAGCAATCTTCTGTTAAAACCTGTATTTAACCAGCTGCAACTAAAATATGTCTCTGACTCTAGGCTAATGCAGATTACTCGTGTGGCCAACAGGACAATGCAGATTCTCAAATATAGGCATCAGGTCTGCCAAACGTGATCCTAACAGCTCTTTTGTGTTAAGTAATTTATGGTTTCATATAACTGATGTTCTCTCTCACTGCTGACACTTCCTGAAAAAAGAATTTGAACATATGATTGACTGTATTCATCCTACCAAGCAACCTTTAACCAAATATACTGAGTAGTGTCAGATTCTTCTTGGTAGGCATTCTAGGGTATATTAAAAACCAGATGAACTTCACCTCTAGGAAACTGAGCTTCAGATGTATTTTGGATAATATAACAAATGAACTTTATGCTTCCTCTGTTTAGGAAGCTGAATGTGCTCCTGATATTTGTCTAGTATCCTTGCACAATTGTGAAATTTTGTCTTTGTGGAATGCTTATATATAGTGCTTTGAACATTCTTTTAAGCTGTTGATAGAGGATTCCGATAGACAGCTAGAATGCTGTCATTGAAGTTTCAGCATAATTAAAGATAGATGTTTCACAGAAAATCCCCTCCTATCCTCAACTTGCCTTCTGATCTCTGGGTAAAATCCACTTATAGACTGAGATTCTAAAAACTAATATTTCTCTTCTCCTTCAACTTAATTTATTTAGAAGAATTCAGTTCTCTAAGAATTGTTGGGGTATTTTTACAGAGTCATTTAAAAAAAACTATTTCACTGGATGGTATAAAATAATCCCTACTTTTTTTCTAGTGTGTAAAGTAACCCTAAATTTGAAGGCCATTAAGACATTGGATCTTCATTTTCCCACTTCTATGTGTCATTATCACTGTCTTCATCTAATCTCATACTTTGAAGCTGTGCCCTAATTCTCTTCAAGACATCAGCATTAACCATCAGACTGAGTTGCAGCCACTTGTAACCTCCCTCTGTGAACTTTAAGTAACCTTCTTCCTACCTCAACTCCTTTTTGGGCTGTAATAACACTCTTTAGTACTAGTTTACATGTTTCTGGCACTATAAGTGGAACTCAGCCTTTATATGCAAGCATTTAATAGATATTGCATCTCTCTTTCTCATAGGTTGGTTTGGGTTTTTTTTTTGTTGTTGTTTTTGTTTTTGTTTCTTTTTTTAAATGAAATTTTTCTAATTGTCATTAAAAAAATAACAAAAATCATTAACAGTATTAAAAAGAAATTTACTGCCCAGGCATGTCCTATATTTTTCTCCTTCAGAAAACTTCTGGTTTTTCATATTTTTTTTCTAATAGGATTAATGTTTTTGTTAGCAAATACAGAGAATTACATAAAACTACAGACATCATTGTCTATGCTTATTTCTGATATTCTTCTAGCCTTTATCCTTGTTGATTTAATTATGGAAAGTTTCAAGTTACAAAACTCAACCTTAGACTTTGTTAAAAAATTTGTTTCAATGTCAATTCAAAATTCACTACAGAACCAGTCTTTTTAATTAAAAGTGAATCCGCATGTAAAAATCATGATTCAGTTATAAAATAATCACCCTTTTTGTTTTTCACAATGCATTGTAACAAACCTCTTATCCAGAGGTTTAAGCATAACAATGTGGTCTTTGACAAAATTCTGTATGACATGTATTTCATTTTTGCTGACACTATTACATATTCTATGATTGAAGCTCATTTTAGATATATTAATTTGAATTAATTTAGCATAGCTTCCTACAAAATATTAGTAGAGAAGAAAGAATAAATCTACTACAAAGCTTAATGTTTTTATTTCCATAACTTGAATTAGTCTTATGCCTAGTATAATCATTATTAATATCATTCAGAAATTAGGTTTAGTAACATTTTGACTTGAAATCCGTTCAGACTGTCATGCTAAGGCTGAAACAAGTATCTTCTTAAAATAGTAAGAAGGCAATAGAAGATTGAGTAGAGATTGATCTGCAGTGATAAATTACTTTCTTGTTTTTCTTATAGAAAATGACAGGGTTTTATGCAATTTAGGGAAAAATAAGATATTTAATGACATTTATCTTTATTTTTGAAAAGAGTTAAAAAAACATTGTGTACATATTAAAATGTACAAGCCCATTGCTGGTTGAAAAAAAATTAGGAAAGGATTCAGGGAGTATTTCAGACAAGGTCAAATTAGAGGTAGAAACAAAACTTGTATTTTTTTACCTTGTGGACAATGAACAACTTATTCTACAGCAAATCAATGCATATTGATTTTTAAAAGGTCTGAGCATGACATAACCCATACATACAGTGCCACTGTACGCTGATTTCTAAATTAGTCACTCCTTCATGCTCATTTGTACAAAGATCTTACTGTACTGTTTGTCACAAACTTAATTTTACCATTCATGTGTCCTTCAGCAAATAGTCACCTCATTTCTTCCTTAGAAAGACTAAATTGACTATAGGAGAATTACAGTAGATTTAAGTTTTAAGCTGGAAAATACTTCTTACCTCACCAGAAAGAGAGGCAATTATATTTATAAGAAACTTCTTTTTTTTTTTTTTTTTTTTTTTTTTTTTTTGCCTTTCATTCTGAGATGAGGACTTTCTCTCTCTATATATACATGTAAGATTCGATAACCCTGAATAGCATGAGAACAAAAAGCTATACTTACGTAGTATGTATCTTATGTGCAGGTCATGCTAGTGACATACATACACAGAGACTATAAATCATTTCATAGCACCAATAAAACATGTGCTATGTATATCATATGGATAAACCATTATGAAATGGTATTCCAAAAATGACTCATCCATTTGCAAGAATTACATTCTAAATCCCAATGGAAGAAAGTACAAAGTGTTTTGGTGGTTTGAAGGTTTTTTCCTGTTTGTTTGTTTGTTTGTGGTTTGTTTTTTTTTTTGGTTTTTTTTTTTTTTTTCCGCTTGGTTTTTAATTGCTTTCTATTTAAACCATCATTCAAAACCTCTGACATCACTGACAAGCATTTTTCCTGTCAGTATCAAAAAATTAAATACACTGTCTCTGTCTGATCGTGTATACTTACAAACGTTCAATATAGAAAATAATATAGAATCCTTAGATAACCCCACTAGGATTGTTTTAATAAAAAAGCTATCAACTTATTGATATCTTCTGTTTATAATCATATTTTAAAATCTTTTTATTATATGCCTAATCAGACTGCTGCTTCATTTCTTACTGCATAATTTTGACAGAACTGTTTGGAAAATCAATGCCTCAGAGCTGTGTTTGGATTTACTGCTGAATCCAATTACAGTGTATTATCATAAAAAGCATCTAAGTGAAATTTATTGATGGTACTTGTTTAGTCAGCATGCAACTGTTAACTCTAAACATAAATATTTTAATGGCACGATTTCTCACCATAACAAAAGAGCAAAGAGAAATAAGCTCTGTAATCTGGCACAACAAACCACTTCCTTTCAGATATAAACAAAAAAAATATTTGAGGAGCACTGCACTATACAGACATCTACTTTTGCCTATAAACATTCCCTGACAGAAGCACAAGCCTTAAAAATGTTATCATTATTATTTTTACTATTACTGGTATTGATATTATCTAAAAAAAGACATCAAGTATATGCTGTTATTTATACTGCTGAAAAATTACTATTTCATATTTATAGGCTCAAGAGCACTTGAAGTAATGTAATTTACCTGTCCAAAGTTCCAGATAGGACTGATATGTTTCTGCCTCAGAGAGCCATCAACTTAATTTCTATTCCAAATTAAAAACTTGCTCATAAGAATCAACCATTTTTTACATTAGGAAACAGGGCTACTGAATTTGTGTAACTCTGAGGTCCCTCAGCAGCCTGTGCTATGCTATTTTTGATTCTGAGAATCTTTGCAAAAGGTCAAATAATCATCTCTTCATAAGGTTGCACAAGGAGAAACCTTACAGAGCTTCCATGTCAGTATTAGAGTGAATGAAGGGTCTTGTACAAACGGGTGCTAGAAGAAAATTATAGAGTAGGAGCAAAAAGGAATAGGAAAACAAAATTGAATGCAAAACTTAGATGGCATGATGACTTTTCATCTCTTTTAACACCTATAGGTTGGACTTGATGACCCTGGAGGTCCTTTCCAACCATAATGATTCTATGATTCTATGATTCTATAGGAGATACTTTTTGGGATTACTTTGGGTCAGTAGAAGATTCCTTGTATTTTTAGGTTGTTTAGATGGGGATGGAAAATAACTTTCATGCAAGTATTTAATTTACTACATGTTTTCTCTCCTGGGGGATTGTATTGATTAATAGAAAGTAGCCAGATGTTGTAATTCAGGAATAGAATAGCACTTCTAAATTAAAATAATGTGTGACTACTGATGGTACATAGCTACTTCTTTAGCAAAATCAGCATTTAGAAAATTTGAGCACGTCACTTTAATGGCAGTAACTTAAAAAAATTTCTAAATGCCTTAAACACAAATAGTTGAACTCTTCAAATGTACTTTCTACCTTGTGTAGGAGTCTGCATCCTCATCCATAACAAATAAAAATTTGTATTCAGTCATCTGTCGAGATTTAATGTTAATGGCCACAAGGCAGTATTTATTAATTAAAATTACACCACAAAACAATTGCACAAGCTAAACAGCTCATTACTTACTTTGCAGTGTCATGTAACAATAACCAGTCAGGGCACATATCACAGATCAAAAACATTTATTCTCTCCTTAGTTCCACCAAATATAACCAGAAGTCTCAGTGCTGATGTCCACAAATAATAATACTTATTGGGACTTTGTGGTGGATCAAACCGTATAATTGATCTAAATTCTATTAAAAAGTACCTAACAAAGTGAAAGAAATTCAAAGTTGTGCAAGTGTGACAGATCAAATTGCAAATAATGGACACTCAAAACACCCACCACCTCTTCAAAAGGCCCTGTTTTTATTTTCACATCAATGAAAACAGAGGAAGATACTTGTATTTTAAAGGTCAAAGGTTAAAGGTCAATGACCTTTCTCTCTTTTTCCTCTCTGAAGTTCATCTAATTACAGATGGTCTTCTGATTAAAACAAATAATATCTGTACTGTTGCAGACAATGATAAATACTATTAAAATATTCCAATATGGACAGAAAAACAGAAATACCATCAGAAGATGTATTGTTGCGGACTCCCTGGGCCACAGGGTGATGTTAGAACCAACCAGCTTTGTGTTTTCATTTTGGCTACAAATGTGGTGAGTTAGGACATTTGATACTTGTGCCAGAATCACCTGACAAGAATTGTAGCCAGAATGGAAATATACTGACCAAAGTCAATCATCTCACAGTCCTATAAATAGTGATCCTAAGTGAAAGCTCTCTGGTATTGCAGTAGGTTTTAACCCAGAATCTCCCTCTGAGCTGGGATGCCTCTCAGCATAGATTTTGTGAGGTTTCCTGATGGTAGATTTTGCAAGAATTTGCGAGACCAGATTTCATGAGGGCTTCCAAGATGATCTGCCAGTGAAGAAGGAGAAGGCGTCAAAGATTGTCTGTTGACAAATGTTGCCAAAGGAGAATAGCGAGTAATCCACTATAATTATGTTTCACAAGCTTTCAAAGATATTTGGTACCAATAATATACTATAATTGGCAAAGAGAGAAAAAGCTTCATCATAGGTTAACCTCTACATCTGCCTGTGTGTGTTTGTGTGTGTGTAATTTGATTTGATTTAAGCTATATCTGTATGTGCATGTGTGTTTTTGTGATTCAGCTGAGGAAATTTTGTAGTGTTGATTATAGCAAATTATATTAAATCACTCTGATAACTGGCTGGTGATTAAGTATTGTTAAAAATCATGTAACCAAAGTTGTTTGGGTTTTTTTTTGGTTTTTTGGTTTTTTTTTTACCATAACGTGTTAATAAATATCAAGTTCTTGCTATATCAAATTTATGTAAGATCTATAATCACTTATTCCCCAACAAATTGGTGTAGTAACTCAATGGGATGATCTCCCTACTCTTTTCTTCTCCTGACTCTGCATGAATCACTCTAGCTTGTTAGTAACTTGGTTTTCTTTTGTATGTTTCTTCTATGTAATAGAGTGTACCTTGTCACAGAACTTTGTTGTGTTTTTACAAATTCACATTAAAATCACTTTTTGCTAATACATTTGACAAAGATTCTTTACATGAATCCATGACAGAAGGTTCCAAGCAGAATTTTAAAAGAATCATTCATTCATAGGAGAAATGGGATGTCACAGAGGAAGGGCTGGATGACAATAAAAAAGCTTTAGTATTAAATTAAGAATTATAAAATGTAAGAAGAAGAAGTATTTGGGGAATAATAATGAAAATTAACAGCTTGGAGTGTCATCTTCTTACACAGATGGTTCTTGGATGGTTTCAGTACTTAGTACAATAAATAAAGTGAGTCTCCAGGTCATAATATTTAACTTAACAAATATTTAAGAAAGATTTCAGCAAGGTAGAAGCTGGATCTACAGGTCTTGTCACTTCAAAGTTCAGCACATCTCTGCAAAGCCACTGAACTAATCTACCAGAAATATTCCAAAGATGTAATATTTCTGTACTAGGGAACATTAGTAGTTGGTAACAACTGAGAAAGACCTTAGAATAGTAATTACTTAAGTTTTTGTAACTGAAAGACACAATTGTAACCTGTTTGTAAGGAAGGCAACTGTAGGCCAATATTGCATCAATGTAGGCATTATTACACAGAAAATTATAACGTCATATCACAAAGCTCAGTGAGGTCTCATCTTCCAGAAAAGTTGCAGTTCTGCATCTGCAGAGGTTAAGCTGGAAGAAGTAACAACTCTAAATTGTTTTTATTTCTATTAAATACTTTCCTCACAATGTTTAAAACCTGAACATTTAATAGGACAATTTCTCACACATGCATAACTTAATGATTGATGGAAAACCAGAAACAACTCTAATAATAAATTTTCTATACAATTCTATTTATACGAGCTTTGCCTATCCTCATGTAATTACATTTTTTCTATTGATAGGAAAGAAAATGTTTTTTTAACCTCATCATAAAAAATACTGTATACAATAAGATATAAAGCAAATATGTTCTAAATGCGCTGAGGTAAGAATGTCTCTTCCTGTGGTATAAGTCAGAACTAAAGTTCATGAATTGGGAAGAGTGGTGGTGCAACACACAAGCTGCTTCTGCATGCTGCTTCAGGAACAGCAAAAATGTGGCCATAATGATCTTTGTGTCTGTTCTTAAATGGAGGAAAATGTTTATTAGTCAAATTGTATGTGAAAGTACAGGGAAAAGACAAAGACAGGATTCATATTTTTCTCAGTGTCAGAATGTTAGACATCTCATTCAGATACCTCTCATTTAAAAATATTGAATTTTTAGGAGATATATTTGCCTTCTTGACTTACTGCTCAGATCCTCAGTTTTGTATGTTGTTCTGGAAGAAGTCTTTGAAAATACATTATTGTACATTTTTATTTTCATAATTGGTTATTCTGAATTGTAAAATGTTTGTTCTTAAAAAGAAACATCAAGATATTACTAAAAATTGGTGGTAAAATTTAATGTCACACTACCTGTTAGAGTGTGAATCAGTCTTAAAACATGTGACTCTATGTCTACCCTGACATTAACAATAGCTAAAAACGCTCTGTATTCTGTAATATGGGAATAGACATTATATAATAAATGTTTATACATATCATGTTAATTAGTAAACATTCTTGGCAATTTTACCACTTTGTATGATGTAAAGGTTGAAAATAAAAAGTATTTATTGCATTCTAAGGTGCAGTAAGGTACAGCAGACCTAAGGGAGGACTCAGGAACCAGAATGTCCCCTATCAGGATAGATATACCCCTTGGGTTACACCTATTTTTAACACATAGTGAAAAGAAGCAAAGCTAAAGAATCCTTGCCTATGAAAAATGTGCTGTAGTTATTTATGGCTTTAGTAATGAATTAGATTGAAAGCATGTCATGAAGTTTTCACACCACATCAGTCAGTGAGTAGCAATTCAGGTACCCAAAAAACAGTAGTTATGTCCAATTTCACCAGTGACTAAATGATGATTTTGAAAAATTCCAAAGTATCCTAGTAATGCTCAATACATACATCTGACCTTTAGTACCAATCTTGTCTAACTTCTAATGATCAAGACAGACATCTTCCAGTGGCTTGTCCATTAGGATTTTTCAGAACATTATGATAATGAAGTCTCAGGGATGAATCTGGTAATACTACTGCAGTAATAAATTTATTTACTACTTGTCTTTGGCATAACAGTTCCAGAACTTAACAGGCCATTCACAAACTCCACAGAGAAGAAATGAGCTGATGCCACATGGTTCTGGCTCGAACCTTTCCACATCACCATCTTTTTCCAAAATGTGGTAAGAGGTTGTATCTGAGATTTTGCTGTCTACAAGAACTCCAGTTTCAAAAACATTACTGGGTGACTTAATATTTGTTTTCTTTGATAGCTCAATAAATACTATCTGTGGCAGTAATCGTTTGCAAATCAAACACCACAGGAGCATTTTAATGAACAACTTGAGTTCAGTAAAAGTAATTAATGGGAAAACCTCAATATTCTCTAAAAGATTCTTTTTTCTTTAATTTTTTTTAATTCAATGAATCGATTAATTGAGTTTAGTTTGAATCATGCACAAGAGCAGATGCAATGTAAAATGAAAGAGTTAAAAGAAACATTGACTAATGACTAATGAAGAATACTTCAATGATCAAAAATAAATTACCTAAATGGTTAAATCTTCATGATACAATTCTCAGCTATAGAAACCTGGTTTATTTTTATCAAAGCTCACAACTCTTTGTGCATAATGCTGTATTTTTATTACATATTTAGTTAGTTATGTCTCTATTTATTAAGAAACAACTATTTTGATTTTTTCTTAGAAAGTGAAGTCTATTCATATAGAAGAGTCACTGTTTGTGCAGAATGTATTCAAGTCTCACATGAACGCATATTCAAACAGATCTGATTAGTAATGGGTTAAAGTAACTATGAAGTAGTAGTTATATAAAACATGGCAATAAAGTATTAATTTATTTATCTAGGAATCTTACTCCTACTGTCTGACTATGTAGACCCCAGAGGTCCTTGGATGTTCTTCCCATCTGCTCCTGGTTCTTTTGACATGCATATTATTAGGAATTCTAGGTAAGTATAAATAAATAAAAAGATTTATGCTGTAAAATTTATGCTATAGCAAAAATTTCCTCAGTATCTAAACCATTTCTTTCAATTCTTTTAGGTACTTCTACCTTGCTGTATCTTTCTGAACTTCATAAAAAGCTTTAGAAAGGGAATAAAATACATTGTTCAGGGTATGTGTTGCTAGGTCAAAGAACAAAGCTCTGGGCTAACAAAGTATCATGATCAATTTGTAATCCAAGGTCTGTTTCTTCCTTGGTCTGTGTTTAAACAGAAGAATTACAAGCATGCATCGAACTATTGCCATTATTGTCAGTACCATAGAAAGAGCTAACAAATATTTTAGTACACTGTTGCGCAGTAATTGGTATTCAACTGTCATTCTTCACCTAATGCTGCTGAACAAACTGTTGACGTAGTTCAAATGACAGGCTTTGATGATGGAGGCAGCCCATATGGGAAGGGGAGGGCAAAGAGTAGTGTGGACTGAAACTGAAAAGGAAGGCAGATGGTGCACGTAAAGAAATTTTTAAACAACCTTTCATTGTGAAGACTTAATTCTCAATGTCATTCTCAAGGCCATAGGAAAGTATATTACAGCTAATTTTCATAGGTCTCCTAACATTAATTTAAAGCTCCACAGATGCTTTGTTTTTACACAACTTGAGTAATCTTTCAACAGTTTTTTGAAGTGAGACATGAATACTGGAAAGAATGAACTAGCAGCTGTCTGATTGGAAGTGGGAAAGAGAGGAATGAGAAGAACTGCTTATGAATGAAAAGCAGAAACAAAACAAGTCACTGCAAAAGCAGCTAGAGTTAGCATATTCCAGTTGTAAAAAAAACGAAAGAACTTTGTACAATCTTGCCCAGTCTAACATGGTACCTGACTGAAGAAATAGAAAGTTCGGAAATCTGGGCATACCTAGCTCTACTGGGTTATGAATGACTATGGGGACTGATTCCTTGGATATGTGTACACTGTACTTTCATATTTCCCAGCATAAAAAAAAAAAAAAAAAAAAAAAAAAAAAACTGGCAAAAGAATATACACACTGAAACGAACCTGAAGCAGGTAGAAATGACTGGAAAATAGTAACAAGCTATGCATGTTGAACTTTTTTTAAGATAAAACGTAACTGTTTTCCATTTAAATGTAATTTTATTTTATTTTTATTATTATTCTTCACAACTGTGGCAGGCAGATCAAAAGATAACAGTCCTGTGATAAAATCCATATTTAGAACATAGAACAGTTTGGGTTGAAAGAAACCTTAAAGATCATGAATATGCTCACCACCTATGCCAGGACACCTAATAAATTGTTCCTGGTGAGACACTCATCAAATAGATGAGTTGTCTGATGTTACTTTTTGAACTACACTGCTCCTTTTACTTCTGCTGAATAGCTATTTTCCAATTCTCTGTCTCTATCTTCCAAATCTCCTTAGGATTTTATACCTTTTTATGTCACTGTTTTCCATCCTAAATCCTTGAGCTGCTAACTACCCAGGTCTCAAAAGTCTTCTCTATGTCTGAAATTTTACCTTTCTTACCTTGAATAGCTGTGGTTTATGCACTTTCTCATGGCTCCTTCTCACAGCTTAGCTGATTTCTCAGAAAACTAAGCCAAGGTTGCATAGCTGTGCTATATCAGAACCAGGCCTTATACCGCAGCCAGATGAACCCCTGGGAGGAGGTTTACATTCAGATTACACCTATACTGGTTTATTTAACCAGGTCAGGGACCATCCCAAGGCACTGGAAGACAGCCAACTGTGTTATTAAATTGCTGCCACATTCTTAGCACGGTTTGGTCAGGGACAACGACCACTTCCCATATGGTGCCTTGACATGCTTTGAGGGGTTAATATTACAAAGGAATCATTAACATCAGGTAGTTTCCCAGTAGTGGGGTGTAAGAGAGTTTAATAATGCAGGCTCCAACACCAGAGAATAAATACAAGCATGAATAATTTATTATTGTTGATTTAGCCCATTAGTCCACCAATATGGCATCAGCAACAATGCAAAAGAGGAAAGGGGCATACAACCTAAACTCAGAATATATTATCCTTGATGTGAAGACTTATAGCGAATATATATATTACAGCGAGACACTTTGGGGAGACTTCTGTAGTGAGAATATTTAATTGTCCAGAATTACCAGTCTCATTACAATCCAATTGTAAATCCACAAAGTTATGAGAAAAAAGTACAGTTTGCTAAAGGAGGACAAGTTTATTTTAAACCATATACAACATTTTTCCTGAACAAATATGCACAAACACGTATGCACATACACATGAAACTGAGTATGTTCTGGTTGCTAACACTTTCCTCCCAAAATAACTTCAAAGAATTAACATAATGAATGTGTAAATTAAAGCAGAAACATGTTATGTTTTCACTACCCTACAAGCTGAAAGCAGCTTGGCTGATTTTGCTTTGAACTTTCAAAATATTCATCTTTTGTAGTTCTAAACTTGGTAAAAGAATTTGCAGGCCAGACAGTATAGGCTGTGTTTACTCTTTAAACAGTGACAGAGGTGCTGAAAACTAGGTCAACATGTGGAATACTGATTGCATACTTAATTAGTCCCATTCCAAGTTCTGCAGACTTATTTCATAGTCTTATTTCATAGAAAAATGCAACATTTAAATTCTTACATAGATTTGCTTAGCATTGACACAAAGTGAAATGGCAGCATTATTCTCGAATTGCAATGTATTTTACCCCCACTAGAATATTCTGCGTGGTTTAACTACAGAAATGAAATTTCATATTTCCTTTCCTTGTACAAATTTACTCTGTTATTGGGGAAAAAATATCACCAGGGGATGAAATATCATTCTCAATACATTCATGAGTGTTCTCCATGTTCTGGATGTTCCAGTGGGCTTCCCAAAATATTCACTTTCCCTTATATGCATACCTCTTTTCACTCAAGATAAAGAAGAAGCTGTAAGAGTACATTCACACACCAAATGTTAATGCTGGTTAAAAATTTTTGGGATGACTGGCCCTGAACAGTCAAGGGAGAAAACTTGTTTTACTCCAGTATGTGTTACTCCATATTTCCTGATTCTAAAGGAAAATGTTATCCCTTCTAAAATCTCATGGTTTCCATAGAGGCATCTTGTCTTCTGATTTTGCTTTGGTTGTGGCATTACTTATTTCCATTCAACACAACTATAACATTGCAAGAGTTTGGAAAAGGAAAAGGAAAAGGAAAAGGAAAAGGAAAAGGGGGAAAGGAGGAAAGAAGGGAAAGAAAAGGAACAGGAACATCTTTTGTAACTATTCCATGTTTACTCAAAGGGAAACCAGGTAATGTGTATTACCATGCAGTTTACAGAGAAGGGAACAGAAATAAATTAAAGACAGAGTAGAAACTCCACATGCCACAGATTGTTGAACACCTGTTTTTCTTTAACACCCTGGAATCTAAGGGGAGGGCAATGTTAAAATTGTGGTAGGGGAGCTGGAGATGTATTCATAGACACTTAAAACCACAAAATATATTTCACAAACGTTTTGTTTGTAAAGTTAGAACTGGCATGTCATCCTACTGTACAACAAAAAGGCAGAAATGTTGAAGTTACACAAGTCTGTGCTGGGTCATCGTTTATTATTGTTATTGGTCTTACTGTTGCTGTTGTTGTTGCTGTTTTATGTATTTCCTTATTTTGATTCCAGGCAGTTTTTCCACTGTCTTTACTGTGCTTTTGTACATAGCAATCAATGATCTTGCTTCTTTATCTAGCCCTACAGGAGAGCTATGTTCTCTCACTCCATCTGCCACCAGGCTCTCTCAGGTAATAAATGACAGAGAAGATGAGCACTCTGCTTGCCTCCCTCAGGTGTTGTGACTCACCCTCCTGGAAGCCCTTTTCGCTTCAGGGATCCTAGCTGCTAGTACTTTCCTTCTCCTTTCTCTCTCCTGCACCAATGAATAGCCAAAAGCAGACCACAGGACCATAACTGTTAACCATCTGCTTCCTCTACAGACTAGAAAAAGTACCAAAAAAGTAGAAAAAAAATCTCTGATTGTGTCTTGATTTATTAAAAGTGCTATACTCTGATTATGCACAAGGAGAACAGGGGAGATATAGATAACAAGAGATAGTTATTATTTATCATTGCCATTTTCCAACCACTTGTCATCCAGCAAGATTCACAAAATAATGGACAATACAGAGACACATTAGAGGGTGAACATTTTGCTCATAAGGTGTCAATGGAATTGTTGTCTGAATTTCACAAGGGGCAATGCATACTTTTGGGTTGATACCTCAGCCTTACCTGAGCCACTTATTTAGCGAGTAATAATTTTAAAATGTTAAAAATCATGTCTTCAAAAAGCCTAAAAATTAAAATGGACAAAACAAGATGGAATTTCTAGGATAAATTAAATTCTATGATAGTATTTTGATTCAGATTTATTAACAGGGAATTTAAAGGTAAATTTCAAGTACAGCTTCTAAAAAAAATGCAGTAACTGTAGATATGTTTTCTAATTTTAAACTTTTTCTCAAAAGAAGAAATCTGAATGAACATGTGAAAGTGATTTGAAGAACAGACTTAGAATGAAAACTAATTTCATGTTCTATACCATGTTGTATAGAACTTTTATGCACAGAGTAACAAAGCCAAACCCTTCTAAGGAAAACTGGAGGAATTTTATTTTTAGTGGAAACAATTTTAATTCTAAAATTAAGGACAGACTCAAAGGAATATATAATCAAGTATTTACAATGTTTTGAACTAACTTGTCGGTGCTTTGGAGTGTTATGAAAGTATTTCATACTTCGATTTCATACCACATAGCTAACTTCAGGGTTTCTATTAATCCATGGGGAACTGAAGTTTTCTAATAGGAATTGTGTTGTTGCTGATTGCTACCTGACGACAGAAATCTTTCTTTCATCAAAAAAAAGGTATCACTTAAAACTCATTTCCTCTTTATAATATTTTTTAAAAAGTATATAGAGACAAATAATTATTTATATAATTTATAGCTAGATCTACCCACAAACAATTTCTGTTTTAATTGCCTGTTGCTTTAAAATTCCAATGACATCTTGAGAACAAAAATTCAGAAATAAAATGAAGAAATTGTTATCAGTGTCTGCTCTTTCTTGTTCAGTTTGAATAAAGTCAATGTCTAATACTGTTTCTGAGGAAATAATGGAGCAGTTCAAAAGAAACAAATAGCATAAGTAATTCAGAATATACATATATTTGTGGGGAAGATTGATTATAAAGGGTTTTGAAGTATTTACAGAAAGCTAGCTGTTGTCCCAAATCTGAGTTCTTTACCCAGTGTGCAAAATGCACCTTATACACAGAGTCAAGATATTTGTTTCAGTCTAATTCTGCGCAGAAAAAGGTTCCAGGAAATAATTCGCAAAGCTAATGTGCCTTTTGAGAAATAAACCATGTCTTATATAGAAAAAAACAGCAAAGAAGAAACTGTAGTAACATGAATGTCTGGTTAGTCATTCATCACTCTTATATGAAAGCAGAATTTACCATTCTTTATTTTGAGGATTTATTTGGCTAAAGTCTGGTGATCCCCACCCTCACCCCCGGAGCAATCACCTGCAGAAGTCCACCTGGAAGTTTTGTGACTGATAACCCTTTCTTGTGACAACATAGACAAGCAAATTATCTATCAATAGAACATTTCTAAATCTATAAAAGGATTTTCTGGATTTTTCATGCTGTGCAAAAAACCTGCTGTTCAGTTGCTCTTAGCTATTGAACTCTTTCAATTAAGGCTTGAAACTGCAGGAATTAAAATTTAGTGTTAGTTCATGATAATATTTTTTTCACCATCATCTTTCTCTGCAGGAATTCCTTCCAAAACACAGAAATAATAAACACTGAATAAGAAGCCTTGAAAAAAATTTAAGAATTGTAAATGTTTCTTTATTGTAGGATAAGATATAAAGTAACAATGAAAAAAAAAAAAAGCAAGTTTATTCAGAAGTGTGAAACAGGAAAAAAACCCACACAATATTTCTGAAAATGAGATGTGTTAGAAAAATATCTTGGCCAAAACATTTTCAACAAAAATTAGTTTTAGCCAAGCAAAACAGTTCCTTCTGTCAACACTTTTCCATCCTCCAGTGTTTTGTCATGTAGAACAAATTGCATATTTGGGATTAAAAGTAAATTTGGTTCTTGCTGTCATCAAGGAAACAGGAATATTTTATTTTTCTCAGCCTAAAATTGTTCTTTGTATTAGTATTACTTGATTACTACAACTAAACACTATTGCTCTGTCTCAAGATACCCTCACAAGAAAAGCAGCTGCTTGTGCTGGTGAGATCACAAACATGTGTCCAGGAAACTTTCAAAGATTATTTGGTTCTCAGAAGTTGTCTGGCCAATGAAAGCTCATATGATGTACTATCGCGTTTCAAAAGAAATTGCCTAAGTGTTTGAGAGGGAATGATTAACAGCTCCTTATGGAAGAGTAGAGCAGGATATTGCTGGATGAGCTTTTATCTCTGAAATTCTTCTTGATATTCCATTGGGATGAAAGTGCTGATCTACACCTTTGGCCTCTGATGGGGTAACAGACCAGTAGCTTATTGGTCAGTGTGAGAGTCCCTCCTTGAGATGATTATAATGACATGAGGCAAAATCTTAGACTATTGTGTCTCTAATCAGCATGAAAAAACTTGATTTTTTTTTTTCTGATTTCATTGATTATACAAAGATGAAAACAAGTAGGTTTGAAAATGCGTAATCCTCTGGAACAAAGCAACACTGTTTTTGCATTTTGGTTATCACAGCATTGTGTAATAGTACATGAAATAAAAGCAATTTTATCTCCCATTCTTTTGAGGAAGAAATACTGAAAGTTAAAATGTTTGGTTTTGTTAAAAATGACAAGAAGAACATGTAAAACATACTATAGTAATAGGACCAACTAAACTGAACATGTTTGATTGTTTTATTATAGTGGTCTGAAAATGAGTGTTGGTGTTATGTGACTAAACTAATTTAGTAATATTCCACATTTCAAAAGTTTCTTTTATCTTCATTTTGTTCTGCATTTTCCAAATTACAAGTAATGGTTTTGGATAATTTAAAATAGTTTCTCAAACATTTAAGGTTAATAATTTTTTAATGATTTGTACTACCCAATGCATTTATCCATGTGACTAGATATACACAGATCATATGAACCTTATACATCTTTTAGCATATTGTTATAGGAATGGAGAGGAGAGAATAAACTGGAAAGAAAAAAATTGCATAAATATGGCAATTTAAAAAGTTAAGAGTTTCTACAACAATACAGTATATTTGGCATTAAAGGCACTATCTTGAGAAAACTGCAGCTTGCAAAGAATATACAGATGTATGTTGAAATGAGACAGTTTCACATTAATTTATGAAGTATTTTATTTACTCATAGATTTGTCAATTAATAAAGCCTAAGGCTGTAAGAAATTATTAAATTATCGAGTTTGGTGAGTACATCATGAGGCATTATATTTTGCTTCACTACTTCTATACTGACAACAGCCATTTTTCTTTCCTCTGAAATGCATTTCTTAAATCAGTAGCTTGCTTGTATCTGAAATCAAGACATTTAAAATGCCTTGCTATTTTCATAAATGTTTCCATTTGAATGTCAATGTTTTCTTTTGCTTTCTCTTCTTATGAAATATTACATCAAAAGTCAGTGTCTGGATTCTGAGTGTGCACCTATATGAGTAAAACAATATCAGGGCATGAGCCTGACTGCTGATATGTGGTTGTCCATTCTGTTGCTATTAACAAGGAAGGCTTTCAACTGAGGACAACTAATATTCTCTGATACAATGCCTGAGAACAGTTCAAGGATCAAAGACATCAGGCATGGATCATTTCTAGTGCTGAGTTTGCATGTAGCCACCACATTCCAGAAGGGAAAAGAGTGTAATTTTGTGATTCATACCTTGTCAAGTGATATGGATTATCAATAACATCTTTGTGCAATAAAGTGCACTTCTGTGGGTGTGAAGACTTTTCATAAAAATTATGAGGAAAGATTAAAACTGAGTTAAAAAAAAGTTAGGAAAATGAATGTGAAATATTTTTATCAGCACTAAAGAATTATATTTTTCACTTGAGTTTCACTTAGCATATAATGAGATATTATGTGGTAAATTTCTGAATTGCTTGAAATATGATTTACAAGGATGTCTACAAAATATACAATGTAAGTGTTGCTGATGACCCAGTAGAACACCACTGTTTAGAAGCCAAGACAACAATAGTAATAGTAAAGAATTCAGGAAAAAGAATATTTTTGACTGAAGTTGTGTTTAATGAGACTATTATTATATAAAAATAAGAGCTTCTAGATGTAGCATATAGGAGGATTATATACAAATTCAATATAGCAAGAGTCAAAAGAAAAAAAAACAAAACAAAACCAAAAAACCATCATGATTGCATGAAACTAATTGCTGTCAAAGAGTAAAAGGATATCTTTTCAACACATAAATGCTAGCTCCAAACACAGGGCTAAATCTAAAAAGATCCTTACATCCACTTGATCCTGTCATAAGCATCAAGATTGACTATAGAAAATTAGAAAGTTCAGGAGTAGAACTTCATGAAAATTCAGGAGCTTTCATCTCTTACAGTGTTCCCAGAATTATAAGAATGTGATTAAAAATAAATATATCTAACATACATCAATGATATATCAAGGTTAAACAGAAAAACATAAATTAAAGAAGCTTTTCTATATGTGTGACGCTCTTATTAAAACAATTTCTGCACTGCAAGCCTGTATCTGCAAGTAAGTCTTCACTAACCACATAATGATGTCACACAAAAAAAACACAGGAAAGATGAAGCAGTGAAAAAATCACATATAATGAAGGTTACTGAGCTTCAAAGACTGAAGGTTATGGTACAGATCTGTGGGGTTTTGTTTCCTGCACATGGTTGATGACAGAATTCAAAGTTTCATTATGCTTTAGCAACCTACTGTTTGTTCGCTCTAAGAAGTCCCCGAGTAGTTGCCTGAAGGAATTTCCATTGCAGAAGGAAAGTCCTGAGATTTAAATTTATTAGAAGAGAGTCTCTTACTGAGGATAGGAGGAGGAAAAGGCTATACTCTTATAGAGATTGAAGTAATTTCTTTTAGTTCTTTCTGAAACTATAGAGAATATTTGAATAAATCTGTGTGTGAACACTGTAGAGAAAATTCTCAGTAACTAAACTCTGAAAACCCATCCATCTGTAAGGTTTGGTATGAGCAAATTGCTAGGAATGAGGAAGCTCATATGAGTCATAAAATCTTAGAAAGGTACAGGTTGGAAGAGACCTTTGAAGATCACGTAGTTTCAACACCCCCCCCAGACAGGGACATATTCCACTTAGATCAGTATGATCAAAGCCCCATCCAACCTGGTCTTCCAATGATGAACCATCTGCAGCTTCTGTAGGCCACTTGTTCTAGTGTCTCACCATCTTCATCTTAAATTTCTTGTATCTAATATAAATCTACCCCTTTTCAGCTTAAAACTCTTGCCCCTTGTCTTATCACTATGGACTTTGGTAGAAAGTTTCTCTTTATAAAAGTCCCCTCTAAATATTCATATGCCACAATAAAGTCTCTAATGAATGCTCCAAAACTGGAGCAAACCCTTACTGCTTGATGTTGCTTACTACCATGCAGGGGAACTTGCTTCAACATTTTTAACTGAAGAACAACATGATTTTCCATCTTGATTTGGCTTTTTCCTTAACAGTGGCAATCATTTTTTAAGATTTTGAGCTCATGTTAAACAAATAGAAAAGTCACAAGTTCTGCAATAATCCCCTAAACTTGTGCTGTAGGCATAGCTACATAGTTTCAAGAAAATAGTATTCACAAGTATCACAGTTTTGTATGTTTTAACTTCAGATCAAATATTTTGCAATGCTCTAATGAGAATTTCACCTATTTAATGTTAAAACAGGGATGGGAGATTAAGCTAAATTTAAAGGGTAATGACTTGCTGAGCCAAGCAACCTTTTCTTGACCAAAAATTTTAGAAGTCCATGTAAAATACATTTTTTGTTTATATAATTTCAGCAAAAGTCACATTGGGACACCTACTGAACTTACAACATAGGTGTAATTTTCATTACAACAGTTGATAGGATTGAAGGTTAAATGAATCTGATGTAAACATAAAAAAATATAGAACCCTATTACAAAAATTATTTTTCTTGAGTTTGAGTCTATGAGTCTTTATAATGTCCAGATTTAATTTTCCTCTTATCAAATATGTTAATATGATCGACAGCAAGGGAAATATATGTATAAAAATGCAATTTAATTAACTTGAAATGCATATATAAACATATATGTATACATACATATATGTTTATATATGTATATATACATATATATACCTATGTAAAAGGAGATATTTTTCAGAGATCTCTTTGACAAAGCACCTAATCATTATCTTTTGGAATACGGTAGATTTCCATTAAGATCTAAACATTTTTGGTGAATTTTCCACTGAACTTCAAAATTATACTAACTTGTACTGTTTACGATTTATCCAGATTATAATTAATCAACTTATTTGGAGTAAATATGCGTATACATATGAAATACCTAATGAAAAAACACACACGCACCCCCCCCCTAGATTTTAATTAAAATGCATACATGTTTTAAAAGATTGGTTCACTTTGTTTTTTGATTTTTTTTTTTTTTTTTAAACAAAGAAATCTCTAAAAGAGATACTCATACTGTTATAACTTTGTACAATCAGTTCCTTATAAATTGTTCTCATAAATGCTTGGAAGGAAAAAAATATCACAGATTGATGAACATTTTTTTTTCACATTGCTTTTTTTTTACAGGTTTCTTTGGTTAAAATTTAGTTCAGTAAGTCAATCTGTTAACATTTTAACAGCATGATTTTATTAAACATTGTTTGAAATAATTTCTAATATTAAATTTAAAAAAATATTTACAGAATAGTTTGACTTTTTCCTTAAGAAAAACAATCCTCAATGTTGAGGCTTGATATGGTTAAGATATATAAAATAAATTTGCCAGTGAAGTTTATTACAAGGAAAGCAGAATCTGAACAATGAAACTCCACCTGAAGTTTCTATTTCCACCACTGTGAATTGTAATGATTTGAAAGCTATTATTGGGTCATATTTTCGACAAATTAATCTAGATTCTAATTTAAAAGTGTCTTCATAAATGCTTTAGATTATCAGGAGACATAGGAAATAGAATTTCTCAAACTGTGAAAAAGTTATTTTAATGCATAGAGTTTGATAACAATGTTACATTTTAAATTATATATCTGTGCAAGCCTATAGCCACTACTGACCTCTCCTTAAAAACTGAAACTAAATTTAATCTGCTAATATAATACTTCAGTTACTATCCTATAATTTCAGATGTAACTCAGTATCACATGTAGGAATACAGTTATTTCATCCCTCTCAAAAATGAATGAATATTATGAATTAGTTGATGCTACTGTTACAAAATTAATAAACTTCCTTTTAGCAAAATCTACTCATTAAAAGAGAAATCTGAGTCCTGAAGAACAGTAAAAATTTCAGCTTCCTGAGTGATACATACTAGCTTTTTGTCCTCTTTTTTTTTTCTTTTTTTTTTTTTTACAGTAGTTAATTAACAGGTGGGTGTCATCTGAAAACTAGATCATTTCAAAATGGAAGTTGCAATTACCATTGGACAACAAAGAAGAATGGAGTGTGCTTGTGCTCCAGAATCTAGAGAGACAGGTAAGCAGCACAAACTTCTTTTGTATGACCCTGCTTAATGACCTTGTTTGTTCCTCTTCACCTTGTTTTGTTTTCTTATATGGGGAAAAGATAAATCTGAGATGATAGATACCATTTCATGGACATGTATCATTTTCATTCTTCCCTTAGTCTTAATGTTTCACCATTTTCACTTTTTTAATATCCTTCATATACTCACTCATCTCCTTCCCCTTTCTTCATTCTCCATGTCAATTCTTGGTAACAAAAAGTGTATAAGAAGGAATAGATAAAAAGATAAAATACTAGTCAAAAGATTGCTTGTGTATAAGTTTCAAATAGTCAGTAAAGATATTTTTCCTGGGTTCAGGATAGCAGTTACATCAGGTAAAAACAATACTATAAAAATCATGATTCAGATGGTTTTATAGAAACTCATGGAAGGAAAAGGAATGGCTTGAAGAGATGGATTCACTACCAGGATTAGACAGCATTAAAACATGAGGAAATTTGTAAGAATAACACAGAGATTTTATGAGAACCTAATGAACATAAGCAAATCTATTTGTCTTTAATTTAGGGTAGCTCAATATATGTTAGTTCCTATAGAACATGTCATTTTACCTTTATATTATTTTGCTTTCTGGATTCTGAGGGCCCTACCAGTCCTCAGAGGGCACTCCTCCAGCCCTTTCTCCTGGATGAGCATCAGCTGTATGTTGCAGGTAGCTGATCTGACCCTTGTCTCCTTTTCTTCCTGGCTAAACACCCCAGCTCCTGATTTGTTCTGCCCTGGAGCAGCCCCACACTTGCTGCTCCCTGGCAAGGCCTATCTCAGTATCATCACTTTGCTACAGTATTTAGGTGGTGATTAAAAATATTCTACATTTGTATAACCTTTTAGCAAATAAGCTGTTGTCTAGGAAAAATAACTCACAGTCTATACAGAAAAATCTATATTATAATTTTTTTAAAATTTTTATTTTATTTTATTATTTTTCTTCATTTTCTCTGTGTCCCATCAAGATGCTTAGTTCCAATCAAACTTTGAACAAAATATGGTTGAATTCCATCTATTTCAAGCCTTAAGTTGACATCCTACATCTTTTAAAGCAGTTCTTTCATATGCTTTGGTGAAAGTTGAAGGCTTTATATGCAGACTCTATTGTAGTTTAAAAGGTTTTTCTAAATTGTAAGGTTTTTAAAATTAATTTTGAATTTAATTCAGTAATTTAATATTTGCTATATTTTTAGACTATACAGACTATAAAATTTTATGCTGTTGATTCCAGTGAAAGGCACTTAGGGTTACAGATAACTTTATTCTATTACTTTAGGACATTTGATTATCTATGACATTGTATCCATTAATATGAAATCAACAAAGGCTTTTACTAAAGCCTACAAGTCTATATACTGTATGAAATTTGTAGGAGTTTAGTGATTATGTAAGAAAAATCTCATTGGCATTATTATCTGGAAATTCCACCACTATTCTCTGAAAAACTATTGTTTAAAAATGCACCCTGTGTGATAGAATCAGCATGATTCTTGCATGGCATAGCAGAACTTTTTTAGCTAAAGTCAGAAGGAACCCTTTTCCAATGATCTAATTTCCTTGGAGCTAAGAAAACCAATATCATAAGACACAAAGATTCCTTCTGCCCTCCATTCTGTCTATTGTTTTTGGAGCAATATTTTAAGCAATTCTTCATTTCCCCTAAATAATCCGTGTCTATGTTATAGAATGTCTCAAATTATAATAGCTAAGAATTCATTTAAGCCTGAGTGTAAAAAAGAACATCTAGCAATTTTCTTATTTTATGAAAAGCAGAATCAAACTGAATGAATAGTGAACATGTGATTGTGGCAGGAAAGTATCACCTTTTTATAGCCTGCGTTGATCAGGAATGTAAACACTGACAGAATATAAGCTAGTAAAATTAGAATGTAGAGGTTTGACAATGCACACAATTTCATTATCATTTTTCTAAAAAAACCAAAGACATTATGAAATACACTATTTAGGTTAATTGGATTTTTTTTGAGTGATTTAATGTTGAGTTTTTTGTTATATTTTCATTCATGTAAATTTATTCTTAAGTTTCAAACATTTATTTACATGTCAGGACTTTAATTTCATTGAAGCATAGCCAATGCAGAAATTGCTTTCTTTGTTTTCCACTGTGTTGAGTCTTTCTCTCTCACATTGAATGGTACCAGGTTTATGGACTTTTTGCCTTGTATGCCTATATAGAGATATATTTTCAGTTCCTGTAATTGTTCCTGTTTTCCTGATTATCTTAATATTTCACTCTAGCAAATTGCAGTTGTGTTTTTTTTTTATTGCATATCTATGTCTTTCTAAGTGTCTTCAGGAAGAATTGTTCAGCAATTTCATATGACTAGTAGAAGAAATTTTTGTGTGGCTGATTTTTAGGGGGATATTTTTTCAAGCGTAATGCTTAAATAAGACACTATATTAAAATAACTTCTCTGTTAGCCCTAATAGTATAAGGTGTTTAGTTGTTTGGTTTTTGTTTTTTTTTTTTTTCCCTTAAACTTTATTTTCCTTTTAAATTATACTACTTTTATTTTTTCTCTGTTTCAGATTCTCTACTGGTCATCCTTTCATAATCATTTCTGTTAGACCTACTTTTTTTCTGATTTGTACTACAATATATAATTGCATTACTAGACTCCAGTAATTTGTATAATGAATCTCTCTCTAGGTCCAATACAATACCTGAACACAAGAGAGTTGCATGAAACTTAAACAGGATTAATTTCCCACTTACATGAATCTGGACTTACATGAATCTCTTATACCTGAAGCAAAAGCATACTATGAGTAATTTTCTTCACAGGTTAATTATAGATCTACAAATGTTATAAGGTATTATGGGTAAATGGCTTCTGTCTTCCTAAATTCAAGTACTCTATAGAATGCATTATGATATGATAACATCAAAACATATTAATATATAGAGAAAAAAATCACACCACATCTGAAACATCAGAGATATTTAATAACATAACACAACATGGAGAATATTTGGACATGTGAAACTGTTGTATAGATCACTAGTGTATACACCTGCAGAAAATATGAATTATATGAGTATTATCAACACAATCATCACAATCAAGGTTTTAAATTTCTTTGTATTTTCAATGACATCATCATCATCACCTAATTTTTTTAGGTTTATGTGTTTATCCACAAAACAGTTTGTGCCTGGTAATTCAAATTAATTTAGACAATGTCAGAGTGCTGTTTTTTAAAAAAGCTCTTTGTTATTATATGACCTAAGGAGGCCTACTACTGTTGGAAAAATCTGGTCATTTCATACACACAATTTCCTGTTAGAATTTTTACAGGTTGCCCCTTTTTTTTTTATGTGACACGCTTGAGCAATATAAAATGAGGAAAAGCATCCTGAAAAAATTAATTCTTCTACTTCATAGAATCATGAGTGGCTTCAACACAAAGAAGCAGGATGGGAAAAGATTGTGATTCCTACTGAGGCAGCTCAGTGACCAATCTAACTGAAGAAGTATTTATTATGTTTCTCTAAAGACTACCATGCTTCCAGATTACCTGCAGTCCTGTTCCCCTTTCCAAATATGTTACCCTAACGCTGACCAACTACAGACCAATAAATTTGTTAGGCCTCATTGAGGTCCTCAGAAAGAAGTCTTAAAGAAATGTTCCTCTATTTCAGTGTCAAAGAAGCCATTCTTTTTAATGAACTGGACATTTAGCCACTTTATTATATACCTGGACATTACATAGACAGATTGAGGATCTGTATTGTTAAACACAGCATTAACATTGTTTGTTCACTGAAAGTGTGTCAAGGTTTAGGGTCACGGTAGTCCAGTAGACCTATAACAGATGCTGTCTATTAACCCCTCTGTCACAGTTTAGGGTCAGGGCAGCCCCTTAGACATATAGCAGACACTCTCTGTTAACCCCCCTCCCCCCTTCCTCCCCAGAGGGGAAAGAGAAAGGGAATAAGGGAGAGAGACTTAGCAATTAGAAAAGGAAACTAGAACAGCTTTAATGAAAATGAAATTAATAATTATAAAAATGGAATATATATACAAATATATACAAAACCAGTATCGAACCCAACTTCCCTAATGGTAATTACATCACCATCACCACTGATGCTGTGGAGCAGGCACCAGGACAGTCCCAGACTGGGCCCCGCAGCAGACGGGAGCTGTGTTCAGGAGCTGGATTCTGGTACCGGATTCAGGAACACGCAGACCAGGATTGAAGGCAGAACGGACAGAGTCCTCCTTGGATGCTCCGAGGAAGGAACCAAAAGAGGACCTGAGCCAAGCCAAGCAAAAGCTGGCAAGGCAGTCCAAGAGGGGAGAAGAGCTCAGAGACCCTTTGGATCCTACAGCTCTAAACCAAATATGGCGTATATGGCATGGAATACCTCGTTGATCAGTTTAGAGTTACCCGTCCTGTCTGCTCCTCCCTGAAGGTGCAGGCCTTTCATTTTCTGCACCCCCCAATGTGGTACACAAGACCCAGCAGTGGCCTTGGTCTGTATACCAATCCTTGGTAGTAACTCTAAACATGAGGTGTTATCACTGCTAGAAGCAGACACTGTTTGTGAGAACAGGCTGTTAACTTCAGAAAGTGCAGTTAATTAGAAGAACCAAGCTGAAAAGTAAAATTACTGAACAGAATTAGTTCTGTTCTCACTCAAACCAGGATACTGTCTCAATCTGATGACTGGTCTATAAATATTTTCCAACTCTTTTTAGTAGAATTTTCTAATTATTTCTATTATTATTATTATTTAATAAATGGGGTAATGTGTGGAATACCCTTCTGAAGTCAAAGTTTGATATGACTGTATGTCAATATTTGAAAATCTTTAGGGAGATATTACAAGGTGCTGCTATTAATTCTGATGCCATCCTAATGAATCTCTGTTAATTGAATCCTCGTCACCCTTTCCTGCTTTGCTTTGTATATCCCAAAAGAATTCTGTAGCTGTCAGGCAGATATCTGTATAATTTACTTGGGACTTGAAAAATATCCAAAGGCTAAAGCTGTACAAATTCAAAAGGAATACTCATACAAATCAGTTAATTGTTTTATTCTCATCTGGGTAATGATACATGGTAACCAGAAAGACAAACACAGCAGGTGGATAAAATCTGAGGTTTTAGTATCTCTGGAGTGGAAATCACCATTAAGAACTTGCCTATGATGTCGTAAACTCTTACTCATTTTATTCTGTGGTTCGTTGACAAAGCAATTCTGGTTACAATGATGAAAGGATCCATTGCAGCAATTTTTATTTTCACTGGAGTTCTACCTGTATTTAAAAAAAAAAAGTTTATATTTTTAAAAATATATTTTATTTACAATTCTTCTTAAAATAAAGTTGTATAGTCTATTTTCTGCTCTTTTTCAATCTCACTCATCTTTTTTGTTTGTTTTTTTCGCTGTATTTTTTTGCTGTTCAAAGCCATATGAGAGACCAGTGAATAAAGTATGTCTTCCTTAAGTTACAGTTTCAAAAATTATCACAGTCCTTACCCTTTCTGAAGGAGCTAAGTTCTCTTTCTTTCTTTCTTTCTTTCTTTCTTTCTTTCTTTCTTTCTTTCTTTCTTTCTTTCTTTCTTTCTCTCTCTCTCTCTTTCTTTCGCTCTCTCACTTTCTCTCCTCTCCTCTCCTCTCCTCTCCTCTCCTCTCCTCTCCTCTCCTCTCCTCTCCTCTCCGGAAAATATTTTTTGTCTGATTATTTTTTCCTTTCATATCTTTCAAGAGTTCACAAATCTGTCACATTAGTTTATGTCTGGGTTTCCAACTGTGATTCAGAAAACAGTTTTTAAATGAAAGTAAACTTTATACTTAAAATTGAAGCAGTTTTGAAGCAACATATTATGTGTAAATTCTATTTATATACAGCTCTTATTAAGAATTCAGGTCTAGGTTTATCTCCTACTAAATGATGTGGGGAATATATCAGTGAAGTTAATATGAATTAGGTCAGGTTGCTTAGAAATTACTGCAGGTAACCCTTAGACTGCCTACTAGAAGACATTTCATAAACGTCAAGAGCTTGAAGTACTATTGACTATATTACCATTCCACTTTATGTTCCATTGTTTCTTATTCACTATATTTTTAGTCCTGATAATGTAGTCTGAGTATTTGGAACTACCCAAATAGCTCTAATGTAAAATGGATGGATTTTGTCTTCCTCAAACAGTGCTCTGAATGCAGATTTCAGTGATAATTCACTAATGTTTTTGGCATTTAATCCTATTAATTTGAATGTTAGATTTTCTTGTTTAGGACATCCTTCAGGATATAATGAACTTGCATGCAAACTCTACGTGGAGTTACAATGACAGTTTATTTGATGAGGCTAGTCTCATTTAACATATTAAACATATACTTCATAGAAGTGTATCGTTACATTTGGCTTGTATCCCAGCAGATCAAAAGTCAGGTTCTTGAAGGGGGAAATGCAGAGCTTGATACAATATTTTTTTTTTTTTATATTTGTGTTCCCATGGTGAGCTGTAAACTATTTGTTTTATTGTAACACAAGAGAGTGCATTCATTGAAAACAGGTGGTCGTTTGCTTGCTTGGTCATTCAGCATGTCCTGAACCAGAAAAATCTATTTTCATTTCTTAGGCTGATGATAGTGAAGTTATTGTTGCTGAAAGCTGGCAAGTATATTATATTTTTAAAACAACTGTATTTGAGGAAAATATTACCATTTAAACATGTTCTAATAACAGTTCCTTGGCAGAGTTGCACAAAAAATCAATGAAATGATTACTTTAAGTGGGCTTTTTGGTCACAGTCTAAGTTACTGTTAAGCCTGACTTTGGAGTTTCATATGTTTCTCCACTTAGTTAACGTAATTTTGTACCACACCTAGATAACTTTTTATGGGCCTGAAGTTTCAGATTTTCTGGCAAAAATAAATTCTCTATCCTATAATAATTTTCATTAAATATATGTGCTTACATACATATACGCACACATGCCAGTTGAGAGGGATTTAGCCTTTTGCATTGTTGTTTCCTGGGAATTAATTAAAGTTTTCAAACAAAATGTAAGATAAAGAAAGTAAGTCTGTTCAAATGACTGGGGTACTCACATGGGAAGAGATTCTGGAACATGTTTCCAGATCTGCCTAGACATTTTATAGAATAAAGTCATTGGATTTGAACCAGACAGGAAGAAGGATTTAAGATCATTTTCTGAATATCAAAAACTTTGATGATAGTCTGGTTTTTTTTCTAAGGTTAGTGAACCTAGGAAAGGACCTTCATGAAAAATTAATTTAGTCCAAAGTTTGTCACCTTGTTTGGAGGGACATGTGTCATTTCACTGAGTACAGAGGCAGCCAAGATTAATAGATCAAGGCAGATATATAATGCTGGATAGTTAATGTAAGAGAAATATTACCTATCATGTGTACTTCATTCTGAACTGGAATCTTAGGTTTGATACACCCACCTCTTCCAGTTGATTACTTAAGCATTGTCAAAGTAGGATATTTAGGCTGGCAATTTTATAAGTTTTTGCTAGGTCAAGGATGCACTTTTCTGATGCTCTTCTGCTAGGCTGAAGAATTAGATTTCATGTCTATACATTTTACTGTTACAAATCCTAAGGTGAGCCTATGCTGAAGAGGAGGTTTGGTCTTAAAACTTAGAGGAATACTGCACTTATTTCTTCAAATACTACTCTATTTTTTTATTATTATTTATTTTTTTTTAATGCTAGTTCTCTAAATAAATAATTTAAAGGAGGCAACTGAAGACATTGTGGTCTCCAGAGAGAGGAGTTACATGAGAAGATGTATCTTATTCCTTATTTCTTCTCTTTTGGATGATAAGAAAGCTACCAAAAAAAAAAAAATAAATATATATATATATAGGTAAACTGAATTTGCATAAAGGAGAGGATCTGACTTCTGTGATCTGTAGACAATGAAAGAATATATAATGTATTTCTGCAGCTTTACTTGTATTCTGAGTTAAGTGATAAATCATAAAATTTTATTCCACTGTCTTTCAAAACTCTGTTGAAGCTGTTCCTTCCTTACTGGAAAGTCAATCAGGGTAGTGTACATTTTCCATTTTATTTTATTCTCCTATGTTAATGCTGCTTCTTGGATTTTGCATAAACTGTTTTAGATTCCTTTCCCTTATATAGGAAAGGAAGCAGAATCTTGTTTCTTTATGAATTTTCAGTCTGTCATTGCTGCTTTTCATATTTGGAACATGCAGGCTAATATTTGTTCATTAATTCCAGGATGAATTCCATTATGAATGCAGGCACCTATATTTTATTCATTTTCTTAATACTGAAAATAAAAGAGAGGACAGTATAAACATTTTAGAAACATTACCATTTAAAATACAAATATACCGTTTGACATTTGGCAAGTATCAGAAGCAAAGATGGAAAAAAAAGAGATTATGAAGTATAACTGTATTGCAAGAATCTCAAAACAATTGTTCATCTGTGGGGTTTTTGGGTTAATGAACAAACATTGACCTATGATAAGTAAAAATGATAATTACAAAGTCACGCCGCGTCAGTCTGTATTCTGTTATCTACATTTTACACTCAGCAAAACCTGTGATGATTGTGTGTAAGTTGAACATCTACTTCTGCATCAAGAAATCAGAAATAAATTTTCTTCTTCCAAAGTAACTGGGAATATGCCCAATCCCACTGCTCACTGAAGTGTCTGTGAAGATTTTCATTAACATATTGGGTCAATAAGTTAGGTTTTTCTTCCTTTTTAACTAGAAACATTGTTTAATATCTTGATTTGACATAGAGCTAGCCCTCAAACCAGAAATAAATAGTCATGTGACTGAACTGTAATTAATCAGGAATAAAGCAGTATACGTGTCTTCTCAGTATTCTACTAAACAGAGAAGTTTAAGGCAAATCTCTGGGGTATTATTGAAGAAGTTAATTGAATAGATTTCAAGAACAGGATTTTAATCAGCTTAATCAAGTTTTGTTCCATTTGTATTTTCATATATTTCTGCTTTTAAAGCTCTCCTACTGTAGGGCAAGACAAATTTTAATACATATGCAAGTGTGTTTAAGTATGTGTGGGTGTATGAATATGCACAATATCCATTAATTTCATAGTAACTGCCAAGTGCAGATGTCTTACAGCACTTTGTACTGAATTTTGCCTTTCCATTTTTATTTGGTTTTTTAGAAATATGGTTTCCTTCTCCTGCTTTTTTCTCCAGGCTATTGTTCATCCCTGATGGAAGAATTCCTTAGAACCAGGATTTGTATCTTTAGCATAAATAGTGACAACTTGCCTGAGGTTATACTGCCTATAGAAACACAAAATGACTGAATTACACATAAGCACCCCACAATCAAATTTTTTTCTGCAAGTTTATTTTAAATAGAAGTATATTACCATTAAAACCATTTGGACTTGGTTGCATAGTTAAAGGAAGAACATCAACAAATCTGAAGTGCTTTCAGCCCTGGAGGAAGAGAATTTTCTATTTCATGAAATAAGAATGGGGAGGTTTAAAAATCAGCTCACAAAAATCACTGACTAATCATTTTTGGTTTCCCATATCCAACAACCTCCATCTGCTCTACCCCAACCTCTGAACTAAAATAATCCTTTCCACCTATTTTTTCTATTTTGGGCAAACATTTTCCTAACCCATCGTAGTTTTTTCCCCTACATCTGATGGATGTAGTGCTAGTTTTCTTCAAAATTGTTTAGAACAAAAGCTGATTTCTATTGTACCTTTTTACAACTCCTTTCTGCCAAAGCTTTGCCTTATGCCTCTGGAAGATAAAGAACAATAAACCGACAGAAGCTTACTTTCATCATACTACAAGCACAGCAGTGATTAATATTACAGAGAAAATGCTTCAAAGCAGAAAGCTTCTTTAGAAGATACTGAAATGCCAGATCTCTCATATTTCAAAGAATTTCTCCCTCTCTGACTTTGAAGGTGCTACTTAGGCTGCTGAATTTATTTTTTTTTTAAATTATTAATTTCTATTACAAATGTATATGTAGTTATAATTTTTTGGTGTCTGTTTCATTAACTGTTTTCAGAATGATTTCTTGTCTTGAACTTTGTTGTCAAGAAACATGATTTAATTTTATTAATATTTCTGTTTAAGATTGATAAATTATCCTGGTAATTATAGTTTCATGTAGTATTTTGTTCTCTATGTTATTTTAAATTAACATTATATGACTATGCTGAGATAGACAACCTTGTTTGTATAAAAAATAATTAACTTCAATTCAATGTTGTGCAGAAATTGCTGATATATGCATAAACATTCTTGTAGGATCAGGACCTTTGAAGTAAATTGACTGGGCATGCAGATATGCAATTTCTGCTTTTTTATATTAGGTAGCTTGATTTTTCATACAAACATGTATATATACTCAATTATTCACATCTTCTTTTGGTTTTCATGAATGAGAAAATTATTTATAAGTGATCTGCATGATGGGATCAAGTGTACCCTGATGAAATTTGCTGAGGATACCAAACTGAATAAGGAAATGGACAGTTCGGAAGGGAGAGCCACCCTGAAGGAACACCTGGATAGTCTGAAAGAGTGAGCTAACAAGAACCTTATTAAGTTCAACAAGGACAAGTATAAACTTTTGCACCCGGGAAAACAGAATCCAGGCATGCAGCACAGGCTGGGATCTACCCATCTGGAGAGCAGCTCTGTGGAAATGTGGTCCTGGTGGACAATACACTCAATATGAGTTAATAGTGTGCTGTAGGGGCAGAGAAAGTCAACAAGGACATAATCAGAAGAGATAAAGAAGTCATTAATACCACCCTAAGTGTTTGTCAGACCACATATAGAATGCTGTGTTCAGTGTTGGTCTCTATTATGAAAAAGGTATACACAGGCTGAAGCGGGGCCAGAGAATGACCCCAAAGGTGATCAAAGGACTAGGAATCCTGCCTATGAGGAAAGGCTGAGAGAAATGGGTTTGTTCAAACTGAAGAAGGCATAGAAGACACTATATCACCATGTGCTGGTATTTAAAGGGTGGCTACAAAGCAGATGGAGATTCTCTTTTTACAAAGAGTCATATGAAAAAGATGAGACATAATGGGTACAAATTACTCCTGAGAAGATTCTGATTACACACAAGAGGAAAATTTGTCATGGTAAGAACAATCAGTCATTGGAATAATCTTTCCAGAGAAGTGGTGGAGTCCCCAACATCGCATATTTTTAAGATTCAGTTGGACAGGGTGATGGGCCATCTTGTCTAGACTGTGTTTTTGCCAAGAAAAGTTGGACCAGATGATCCGTGACGTTCCTTCCAACCTGGGATTCTTTGATTCTATGAAAAGTAAGGAGAGAAAGTTAATTTGTAAATTACTTCAGGGAGAAAATTTTAGCATAAAAGCATTGGATTCAACTATCTATAAAAACAAAACTTGAATGGCTAGAAAATGAATGAATTAATAATAAAGCCAGAAAATGCTTCGTACCTGAGATATTTTTTAAGCATTATTTCAGATAAATTCTGCAAATCATGTATAAACCTATAATTGAAATATTTCTGATAATAACAACTCTTCTATATTGTATTAAATCTTGTCAGTCATCTCTGAACAGGAGTCACAAGCCTGAATTTTAGAGAACATTCCTGTGAGTTGAAGAATTCAGCTTTCCAAAAGTCAAATGAGAAACAGGCTTTTTAAAGAAAGATGAAGTCCTTAAGGACTTTTGCTCTTTCAATTATTTGTAACTTTTTAAACATTCATACCCTTCAGTTCAGATCTGTGTCTCTAATTTATAATTAATATGTATAACACAGTTAAAAAAAAAAAAAAAAAGTCCAAAACAAATAAAGCATCTTGTGCTTTTTTTCTGTACTTCACTGAGTTTGGTGTCAATGACTCATTTTAGAGAGAGAAGTCAGTGTTCTTTAAATGTCAGGAAGTAATAGAAGTTTTCCTCTGTTAGCTCCACTTTCAACACTATGCTGAATTATTTAAATGTAGAGAGATTCATTTGTGGTTACTCTGGATACTATTCAGAACTCCCTGAAAAGACTGTTTACATGATATTTAAAAACTCTATTGAATCCCACTGAAATAAACCCTTTATCTTTTATTACAGAAAGTATAACTCGATGATCAAGCTGGAGATCAAACTGTCACTCTTAATATCCATGGATTTGACCAGGCTTGTTGGTGATATCAACTAAAAGTTAAAGAAAATAAATTTTCCCAATCTAAATAGTAAGGATTACAAACTTTAAAAGAATTACATATGCAAGATTCTTTTACTTCTCATATAAATTAATATTCTATCCTTTTCATAGTTAATTGACATTTTTATAGTGAAACAGAATATTTTTGCAGACTTTCTGATATGCTTTTCTATAATAAAACCATAAAATATCACTATAAAATAATCAAATATTTTGTCATTTAGCCTCAAAGAGAAAATATATTTCCCTGTGTTAAATACATTTATAGTACAATACCTGCTACAAAATCCTTGCCTATAAATGAGTATGAGATTAAAAAAAAGCAACTATTGAAGGAGCCAAACAAACTGTCCACTAGTAAATATAACAGCTGAAGGTGTGTTTTAATTACTTTAAATTAGCTAATTATAATAGATAACCCAGGAATGCATCTCAGGTTGGGATCCACCTGTCTGGAAAGCAGCCCTGTGGAAAGGGAGCTGGGGGTCTTGGTGGACAACAAGCTCAACATGAGTGTACAGCGAGCTGCAGAGGCAAAGAAAGCCAACACGATGCTGGGTTGCATTAACAAGGGCATCACCTGCAGAGATAAAGAAGTCATTATCCCACTCTGGTCATACCACACCTCAAGTACAGTGTCCAGTTTTGGTCCCCACTATACAAAAAAGATGCAGACAGGCTGGACAGGGTCCAGAGAAGGGCCACAAGGACAAACAGAAGACTGGAAGACCTGACATATGAAGAAAGGCTGAGAAAACTGGATTTTTTTCAGCCTTGAGAAGAGAAGGCTTAGGGGAGTCCTTATTAGTATGTACCAATACATAAAAGGTGTCTAGCAAGCAGATGGAGCCTCCCTTTTTACAAGGAGTCACATTGAAAAGACAAGGGGTAGTGGGTACAAGTTACTCCTGTGGATATTCTGACTGGATTCCAGAAGAAAAATTTTCACCATGAGAACAATTACATATTGGAATAATCTCCCAAGTGAAGTGTTGGATTCCACCACAGTGAACAGTTTTAAGCACTGTCTTAAAAAAATCCTTTTCCCCTCACTAGAGCATTTCCAAAGATGTGGAGTTTCTAGAAATTATGTTTAACTACATCTAGAGTGTGTTTAGAGATAAGATGCTGTGTTGGGTTTGTGTTTAGTAGGGTTCTGGTAGTGGGAGAGGAGGTTACTGGAATGGAGCTTTAAGAAGCTTTGAGCAGCTCCCCTGGCTCCAAGTCAGATCTGCCTGAGGCCAAGGCTGAGACAATCAGAGCTTCTGTGATAACATATTTAAAAAGGGAAAGTCTGTTGGGCAGGTTCCTTTGTTGTGGCAGCTCTTTTGTGTTGGAGATGAGTGAGACATGGTAGAGACAACCATGTGGACATCCAGGTCATTGAGGAAGGAGTAGGGGAGGCACACCAAAGCAGCCATTTCCCCTTTAGCTCATGGTGAGATGGCAGGCTGAGCCCTTGCAGCCCTTAGAGATCAGTGTTGGAGAAGAATCTCATCTGCAGCCCATGGAGGACCCCAAACTGGATCAGAGAACTCCCAAAGAAGTTTGTGACTCTAAGTGAAACTCATGCTGGAGTGATCCATCACTGAGAGGACTACAGTCTATAGAAGGGACCCACACTAGTTGGAGAAGTTCATGGAGGACTATCTCCCACAGGAAGGACACCATGTTTTCACAGGGGGGGCTGTGAGGAGTTTCCCCCCTGAGGAGAAGGAATGGCAGAAAAAACAATGAACAGACCAGGACTGACCACAACCCTCATTCCCTGTTCCCCTATGCTGCTGAGGGGGAGGAGATGTCAGAGCAGGGCCTGGGAAGAAGGGAGGGGTGGGAGGAAAATTATACTAAAGATCTAGTTGTATTTATTACTGTGCTGTAGTCATGTTGAACTCTAGAAGTATTTTATTATGTTTTGTCCTCCAAAAAATGGCTATAGGAGGTTTCTCACAATAGAAAGAATGCCACCTATTATCCAGAAAAACGAAAAGGCATCTCAAGCCTAAACTGATTTTAACATTAAATCACCTGCAGCTACAGCAATCTACAAATAACCATTCTGTCATCCTTAAGTCACTAGCAAACAAAATCAACTGGTCATTTCTTACTGGACATTGTACCTTGAGGAAAGGAAGGATCTGATTTCAGAGCTAAAAGATACTACTGAAAAAGAAAATACTAATAATCCATCCTGAGCCTTAACTGTAAAGTTTGAAAGAGTATTTTTTCCACTCTCTCAATAATGAGTGGTTTGGCCTAGAGGCACCTTAAACAGACCATAATTCAATATGAGCTTTGGATTTTGGCATTGTCTAGTTCTTTACTAAAATTTGCTGCAGACAGAATACAAAGGAAATGGAAAAATGAGAGGAGAGATAATGCTCTTAAATGAAAAGCAGTCTGTGTTACTCTGACATTCACCCCTCAGAAATGCCGCTCAGAATGCGGCATTTGCAAAAAACAGTGAGTTTCATGATTTCAGTACAAACTAGCAACCTTCATAATTTTAAGTATTATCATCATTGTAGTAAACATATTTCTGTTTTATCCAAAGCAGTATGAATATAATTTTTCACTGAGGCTTGATGCATACATAGATTGCTGACTTTTTCTTCAGTGATAAACTGCATTGGAAAACTACAAAAAGACTTTCATTTTCAATTCATTTGTTGCTACTTACTCATCTAAGATCCTTTCAGTGTGGATAAATTTTATTTCATTAGAAATGTCAAATAAATATTGACTAAGTTTCTTTTAAATAAAAAACCAATGTGGATCTTAAATAATGTGCTAAAATTACAGTTTTTGACTGTATCATTTACATATATCACACATTTTGAAATACAAAGAACTGTTCTAGAGATTTTAATCCAGAAAAAAAAAAGGTTGGAAAAGACCTCTAAAATCATCAAGTCCATTAACCCAACATTATCATGACCACTCAACCATATCCTGAAGTGCCAAGTCTGTAGGTTTTTTGAACACCTCCAAGGATGGTGATTCCACCACCTCCCTGGGCAGCCTGTTCCAATGCCTCATCACTCTTTCAGTATAGAATTTTTTTCCTAATATCCAATATAAACTTCCCCTGTCACAACTTAAGCCCATTTCATCTGTTTCTATCACTAGTTATCTGTGAGAAGAAACCAACACCTGCTTCACTACAATCTCTTTTCAGGTAGTTATAGAGAGCAATAAGGTCTCTCCTCAGCCTCCTTTTCTTCAGAATAAATAGCCCCAACACCCACTTCACTGCAACCCTTTTCAGGTAGTTGTAGAGAGCAATAAATTCTCCTCTCAACCTACTTTTCTTCAGAATAAATAGCCCCAGTTCCCTCAGCTGCTCCTTATAAGACATGTTCTCCAGATCCCTTACCACCTTTGTTGCCCTTCTGGACCCATTCCAGCACCTGAATGTCTTTCTTATACTGCAGTGCCCAAAACTGAATACAGTACTCAAGCTGCAACCTCACCAGGTTTCTCTTCTCTTCTGCAAGCTCCACAAGTATTTTAAACAGATAGATAGCCAGTTAAAGCTTGCCATCCACATGAATACTCCAATTGTATCAGTATGTGGTTGCCTCAAATTCATAAAAAGTGCTTCCAGGAAACCTCAAAGGCAAAGAAGAATAGGAAGCTATCAAGAAATCCACAGTTCTGGGGTGAAGGTTTTGGTCTGGCTGTTTATTTAGTTTCAGATTTTCTGGTAGTGGGAGGGTAAGCAGGTCACTGTATAAGGAGTGGGTAGTGGAAGCCTGCTCATTATTATTTATGTATCGCCAAGTTATTAAGAATTTTCTAGCTCCTCATGTCATATGTTCTTTTGGCCCTGGCAAGTATCTCCTTGGCATACTAAAAATGGCAACAGTAGAAATCCCTTTGCATGAGAATATACCATTTCTCTGGAAAGAAAGCTTCTCCCTAATTTACTCAGCTAGACTAAGGATAAACTCTAAACTCATATATTCCAAAATGCTATATGCATTGCTCTTCAGTTTATCAATATTTATGAATTTCCTGAGTTTCACTTCCTGAAAATATGCTGACAAACTTGAACATATTTGCGTGTGGTACAGCAAAAATGATTCAGTGTAGATTTACATGTGTGATACATTAGATTATCCAGAATGTATAGCTTTAGTGAGCATTTCCAAATACATTTAATCCTGAACAAAACTTGTTTCTCTACCTTACATTATTGCTGGTTATCATAAAAAGAAAATTCCTCTTTATTTTCTTTTTGCTTGTTGACTTCTGAGATAGTACATAGAATTTTGCAATTAAGACAACTTCCTTAACTAAATCTTAAATCTATTTTTAATTTGCAGTAAATTAAATCTATGTTACTCAAGCTGATTCTGCTTTCATCATGATAGTAAATTAGTAAGTGACTTCTCTATCTTCATCTTGACCCATGAGTTTTTTCATCCTATTTACTTCTTCTGTCCTGTTGAGGGGAGAAAGTCAGTGACCAGCTGGGTGAGGGTCTGGCAACCAGTCAAGGTCAAGTCATCATAGTCCTGTTAACCTCGTGTTCAGAACTACAAATTTAAATAAATAAATAAATAAATAAATAAAGATTAAACCTGATAATTTCATAACAAAATCATAACATACACAAAGAATATTAAAGTGTCTCTAAGACATTTCATTTAAATCTGTTGGAATTAAATTTGGATAAAATAGTATTAGAAGACATTACCTTGTCTACCAAGTCTTCTCTAATCATAGAATCATAGAATAGTAGGGATTGGAAGGCACTTCTGGAGATCATCAAGTCCAAAGCCCCTGGCAGAGTAGGTTCACCCAGGACAGGCCAGGTGAGTTTTGAAAGTCTCTAGAGAAGGAGACTCCATAAGCTCTCTGGCAGCCTGTTCCACTGTTCCATCACTCTCACAGGAAAGATTTTCCTTATGTTGAGGTGGAACTTCCTGTGTTCCAATTTGTGACCATTGCCTCTCATCCTATCACAGGACACCATGAAAAAAGACTGGCCCCTTCTACTTGACACCCACCCTTCAGATATTTGTAGACATTAATAAGAACCCCTCTCAGTTTTCTCTTTTCTAGGCAAAACAGCCACAGTTGTTTCAATCTTTCCTCAAAAAAAGACATGTTCCAGTCCCTTAATCATCTTCGTAGCTTTCCATCAGACTCTCTCTAGTATTTCCCTGTCCCTCCTGAATGGGAGAGACAAGAACCAGACACAGTACTCAATAGGGCAGAGTAGAGGGGGAGGAGAACCTAATGCAGATTGACTTTAAAAATTTATGTATTAGAGTCATTAAACAAATACTCCTGTTCTTATTCTGTTGCAGCCATACTCTACAATAACATAAACATACTGTATTATCCTTTGTCAAGTTAGATTTTCTTTATGTATGATAGATTAGTAATTATGATGTTTTTGTAAGAACATCAGTGATACACAAAACTTCTGCATGAATCTATAAAGACCTCATACAAATTCACCATAAAAATATTGAATTATATTTCATGTAATTATTTTAGAAATAATCCAAGAGGGATGAATTAGTACTATAAAAAATTAGTATTTGAGAGGAAGATTGTTGATCTTGCTTTTGAGACTTACTGTCTAGGTGACTTTTCATAAATGCCTTGCAATGCAAGAAGCTCAACTACCAGGTTGAACATATCAGTCTCAGCTTGACAAATAATACCACTATCTTCTTGTGTAATTTCATTTTACCAAGCATCCAAAAGACATAACATTTACCTCATAATAAAAGCAACTAATATAATTGAGCAGTTTTATTTGTGAAAGACAGCGCATGTTTGAGTCTACGTATATTTGTGTAGGTAGTTTGCTTCTGAGGTGTAGTAGCAGGATCTTCAATACTAAACTGTCTAAAAGAAGCTTAATGTTCTTTGAAGTAAATAATTATCTGAGAACTATATCACCTGAAGTAAACCTCAGCATTTCCATAAAGCATTCTTCTGTGACTACTCGCATACTGTGCATCTTATTCTAAGACACTGCACTTCCCTATCTCTGCCAACAACTTAATAAGCGTCTGTGATGTTGTGATGTGCACCCAGACTCAGGGCCCTGGTTGCTACCCATGGGTCTGGGGTTCCACCTTGGCTGATTACCATCTTCACAGTTCTCTTTCACCACAAAAACACACCCTCAGTTTTTCCTTTCTACCTAATTTCCCCTTTTTGTTTTTTATTGTCTCCAAGTTTTCAGTTACGAACATCAATGTGTTATTTTTTTCTCCTGTCTGTGGAGAAATTATATTTTTTCAAGTGCTGAGTTTTGGAGATTCAAGAAAAACCTGTGTTTTTCCAGGGCCAGAAGAGGCAGAACAATTCAGATAATTGTCTTAATTTCTTAGAAGTTCATAATTCCTTGCTGAAAGTGCCTGAATGAAATGAGACACATGGCTTGTAACATGCTGCTGAAGAGCAGAGGTAGCAACAGATCAGAATATAAGCCTTCCTTTAATCTTAGTCAGGAAGAGAGCAATGAGGATGGTAGATACAAAACTTTAAACTAAGATCCTCTGTAAAGAAATCCCCAAAAGATTTCTTCAGGTACTGACATTCAAATTATTCATAAATAACCCTCATGTTCTGTTGAGGTGCTGGAGGGTGTCCAAAGAAGAACAACAATGCTGATGAAGAATCTAGGGAGCAAGTCTTATGAGGAGTGATAAGGCAATGGGTATTGTTTAGCCTTGAGAAAAGGAGGCTCAGTGGAGACTTTATCACTCTCTACAACTACCTAAAAGAAGGCTGAAGTGTGGTGGAGGCCAGTCTCTTCTCACAAGTAAGATGCAATAGGACAAGAGGAAAAAGCCTCAAGTTTAGAGATGGTTTAGACTGGATATTAGGAAAAATTTCTTCTCTGAAAGAGTTGTCAAGTATCAGAACAGGCTGCCCAGGGAAGTGACGGAGTCACCATCCCTGAAGGTATCTAAACAATATGTAGATGTGGCACCTGGAAGTATGGTTTAGTGGTGGACTTGGCAGTGCTGGGTTAACAGTCGGACTTGATGATCTTAAAGATCTCTTCTAACGTAAATGATTCTTTGATTTAAGAACTTAAGAAAACCTAGTCCATCTTAAGTTATAAAGGAAGGCAATGAAACAGCATAACACTTCCTTTTTTTCTCCTTTTTTTTTGTTTTTTTAAATAAAAAAATAATTTATGTGCTTTCTCTGAGCGAAATGTGCTTTTCTTTTTTTCCTCCATATTGCAAGACATGTCAGATTGTAGATGAAAAAAAATCAGGAAAAATGAATTCTGAAAGGCAAATAAATTAATGACATTAAAAGACACTGTAAATAATTTAAAATTCAGAGTTGCTCCTCGTCAATGTGTTACATACTATTAGAGAAATTATGTAATATTGATTTAATTAATTTACTGTTTCTTGTATAAAAAGCTACCAGCTGTTTTATAAAACTTGTAAGAGTATAGCTCATTCCTGTGATTTTTCTAATTGAATACTATGATACTACAATCGTACACGAGTAATTATATACATTACTAATCAGTGTCTTGCCCTCAACAAGGCTGTTTATATGAATAATGTTTACACATTTTGCTTCTAAATAGGAAACGAGACAACAACAAAAAAAAAGAAGGCAATCCAATAAAAATTAAATAATAAAACAGAAACAGCATACAGCTGGAAACCCATAAACCCTGCTCCAGGATCCAAGTTTAGATTTTTAAACAGTTGTTTTTCCATTCTTGACTGTTTTGTCTTTTCATCTTCCCTACATGTAATAAAGTTATTAGCTACCCATTATTAAGACTTGATCCTGTAAATGCTTGGAAATATGAATAAAGCACGTGGGAAATCAGATTAACAACAAAATTAAAGCATGGATTTTTTTTTTTCTTTTTTTTTTTTTTTTTTTTTATGATGAATAAGCGATGTTTATGGGTTGTGGCTTTTTAGTTTTTCCAGAAAATATTTTGTTAAGATTTACTTGTAATAATCTGAAAAATCACCTCATAAAAAAAAAAAAATTGTAAAATATTTTAAGATTAATCCCACCTATGCTGTACTTATAAGCATTTTTCATTTTCCCAAAAATTTTAATTTTAACCAAGTTACAGTAGTTGTAATTTCTCTTTTCAGGAGTTATATATTAGAGATGTGTGATAGGTCATCTTTCTGTTTAAAGATTTTGTAATTGCATGTAACACAGCACAAGTTTTAATATATCTAGTCTTAAGGATAAATACAAATATTATTGTTTCATACTAAAAGTTATGTTAAACTATTTCCATATAAAGCAACTGAAGTAAGATTTCAATGAAAAAGAACTGTAAACTTAAAAAAAAAACCCTCTACAAAACAACATAAGCCTCACATATTACAAAAAAGGATATTTTTTTCTCACAGAAAACAACAAACTTCTATATTTAACCGAAAAAAAGGTTTCATCTTAAAAAATTGACTCAACTCCTCAAACTATCTGTGTTCAACTGAGATTGTGCATTTCCCACCTATCAATATATCATTATTTCAACTTTCTGTGTCCAGAAATGTAGAGCTGAAGAAATATTTTTATTTGAGGAAGAGGAAAAAAACAAATAGAATTACAGAGGGAATGTGGGGGGGAAGCACCCAATTTTTTAACAGATATCTAAATGTTGTGTAAGACTTGAGGTCCTGAAGATACAAGTGAATCCTTCATGGCTATGGACCTTGCACTGTCTGAAAAACTCTGCCTCATAATCCCTAGTAAAGTATCAATAATTGGCTAATCATAATAATTGATATTGTGATTATTCAAGTAGGTGCAATTATCTGTAGTATATATATTTGCAGAATCAAATTCACAGTTTCAAAAGTGAAGCATACTATGTGCATGATTATGTATATTCAAAATTTAAGACAAGTTTCATAGTACTCAATTAAGCAGACATCTGCTTGTACAGGGACAACAGAAAGAGTTAAAAACATGCTACCATTAGGTCAAATCAACGACTCATGCAGTCCCTTTGTATGTTTCCCTCTACCGGACTTTGCTGAGTATCATCATGTTCCTGTTGGCCTATCCCTCCATCCTGTCTTCATTCTGCGTGGCAGCCCTGCTCTTGCATACATCGACTGGTATCTACCCCAGTTTGATACCATCTGCAAACTTTTTGAGCAAGCACTCCATCGCTTCTCCAGATTATGAACAAAGATGTTAAACAGGACAGTTTTTCAAATATATTCATCTATATAAGATAGCTGAACACTTTTAAAATCAGACTTTACTACAAAATTGGCAGACAATCTCTGGTACTGCTTTATTCTCTTTCTTAGTGGCTTTTCATTTTGCAGAAGAAAATCTGTAACAATATAGTCACACTCATGTAATGAATGTTGTATAAAGAGGGAAAGAGAAAGCTGTAGAACCTGCTTGAGGGCATTTCTTTAAAGATATCAATTAAATAAATATCCTTGGTTTTATATGTCGTTTTACAGATTTTTTTTTCAAATATTATTATACAGAATTTCTTTTCTTTTTTTTTTTTTTTCCCCTCAAATGTACTGTTAGAAATAATACTAGTATATTTTGTAACATGTAAATCTCAGTAGAATCTATGTCAGTGTCTTCTGTATCAGCTTGTCTTTTGGTCAAAATCAGTTGATACAGTCAACCTGAAATCATAATTTGCTCATATGGTCCTAAACAAATTATTTGCTGTCTAAGAAGCATCTTGCATGCCCATTTACATTTAGTTCAGGTCAAGGAACTTAGTCCAGTACATCATCTTCACTGGGTATTTTACATTCTTTATAAATTAATCTATATTAATGATTTGATATGTAATAAATAAATTAAAAAAAATACAAGTAGTTAACTCATTGAGTGGGGATTTAAGGAACATCTGTTATCTTCATATAATCTCATAAAATAATGGGCATCTCAGGTTGTTAGTAAATGGATTATAATACACAGAATAGACTGAAGTACAATAATCGAATGAAACATTATATGGTTATAAGGTACCTTTGCTGTTCTGCTTTAAAATTACAGTTAATGTGACACTGTAATCTGCATGACAAAAATCCTGGAGTCTACACTAGAAAAATATGAATACCAGGAGAAGAAAAAAAGCTGTTAGTGAAATTTTCAGATATCCTTAAATCTTGTAACAAGCAGGGATCATGTAATTTCAGAATTAATATAGTTAAATCTAAGCAGCAGTAAGTTGTTTATGCTTGTAGATCTGTTTAACATGACAAATCTCCTTTCCCATATACTTTTCATTAATGTATCTAATATGATTTCTGAATCTCTAGTAACTAGCAAGAGAAATTTCTTTTATGTTTCTTTCAGCTTGGTTCCTGCTGTCATCTGGTAGAATTAAGACTATAATCTTCTTCTGCTACTTCCAGTCTTCTAGTATTAATGCTGAATTAGATATTCCTGCTTTAAAAAAAAATCAAACAAACCCACATAACAAACAAAAACAAACCAAACCACAACAGAAAACATAAGTGAAGACTTACGATATTTAAAAGGCAAGAAGGGTTCCAGCCTGCTGTATTTATCAAGAACCTCACTTATTAATAAATTCAAAACAGACTTTAGGAGGAAAAATACAATTACATTTATATTTAAAAGAGTATTTATACTATTGTCCTGCTTTGAGTGAGAACAGAGCTAATTCTGCTCGGTGATTTTACTTTTCAGCTCAGTTCTTCTAACTGCACTTAATGAAGTTAACAGAATGTTTTCACAGGCACTGTCTGCTTCTAGCAGTGATAACACCCTGTGTTTAGAGTTGGTATCAAGGATTGGAGTGCAGACCAAGGCCACTGCTGGATCTTGTGTACCATGTTGGGGGGTGAAGAAAGTGAAAGGCTGCACCTGCAAGGAGGAGCGGACAGGACAGATGACCCTAAACTGACCAACAAGGTATTCCATCCCATACACACCATATTCAGTATAAAGCTGAGGGATCACAAGGGTCTCGTCTCTCTCTTTGCTCTCAACTTGGTCTACTTTGCTGGCTTTGCTTGGCTTGGCTCAGGTCCTCTTCTGGTTCCTTCCTTGGAGCATCTGAGGAGGACTCTGTAGGTTCTGCCTCTGATACCAGTCTGAGTGTGCCTGAATCTGATACCAGAATCCAGCTCCTGAACACAGCTCCCATCTGCTGCTGGGCCCAGTCTGGGACTGTCCCAGTGCCTGGTCCACAACATTAGTGGTGACAGTGACCTAATTGCCATCAGGGAGGTCGGGTTTGGTACTAGTTTTATATATATTTATATATATTCCATTTTTTTTATTATTATTTTTATTAAAGCTGTTCTAGTTTCCTTTTCTAATGGCTAAGTCTCTCTCCCTTACTCCCTTTCCCTTCCCCTTTGGGGAGGGAGGGGGGTTAACAAAGAGCATCTGTTATAGGTCTAAGGGGCTGCCCTGACATTAGACCAGGACAACTATAGAGTATTTATATTAAAATAATATTCCTAATCTCCATTTTGTAGGCTAAATTTTACAGTTGTACAATACTTTTTAAAAATATATACATTATACCCGTTGATAGTTATAAAGCATAATTAAGATTAATTACTTCATTAATGTAGATTTTTATGAGAACTAGCAAAATACTTTGTAAGACTCATACACTATATTGACAGAAAAATTAACCTTTTTAGAGCATTCAGAATATCAGATGCATGACGAATGTATCTTATAAATGCACAAGTAGTTTCTCTTAATATTGGTAAATGCTCTTTTTGCTTCTATTATTTGTTATTAACTCAATGGTATATCTTTATATTCCTTTATTTTATCTGTAGTATTTGAACTGTAGAGATGCAATTCAAAGCAAGATGCAACACAAAGACTTTCAATCAATTGCTCTCCTATTTAATTTAACAGATTTTTTTCTTTCTGCAATATGCAAACAGTGCTTCCTTTTGATCAAAAGATTTTGATGCTATTATATCAAAATCTACAGGTGATATTCAATCTTGATATAGTTTTATTGGTTGTATTTAAAAGTAAAGACTTTTTTTTTTTTTTTTTTTTAGTTTGTACCAGTCTTTCAGAATTCAGATTCACAAAGCCATTGAAATACTGAGGCCCTTCCAATGACCTAGTGGAAGTAAAGAATGTCAATTTTCCAAAAGACATCTAAGTGGTGTCACTTTGTCATATCATGTAGCTCAGAGTTACACAACAATAGAAAATTTTGTATAGGTCATTTTTACTTAATGCATATGTCATAAAAAGCTTTAGACCATGAAACAAAATCACACTATCATAAGACTGTTCACATATTCAGTGTAACCCTACATATTTCATCTACTATGCAGATAGTAAGCCAACTTAATGACTGTATTGGGAATAACTGAAGGAATTCCTTTCCTTCTTAATTTTTTTTAAACGTTCAAACCATCCCAGTTCTTATCTCTATAGTAATTATCTGACATGTCTTGCATGTGCAATTTTTTTTTTTAATTGTAGTCCTCAGGCTACAAGGGAAGAAGTTTGCATCTTTTTGAGATAGTGGCCAGTTCAATGTTTCGCTTGTGCTACAATATCTCAAATATTTGGCAATGGAAGTTTTTGGTCTGTGCCAGATATATCAAGCAGTTGGGCAAATCTTACCCATATCAGTAGTAATACCAATAGGCAAAATACTTCAGATATATATGCAATGTATTATTTGAATGGAAAATTAAAAATCTTGTATTAGAGCAACTGATATTTTAGGGAAAAACTTTCGAGCACAGAATTTTTCTTCAGGTTTAAAAGTGATAGTTTCATAAAAATAAAAATGTATCTGTCTCATTTGGGAATACTGATTTGTGCATAAAATTGCCATTAAAAGAACGTAAAAAGAATAATATTGAACTTGAGAAGGTTGGAAAATTTCAGAATTAAAGGGGTGGTCAAATTTAATACTAACCACTTTTTTTTTCCATCTTTTGATAGACATGTATTGGCTAAGGAAGAGAGACTAAAGGAAAGGTCCTGTGATGCTGTGTGGTAAATATATACTTTTTCCAGATAATGAATCCTAGTTATAACTACCTTGTTAAAACAGAAGCAGCTTAGGTTTCAGTTGCTTTGTGTTTTCTGTTATCCTTAATTTAAACCTATTTCTTTTTTAATGAAAATACTTCTGAACTACATAATGTCCAGTTTAAGAAGCAAGTCTATTGCCTTCCTTGCTGTGTTTAGATTTCCTTGATAGTCAATGAGATTCACCACCCCCCACATTTCTTGATTACAAGTTGGATCTTTTCTTTTTATTTCCCATCTTAGCAGGTGTTCACATACCTCCAAGTCAGTACCTAAGATGAAAGCAGCATTTGATTTGATTACTTTCAGTGGGAAATTAGATTATTGACAACATTAGAATATAATTTAGGACATAGGGAACTTCTGAAATCATGTCTGTTATTAGAAGCATCACAGCCTCAGCAATGTAATGTACACAAAGGTTTTGTTTTGATACTTTTCAAGAGAATCCTGAATTTCACCTGGGAAGATTTTTCTCCTTTACTACAGGTCATCAGTGTAGTTTAGGAAATAGTATGATTTTCTGCTTTATATCAAACTTTTATAAAATGTTATGCTGAAATGCATTTGAAGTTAACATTGACTCACAGCTCATTGGGTTAATTGGTGTTTTCTCATGGGTCATTGCAAGTAAGGTCATTTACATCTTGTGTGATCTTTAAGTACATATTATATAATAGGATTAATGTGCATTTCCTGCAACTATTAAAAAAAAAAAAAAACAAATTTTGATTAAACAGAAGCAAATTAAAAAAAATAAATATTTTCTACAACTTCAATGTGCATAGATATCACAGAAGTCTCACTGATGCCATAGAGCTTCCCTAGCACTCAGGAACTGGTCACTGACTCATTGTATGGAATAATATGTACTGCCCTGTGAATGCAGTTGTGTGCTATTAAGTATTCAGTGAAGGAAAATTTGTCCATTGAAACAATGTCCACACTACTACTTAGGAATTTTTATTTAATCCTTGTAAATTCATACTATGCATACAAATTGATTCAGTTACTGGAATGAGATTCAGAAATAATGTGCCACAATAGTGGCAGTGATAGTTCCTGTGGTAGGTACTCCAGCATCAAATCAACATTAGGGCATTCTCTTAAACTTGGATTCAAGGGTATATAGAGGAATAGCCTATGGTTGTATCATCTTTAATGAAGGAATATGTAAATGTAGAAATAAGTAAATAAATACAAGTCATCAGTATGCGCTTGTAGCCTAGAAAGCCAATTGCATGCTGGACTACATCAAAAGAAGTATGACCAACAGATTGAGGGAGGTGATTCTCCACCTCTACTCCACTCTCATGAAAACCCAACTGCGTTCATCTCTGAGGCTCCCAGTGTAAAAAAGACACTGACCTTTTGGAGTGAGTCCAGAAGAGAGTCATAAAGATAATCAGGGAGCTGGAGCATGTCCCCTGTTAGGACAGGCTGAGAGAGTTGGGATAGTTTAGGTTAGAGGAAAGAAGTCTCTGGAGAGACTTCCAGTACTTAAATAGCACCTACAGGAAAAATGTGTCTCACACACACACACACACACACACACACACACACTATTTATCAGAGGGTTTAATGGTAGTACAAGGGGTAATGGTTTTAAACTGAAAGAGGGTAGACTTAGATTGGATATTAGGAAGAAATTCTTTACTATGAAGATGGCAAGGCACTGAAACAGGTTGCCCAGGAAAATTGTGGTGAGGCACAGAAACAGGTTGCCTGGGGAAATTGTGGATGTTCCGTCACTGGATGTGTTCAAGGCCAGCTTGGATGGGGCTTTGAGCAACCTGGTCTAGTGGAACACCCCCATGGCAGGGGGATTGCCACTAGATGACCTCTCCAGCCCAAACCATTATATAATTTTATGAAATAAATAAAACTTTTAAATAACTGTTGACAAGAATTTGGCACAGTAATAATTATTAAAAACAGAAAATGAAAAATTCATGTGTGTTTAATGTTACAATACTAAGCAGATACAGAATGCTGTGAATGTTCATTACAATCAGTTGCATAGTTCATATAAGATATTATATTTCATTATAGTTGCTTCTTACTATAAACATAGAATACTTAATTCTACACAAATAAATCTTTAATTAAACATTGTGACAGATTACCTTGCAGGTCCTCCAAACAGTCTGGTCAGTAAAATGCCAGCGTCTTAAAATGTATGCCTAGAGAAATAAACCTGCACAGAATGAACCAATCATATCCATTACAGAGATCTTCATAACAGGGTGTCTTTAAAGACAGATTTTCAAAACCTGTCACATATAATAAGAATCGACCTTTTCAGGGCTAGGGATGCTGCATATATTTACATCTCCTTCTAGTTCTATCCACCTCAAAATAGAAAGTCAAGGAATATTTCTTATGAGTATATTAAAAGAACACTCATAACAATATAAAATGTAGTATTCCTTACTACAAATGATTGAAGTGTAGAAACATGAACTCCAATAATTTATTTATTTATTTATTTTAATTCAGTTTATAAATGTTTTAAGTGCTGTGTGGATATCTATTACAGCATGTGCTGGTTTGATGAAATGTGGTTTTGGCTGCCATGGACTCAGTGAGGAAGAAGAATGTGAACTTACCTTAGTCTTCTCCAGGAATGAAGAACACCTGCACAGCCTGAGTTTACTGAGCAGAGAAGCCCTGCACAAGCCTGCAGTGCTCATCAGCTGGAATGAAACATCTGTTTTCCATTCACTGATATTGTATTCTGCATCATCTCATCTGTAACTGACACTACATCAATATTTCAATCCACAACAAAAGGTAATAAAAAAAAGAATGTATTAGGGCTGAAGAACTACTTTCTTAAAAAGAAACAATTCTATTCAGTCATGTTGTATTGTGGTATCTCAACTATATTAGACAATGGGGTTGGGTACAAAGGAATCCATTTCCTTTTCACATCTACATACAAACTGATGAACTCAAAAGCTCTTCATCTTGAGCATACATACCTGTTAGGTTTCTGTTAAGTATTGCTTTTGAGAATTCCTCTCATAGGTAGAAATGGTGCATGAATCAGTGTCCTGGACGGCCAGATCACATCGAGCTAATGGCAAGAAGACAAAGTAGTCTAAAGAACTGGATAAAGGGAAAGATGATACTACCTTCTCTTTGCAAGGTCTTATTGTGCCTGAAATTATCTTAAATAAACATCCCAATACCCTAACATACTTATGTATTAAAAAAGAACATTTAATGAGAAATATTTCATTGGTAAATAACTATGTATAGAGCTGGAGGCTGGCATCCTACAATATTGCTCGAGTAGGGACTGACATCCAGGGCTAGGCCGAAATGGGACTTTTGGATCCAGAGTCAGAATGGGGAGAAGCCCTAGGAAAGGATCAGCAGAAACAGTCAGCCCCCTGTAGTGCCCTCAGAGTCCTGGTAGACATCTGAATAAAAATGGTAGTTTTCTCAGCTGGAGTGTCTTGTGTTGATGAAGTTAGTGAAGTTCTGCTAGATCTAGTTTATGACTCTCCTTTATAAGTGCAAATCTCTGTTGTGGTTGTCCAGCATGTCACAGGGGAGGGGTTTTCCACTTTGAACAGGTTGAAGCTTGTGCTGTTTCAATCATGGAACAGTTTATTTAGATTAAAGAACAGATAGGAAAGTAAGCAGGATCACTACCCTGGACTTCAGAAAGGCCAACCTTGGCCTCCTCAGGGAAGTGCTTGGAAAAGTCCCATGGGACAGGGCCTTAGAAGGTAAGGGGACCCAAGAAAGCTGGCTAATATTCAAGCACCATTTCCTCCAGGCTCAAGATCAGTGCATCCCAAAGAGCAGGAAATCAAGTAAGAGAGTTAGGAGACCTGCATGGCTGAGCAGGGAGCTACTACATAAACTTAAGCAGAAGTAGGAATTATACAGAACATGGAAGGAGGGGCAGGCCGCTTGGGAAGAATACAGGGAGATTGTCAGAGGACGTAGGGATGGAACAAGGAAAGCTAAGGCCTCTCTAGAACTAAACCTGGCAAGGGAGGTCAAGGACAACAAGAAAAGCTTTTTCAAGTATGTTGGAGAAAAAAGGAAGTCTAGAGGTAATGTGGGCCTGCTGCTGAATGAAGTGGGTGCCCTGGTGACTGAGGATAGAGAGAAGGATGAATTACTGAATGCCACCTTCGCCTCGGTCTTTACTACTCAGGCCAGCTACCAGGAGTCCAAGGCCTTTAAGACCACAGAGGAAATCTGGAGGGAGGAAGTTTCTACCTCTGTCAAAGAGGCTTGGGTTAGACATCAGCTGAACAAACTGGACATCCACAAGTCCATGGGCCCCGATGGGATACACCCACAAGTGCTGAGGGAGATGGCAGAGGTCATTGCTAGGCCACTCTCCATAGTCTTTGAGAGGTCCTGGAGATCAGGAGAGGTTCCTGAGGGCTGGAGGAAGGCCAATGTCATCCCAATATTCAAAAAGGGCAAAAAGGAGGACCCAGATAACTATAGGCTGGTCAGACTCACCTCCATCCCTGGAAAGGTGATGGAACAACTTGTTCTTCCCACCATCTCAAAGAACGTGGAGGAAAGGAGGTTTATCACAAGTAGTCAACATGGATTCCGTAAGGGGAAAACATGCATGACTAATCTGATAGACTTTTATGATGGCACAAGTAGTTGGATAGATGAGGGGAGAGTAGTGGATGTGGTATTTCTTGACTTCAGCGAGGCTTTTCATACTGTCTCCCATAGTATCCTCAAAGCCAAGCTTAAGAAGTGCGGATTGGGTGATTGTGCAGTGAGGTGGATTGTGAACTGCCTGAAGGACAGAGACCAGAGAGTTGTGGTCATTGAAGCAGAATCTAGCTGGAGGCCTGTGGTTAGTGGTGTCCCCCAAGGGTCAGTGCTGGGTCCAATACTGTTCAATATATTCATCAATGATCTGGAAGACCTAGGGGTCCTGGTGGACAAGCGGATGACCATGAGCCAACAATGTGCCCTCACGTCCAAGAAGGCCAATGGCATCCTGGGATACATTAAGAAGAGTGTGGTCAGCAGGTCAAGAGACATTGTCCTCCTCCTCTACTCCGTCCTGGTGAGGTCCCACCTGGAATACTGTGTCCAGTTCTGGGCACCCCTGTTCAGGAAAGACATGGAGCTACTGGAGAGAGTCCAGCGCAGGGCCACCAAGATTATTAAGGGAGTGGAGCATCTCCCTTATGAGGAGAGGCTGAGAGAGCTGTGTCTCTTTAGCCTGGAGAAGAGGAGACTGAGGGAGGACCTCATTAATGTCTATAAATATGTTAAGGAGGATGGAGCCAGACTCTTCTCAGTGTCATCCAATGTTATGACAAGAGGCAAGGGGAGTAAGCTGGAACACAAGAGGTTTAAGGTAAACATAAGGAAAAACTTTTTCACAGTGAGGGTGAGGGAACACTGGAACGGGCTGCCCAGGGGGGTTGTGGGGTCTTCTCTGGAGATGTTCAAAACCCGCCTGGACACGTTCCTGTGTGACTTGATCTAGGTGATCCTGCTCTGGCAGGGGGCTTGGACTAGATGATCTTTCTAGGTCCCTTCCAGTCCCTAACATTCTATGATTCTATGATTAAGATGTGGAAGCTTCTCAAACAAATAATAATAATAAAAAAATAAATAAATATATATATATTAAAAACAAAAATTAAATTAAAAAAAAAAAAAAAAA
>JANVCC010000018.1:28922491-28987651 GCA_025345505.1 Todiramphus chloris collaris
AAAAAAAAAAAAAAAAAAAAAAAAAAAAAAAAAAAAGAAAGAAGAAGGGATACAAATAACCAGTGGTTATTATTTTCTAGTAGAAGGACCAGAGGAAGGACTGCTAGGACATTATCAGATCCTGTTCTGAAACATGGCTGCACAGTATTAAAAGGAAGCTAATGATACCTTTACCTACCCCTGTCGGTCAGTCAATAATCATCAGTAAGGTAAGGTGAAGTAAGTCTCCTATGATGTCTTTATATTGTTGATAAAACAAAATAAGAAAGCAAGATTACTTTGTCAAGGTGCATGCTATTTGCAAAATGTACTAACAGAAAAATGCTTTGGGTAGTGTGGAAGACCTTAGTAATGAAGCCAAATGCACTCCATTAGTGACATGATTACTGTATCTTTCTTAATGTGTAGATGAAATGTCCTGAGATTTCTTTGCCAAGGATCCTGAACTTGGCTCAGACAGACCTGCTTCTAATTCTTTCTGTGATGCTGACTGCACAGTCTATTTACTTATTGCTTGTTTATCTTTCTTTTGCAATCTAATTAAAAGAAATTGGATTACTTGTCTCATTCTGTGCAGAAGATGGTTGCTCTGGTCACATGTTTCAAAACACTGACATTTTCCTGCCTTTTGTTTACTGTGGGAGTCACCTTCTAAGTTAAAATACCTCATTATCATTATGCTCTGAGACAAACGTCACAGGGAGAGGTAGTATCTGACTAATAGAACCAGAAATAAGTTTCAGAAACACCTTTGTTTAGATCTTAAACAGAAACAGCAATCTCACAAACTAGCAACACATTGAGAACAATTTTTCTGCTTAGCTTGATTGTCCTCATCAGTCAGGCATGTTGAGTAGTAACTGCAAATCAGGGAACTTAGTAATGGGAAAAATTATGCTATCACTTTCTGTATGACAAAAAAAGAGATATCACTGGGCCTGATCAAGGTGAGAATTCTAAGCTTATGAAACAAACATTTCTAATGAGTTGATATTTATCAGAATTTTTTTATAAGTTCCGCTGAACTTCATTCAAGATCATTACTGAGAAGTCAAATATTAAACATACATTTGTGAAAGATGTTCTACCATTGGTAATTCACCATCTCTATCCTTTATTCCCTTGTTTTTCATGGCTTTTTTTAAGTTCATTTGGGTATGTAATTGTTATATAGTTTAATCTTCAACAAAATTATTTGATTCACTATGTTGCATTCTCATACTTAATATATACCAATTATGAACATTATTTTAGTAAGATCAGGGATTGTTTGAGTGTTAGGAAAAAGCCTTGTTCCAAGACAGGATCTCCTTTCAGTGAATATTATTATTGATTTATCTGAAGGGAAATAAATTCCAGCATACAACAATTTAAGTTTAGCAAAAAATGGTTTTCTTTTCCACTTCTGTCAGCTTACAGTAATGTAATTTCATCAGAGGTGTTACCAAAGAGAAAGTCCTCTTATGAAGAAAGCTACTTTTTATATTTCTGAGAAAAACTAGTCATAACTCTGGGTTATTTCATCAGCAGTGTAGTCAAAATTAAAATAGTAACATGCAAATTACTATGCATAGCATTGATAGACCAGTAAACAAAGCTCAAAAAAAAGGTTTTAATATATAGTTAGAGACTTAGGTACCAGTAGCCTCCATCTGAGGATAAAAACCAACAAAATAACCCTATTAAAATATAGTGTTTTATTAGTAGGTGAAACTAACACCCTGGTCCTTGATAGTAATTTCTTCAGAAAAAAAAATCTGCACTTCAGATTTCTAGAAACCACTTTTGTTATATCTTATATTTTGTTTTATCTTTTTTCCTATTTTGCAAATTTCCTTGTTTGCAAACATCCAAACATGGTCAAAAAACCACAAAAAAGCCCATAAACAGCAAACTTAAATTATTCTAATAACTTCTACATGCAATATTAGTGTAAGTGTTCTTATTAGTGAATTTACTTAGTGATTTAAGGGATAGCATTTTCATTTTTGTTTATTGGCATTTGTAGGGTTCTTTGGTATTAATTTTTTTTTTCCCTTTATTGAATGTATTTCATCAAGGTAAACTGAAAGTTTGTGTTCCTGTAAACATAGTAAATAAATAATTAACATTAATGTTTTACATTAGATTAAGACTATAGTTCTGATGTGAATCTCCTAGTTATCCTCTTGCCACGCACGCTTAGACTGACATCAATCACAGAGTGGTTTCAGAGAGTGTAAACGAGATTCATTTTGGATGAAAGTGACTGAACAGAAACATTTAGTATGCTCTAACAATTAAAATTGCTTTGATCCAAACTACCAGTCCAGAACTAGCAAAAATAATATATATATAGTACGGACATTAGATCTTCAGCATTTACTCTTTCAGTCTGAAGGCTAGCATCCACTGATCTATACTATTTACTAGCATAGACACACACACTAAGTGCTCCAAGTAGAAAGCTGGCAGGGAAAGAACAGAATGTCCACTTGATGTATAATTCACTCAAATGGAAATAACTTTAAAATTCTTTCAATAATCCTGATGCAAGTGTGCATCTGCAGTATTGTTATGAAGGCCTAATAATGCCATGCAAGGAAAAGGAAAGGAATTTTTATCTGGGGGCTTTGAAAAGGATTCGGGAACACTGTATTCCATCATCCAATCTTGAGTGTGTTTGGAATCATACTTTTCAAAAATATGTTTGCTTATTCTGTCTCATAGCAGAGCAGACCTTGCTGTTATCCTGACTGTTTATTGAGAAAATCATGCCCTTGTTTGGCACATTTGAAATGCCTTCCACATTAAGTGTATGGGACACTTTACCTCTTGTATGGTAGAATCATGTGGGTCAACATCACTGGAAAATGATTTCTTAGGTGTTGCTATTCTTTTTTTGTCTTTGTCTCTATTTTTTTTTTTTTTTTTTTCCATACAGGTTACTTGTGGATGCTGAAAAGCTGCTAGCAGAAGAATTTTCTCAGATTCTCACAATATTTGGTGAGAATCCTGCCTTTCTCATGCATGCTATGAAAAACAGTAGGATGTTTTTTGTAAGCTAGACTAACACGTGGTGTGTTGATAAGTTCTGTTTATGGTATATTGGAAAAATATTTTGAAATAGGTGTTGTAGGACTTTAGCCAATCACCATAGGAGATAGGTGATCACTGACCAATAGCCCTATGGATCTAGGGTATATAAAATGGGGTTATAAATTAATAAAGTGGCTTCTTTTGCCTTCTCTTGCTGAATTTGTGTATTTCTTCATCTCTCTGCTCCCGGTATTAAATAGCGACAGTTACTAATGTGTAGCTTTCGTGGATTACATTCTGTTTGAAATTCAAAACAATAAATAGAGCTTCAAGATCAGTTTGAACTGTAAAAAAACCCCAACAAACAAAACCCCACAAAAGTACATCAGGTAGGGAAAATAAACAAAGAGAACCTAGATGAATTCCTTTCATATGCAGGCTTTAACTGTTCAAATTTTAGAAGTTCCAGTCATCCTAGTTATTGATATTTCCTGGGTAAAAAAAGGAACAGATTATACTTCTGTGATATGCTTTCTGTTTATGTGCTTGAGATTCATATCCATCTCTTGTTATCAGCCTGAGCAATATCTTTTCCCTCTAAAGAAACCTGTAGTGGCGTTATTGTCTTGTAGCCTTGCCCAGAAGTGGGACTTTCAAATAAAAAGATTCTCTTCTTTGATAAGACTCTCTGTCTTTAGGTATTATTATTGCTGTCCTCTCTTTCTTTGTTTTCTGTAATCACATCTTTTTATATACACGTGTGTACAACCAGGAAGCATAATACTGATCAGGTAAACTGTGGATGCTAGATGTATTAAAACAGAACACATTATCCCCTTTTCATATTATCTGTTTCCTTACATTGGGGTTGAATAGCAGTTTCAGTATTTGGAAAAGTGTTCTACTGTTAAATAGTAGGAGTGACACACAACATCTATAAATTGTTGTTAAGGAAGTTATAAAGCACATTTAAATGTTGAACAGTACTAGAAAAAAAACCTTCTAACCTGCACAGGAATAGTTGGAATCAGCAGGCAAAGGACTCTCAGTGTAATGTGTCACAGACTAAGCAGAGAAACATCCTGCTTTCTGACCATTGGGAATAGGGTTTTAGCAACAGAATGGCAATATACATGCAACTAAAATATTTTCTTTTATTATTGTTGCCTCTTTTCTCTAGTTTCATGTATACTTCCCCTTCTAGAGTGGACATATTAAGGGTTCTAGTTCAGTGAGGCACTTCAGCCAGGTGCCTGCACATAAATACTTGAGTTATCCCAATGAAGAATACTGGTGTGTTTAAAATTAGTCACCTGCTGAAGAAACATGTTGAATTAGGGCCTGAGTGATTGCACATGTAAATTGTAATTGATATCAGCCTCAATGACAGGAATTCATCTTGGCAGACAGCTTGTTTGTCTATGCCTGAAAGCTCCTTATGATTATTATCCTCATTCTATAAATGTGGATGACAGTTACATGTTTTAGACATGATAACAAAGCTTTGAGTAAGAAACATTGATTTCAGAATTATTGCACCCAAAATTTCTATTTTGAAAAATAAGAAAATCAATAGAACTGTTACTATAAAAGTACATCACAAATATACCCTGGGTTTTGGCAAATGACTGTGCATGAAAACAGACTATAACATGTGTCAAGTGAAATATTATTACTACAAGCCAGCATCCAAATATATACTATGAGTTACCATGAGAATATTAGCATCTATTTTGGTACATTTATACAACAAAAGGGTCTAAACCCAAGATTTCTGAACAGATTTTAAAGACTGAGTTGAATCAGAAAAGATACATAGGGAAACATCTGAAATGACAGAGAAGATGTTTGCAGTTAGGCAATTTTAGAAGAAAGCACCTGAAAAACTCATCTCAGCTCCTATAAAAATACATATTTCATATTGTGACCTTGCTGAGATGAAGAATGTTTGTATGGTACATGGAGGTAGGAGGTATGAAACAATTTACAAACACATGCTGCCTTCAAATTATAGCACTCTCCTACCAAGTAATTATTTGCACATTGTCTCAGTACTGATTATACTAAGGATGTTATTAAAAAACTGCATTTTTTGAGAAGGAGAAGAACATGGCTCAGTGGATGAGATCTAGCAATCAATGGTTTAAAGTCCAGATGGAGATTGGTAACAAGAGGTGTCCCTCAAGTGTCTGTACTGGGACCAGTACTGTTAAATATTTTCATCAATGATATAGACAGTAGGATCATGTGTACCATCAGCATATGTGCAGATGACACCAAGCTGAGTGGTGTGGTCGATATACCAGAGAGACAGGATGTCATTTAGAGGGACCTGGACAAGCTGCAGAAGTGGACCCAGGTGAACCTCATGAGGTTCAACAAGACTAAGTGCAAGGTCCTGCACCTGGGTCAGAACAAGCCTTATTACCAATACAGGTTGGGGGATGAGGTGATAGAGAGCAGCCCTGTGGAAAAGGACTTTGGGGTTGTGGCGGAAGAGCAGATGGATATGAGCCAACAATGTGGACTTGCAGCCCAAAAGGCCATTTGCATCCTGGGCTGCATCAAAAGAAGAGGGGCCAGCATAGTCAGAGACATGATTCTGCCACTGTACTCTGCTCTGGTGAGACTTCACCTGGAGTACTGCATCCAGCTCTGGAGCCTCAACATGGGAAAGACATGGACCTGATGGAGCATGTGCAGAGGAGGGCCACAGAAATGATTTGAGTTCTGGAACACCTTCCTGTGAGGACAGGCTGAGAGACTTGGGGTTGTTCAACCTGGAGAAGAGAAGGTTCTGGGGATACCTTATAGTAGCTTTCCAGTACCTGAAAGGGGCCTACAAGAAAGCTGGAGAGGGACTGTTTACAAGGGCATGTAGTAGTAGAACTAAGGGCAAAGGTTTTAGACTAGAGAAGGGTAGATGTAGATTGGACAGTAGGAAGAAGTTCTTTCCTATGTGGATAGTGGAACACTGGAATAGGTTGCCCAGGGCGGTGTTGAAGGCCCCATCCCTGAAAACAATCAAGGTCGTCCTTGATGAGGCAACCTGATCTGGCTGAGGATGTCCCTGCTTACTGGAGGGGGGTTGGACTAGATGACCTTTACAGGTCCCTTCCAACACAAGTCATTCTATGATTATTCTACAGTTTTATGGAGGGGGATTTGAGCAACCTGGCCTAGTGGGAGGTACCCCTGCCTGTGTCAGGGGGGGTTGGACTAGATGACCTTGAGAGGTCCCTTCCCACCCACACCAGCCTATGATTTTATCCAAAAAAGATGAATACAAGAGGATGCACCATGCTTACCATCCCTACTTGGAAGATGAAAAAATGTTACTGTGATTTGGTCATCTCAATTTACATTATTTCTTGATAACTCTCAATAATGCACAAATATTATCAAGTCAGAATGTAGTGCAACACTATCCTCTTCAATGTGTATCACATAGGATAAGAACACTTCTGGTCTATGAGGCTTGAAAATTGTACAGACATGATAGAGGTAGTGTAATGTTTTGTAGAAACTCAGCTGGTAGGAATTAGTCAAGATGAATTGTGAGACTGGGAAAGAAAGAAAAATCTTGTTGTTGGCATTTTTTTTTGTTTGTTTTTGGGTTTTTTTGTTTGTTTGTTTGGTTTTGTTTTTGTTTTTGTGATCTATGCATAGATGGAGTGAGAAAACTTTCATGTCCTGGTAACTTTGTCTTATTAACTTCCACTAAAAGGCAATTTAGAGAATCAGTTGAAACTCCCTTGGATGTGAAACCTAAGGGAAATAGGGAAAGGAAAATTACTTTAAAAATATGTAGTACAAGGAATATGAAATAAAAAAAAAAGCTGCATTAACTGTAGAAAAGGTGACTGTATCTAGACAATATTTGCACTGTCTAGGTTTGTACATGTCTGTAAAATAATGATGTATTTGTATGGAATGGGAAGTAAAAAAGTTTCACTATTTACAAAGCTCTCCTGCTTTTCATATTTGTGTTAATATTTGTGACATATAATGTCTTAGAACTGCAAACACTTCAAATCCAAGATTTGAAATTCATGTACAAAATCAAATGCTTGATGTCCTAACCACATCTCTCTTACACAGTCATGACTGAGGATAGAATTTTTGAAGATAAATTACACTGATAATGTTCTTTGGTTCTGTTAACTTACTAATTATTTACCTAATCCTGATTATGATGCATGGAAGTTGCAATAAATTGTCAGTTCTGATGTCTTTTATTCAGATAAGAGCTAATGTGTCTCCTCTTTTGGAAAGGATCCAGAACTGAATAATGAATTTACTCTTGAAAATATTCTTGCCGTGTATTTTTGAGGATATTTAATGGAAATATTGATCTGAAGTGTATAACCTCTGGATATATATTTTCTACTCTTTGTCATCTCTTTTGAGATGATGGTGATTTTGACTATATGTATGTCCATATAGTGATAGGTGTAGCATTATATGTGATTAACGACTTGTCTCTACACACTATAAGGAGCCCACTGGTATGATGTCAAGCAGGGGCACTCCAATACCTCAGTCAGAGATATGAGTATCCCACCTTGAATGGTCAGAGCTGTCCCAGGGGATCCTCATCCCCAGGGGTAAGGGGACACCCTGTACCAGGAGTCAGTAGGGAAGGCTCCCTAGGGCATCTCACAAAACAAGAGGAGGCATTGTCCAAGGGTATGTAGTTCATCATGGGAAAAGCATTTTGTGTCTGGAGATAGGGTTGGATTTAGGCAGTTTGGGGATGCAAAATTGTGGGGGAATAGATAAAGTGATAGAAGGGGAAGGTTGTGTGCAAATAGAAGCTGGCCAATACATTTATGCTTGATCAGCACCATCTGTCCTTCTCACTGAATTTCATTTCTACTTTTTTTTCTTAGTGAGGTACTGTCTATTCTGGATACACGTGTATGCTTAGAGGTCTAGCAAATAGACTACTGGGTGGGACCATGAGTCACAGGGGGTTCCTTTTGTCTGTGTGACAGCTGCAGAGAAACTGAAATGCATACATACCGTGTGGGTATATCTGTCAATGCATGTAATCACTAGTGGGCATCAAGGTGGCCTAGCTGGCAAGTAAAATGAGACTTGTCATCCAGGTATCAAATTTACAATTTAAGTTGTTGATTGCTGGTGTAACTAGCAAGTTGAAACCAGCTATTGAGGAGACTGTAAAGTCTAGCAGTTAACTGAAAGACTCATTTGCACGTGTCTGTCTGTGTATTAAGTGATTGGAGACTAACAAATACAAAGGCCAGCTACTGAATATACTGAGGGTCTAGGGACAGGTGCTGGAGAGATCCATACACATACGCATATTTTCCATTAACAAACATTCATCCTAAGCAGCCAAAAATGGAAAAATATCAGGCTATTACTGCTGTTTGTGTTTGTCTAAAGGCTGTGTTCCATCTGTGTTGGTCTGTGTGAGAAGCCATGTGCATATGCATATATGTATTGTTTGTATGTAAGCATGTATGCCTGCTCGGAATGCATGCTCAGCCTCATTACTCTTTGCTAACAGCAGCTTGGTACATGGGGCTACTACAGTCTTGTATTTATTGGGCTACTGCATTCAGCAACACATAGCAGTAGGCATGACAGAAAAATAAATAAATATATAATCATAAAAAAATATTAATTATGTGCACCACTGAAATGTTAACTAAATGCATATAAAAGAGTAGGTTCTAACACCCATTTCTCTTCCAAGACATTTTATAATCTTTTGCTATGGCTGTGCATCACCGAGTGCTACATATTGTCCTTCTTGCTATCTGTCATCAGACTTCTGCAGGTTAATTTGTGTTATTATAGAATGAAATTATGTAACACCATTAGCACTGCACAAGGTTTTCCAGATGCTCAAGTATCAAAATTATTTGTATATAGTTGTTCACTGTTACAAATCAAATGTTACTATTCAGCTGTAAAGAAGACAGATGAAAGGACTGTGACCACATTCTCTGGAAATATTTGTTCTTCCTTGTGAGAATTAAGTCCATCCTGTCTATCACAGATGTAAACAACAGTTAGAACTGACAAAATTCATAGTTTCCTGAAGAAAATGTCTGATTAAGTAATATTTCTAACACAGATGGAAGATGCACACTTATTAGATGGAACCAAGATTCTTGCTTGGTACAGCAAGATTCTGTATTTGGTATATAGTAATGATTTCTCTGATATTTCTATTCATATATTACAGAAGATAAAAATAATGCTTTTAAGGAAAAAAAACACAGCAAAAACTTGCAGAGAACAAGGAAGAGAAGCCAAATACCATCTTGCCCTGCAATGTGAAATAGAAACGTCATGTTAACAACAGAGAAACAAACAAAGACCAGATGTGAGAATAGAGCTGGTAACAAATGTGGGTAGGAGATTGCAGGTGTGCTGTTATTTCTCTTTTAGATCAAGAAAAAAATGCAAAAAAAAAAATCCAAATGCTACGATTAACAATGATGAGAATGAAAAAAATGTCAAACGTTCAAGTGAGACACTAAAAAAGAGGCGTGAACTATGACTTCCAAAATAGCTATGGAGAAAACATGGTTCTAACAAGTTGACTCAACCCACCGGAGTTATAAGCTGTCCTTCAGAGATGTCTATCAATGTGCATGAACTATACAAGCATTCTAACATGATTATAGTCCAACCTGGAAGTCTCATTTTAATGCCATATTTAGATGAGATGCATCTTGAACTCTTCACTCAAACCTTCTCTAGAGGGAGCTGATGACAAAGCTCTTACTGTCTTTGCTGATGAGAGAGCTATTATTGTTTTCATCCCAGGATCTTCAGATATATCCTGCTCATTTTCTGCAGTCTGCGCTTGTAGTGCTGTAATTGAGATGTCATCTTTGAAATAGATGAAAACTCACTGGTTCTGTGGAACACAGCATATGCACTCTATTTTGTCCTTTAATACTTTATGATTTTAGTTAATAACACTAAATGGAATAAGGTAGTTTGGATTATCTGGTCATTTTTCACATACTAATTGTAAAAAACCCAGTAAAGTGTTATATAAACAAAACACACTACCAGACAATAAATCATTAAACATGACATATCACAATAAACTGGAAAAAATCATCATTTAAATTTAAAAGATTAAACCAATTCAAACTAACTTGATTTTTAAAATAGAACAGTGGAGAAGAAAAGAATTATATTGTTACATTCTTTTAAATGTCAGGACCACTGAATACATTTGTTCATGTGAAACAGAACTATTTATGAAAATTGCCTAGGAACAGATTTTTAAAGTGTCACATGCCAATTAATGCAGTACATGTGAACAGAAGCATAATGATTTTGAGAGGATAATATTCCCACATGCAGAAAATGTCAACAAGAACATAATCGGCAGCTATAGCATATGGTATACTGAGCTTAAAAACTTGTTTATACCATCTTGAATCCACCACTAATAAGATCTATCCTTATTAACAAAATACAAAAGAATATAGCTGAAATGCAATTCAGAAGTGTCACTTTCTTTTTAAGATTCAGGTATGGAAATTGATTAATGTTCTTTCTAATGTCTGGCTTGATATTATATAATCCAGTGGGTTTTTTACAGCATTAATAATATGAAGTCTACTTCATTACTTACTGAAGTTGCATAAAGCTGCTTACTAGCTAAAATAGATGTTGGTCAAGGCATTTATGTGTATGTCTGTGTGTGCATGTGGGTGCATATTTCTGAACTCTTATTCTCTGAAATCACAAATCCATATTTTCAAAAAGAAATATACAGGGCTGAATTCATAACTCTGCTGGACTGTGCTCTAGTCATAGTTTGTTTATACTGAGAATAAATGACCAAAAGGATATTTCTTCAGTGTTCTAGGCAGGAAGTTTCATCTAGCAAAGAAGGGTCTTGAGCCAAATAATTTTTGTCTTCGTTTATATCTGTCTGGCAAGCGGATATATGGTGGCAATGGAATATCAGTATCATACTGGATGATCTCTTTTTGACCTTCCTGATGTTTTCAGAATGTTTCTTTTCAAGGAAAAGGTGAGTATACCAATAGGGTTAAAACCCCTGAACCCATGAACAAAGAAACTAAGTATTAGGTGGATCTGAGATCTGAGTCTTAAAAACAGATTTTTGATAATTCCTTCTACATTTCTGACTCTTTACTTTTCTAAATTCTTAGGAGGCATGAGCTTAAAGTCAAGTAACTTAATTAATTATAATAATTTTCATTTTTTATATAGATGAAATGAAACAAGCTTTAATCAAAACCCTGGAATATGTACGTCTAATTTTATCAGATTTTTTTCTCAACCCCCTCCCTGTCATCTTCTGTTATTCCTATTCCAGCATGCCTATTAATAGTATTAGTGAAATGTAGTTATTGTTTCTAATTAAAGCCATGCAAGCATCAGTATAAATCATTCAGTTTCTTTCAAAAGCTTCCTCTTCTTGATAGGATAACTCAAGTTGAATTTGCACATAATCTAAGAAATATCATCTATGAAAGTGGATCCAGGCTAGGCTCAGATGCGTCTTGTAAGGATTTAAACACTCTGCTGAAACAAAAGTATTCTGCTTCTCAAATTTGATATAAAGATATGGACACTGCCAGAGGAGAACGTAGATTAATTCCATCTACCTCTAATGTTTCACTATGACACCTTTTTATGAGGCGAACACTGAATATAGAGTTCTAAGGTTTCTTTATTAGACTTAGCTCTCAATTTCAGGATGTTGGGGATGTGAAGGTTGGGGACAGCCTTGGATGCGGCGATCATAAGATGGCGGAGTTCAGGATCCTATGTGGATGAAGCAGGGCAATAAGTAGGATTGCAACCCTGGACTTCAGAAGAGCTAACTCTGACTTCTTCAAAAACCTACTTGGAAGAATCCCATGGGTTACGGCTGCAGAAGGTAGGGAGATACAAATCAGATGGTTAATATACAAGCACCACTTCCTCTATGCTCAAGTTTGGTATATCCCTATGAGTAAAAAGTCAAGTAGAGGAGGCTTCTTCAGGTATGTTACTGGGAAAAGGAAGACTAGGGATACTGTGGGCCTGATGCTGAATGAGGTGAGTTCCCTGGTGACGGTGGATACCAACAAGGAAGTTACTGAATGTCTTATTTGCTTCAGTCTTTACTGTTAAAACCAGCCCTTGAGAATCCCAGTCCCTGGAGGTAAGAGAGACAGTCTGGAGAAAGGAAAACTCTCCCTAGGGTTAGAGATCATTTATACAAGTTGGACACCAGAAAACCCCTGGACCTCAATGGAATACAGACAAGAGAGCTGATGGAACTTTCTGATGCTATTGTTAAGCTACTCTACATCAATTTTGAAAGGTCATGGAGAACAGGAGAGGTACCTGAGGAGTGGAAGAAAGCCAATGTCACTTCAGTCTTCCAAAGGGGTAAGAAGGACGCAGGAAACTACAGGCCAGCCACCCTCACCTCTATCCCTGGAAAGGCGATGGATTATCTCATTCTGGTGGTCATCTCTGAGAATGTGGAGGAAAAGAAGGTTATCAGGAGTAGTCAGCATGGATTCACCAAGGGGAATCATGCTTGACCAATCTAATAGCCTTCTATGATGGAATGAATGGCTGGGTAGATGAGGGAAAAGCAGTGGACATTGTCTACTTTGACTTCGATTAGGTTTTAGACGCTGTCTCCCATAACTTCCTCATAGGTAACCTTAGGAAGTATGTGTTAAATGAGTGGACAATAATGTGGATTGAGAACTGACTGAATGATAGCACTCATAGGCTTGTGATCAGCAGCACAGATGCTAGCTGGAGGCCTGTAGCTAGTAGAGTTCCCCAGGAGTCAGACATGAGTGCAGTCTTGTTCAAATGTTCATCAATGACCCCAATGAAGGCATAGAGTGTACACTCAACAAGTTTGCTGATGATACGAAACTGGGAGGAGTGGCTGACACACCAGAAGGCTTTGTTGCCATTCAGTGAGATCTGGACAGGTGGAAGAGTTGGACAGAGAGGAATCTAATCAAGTTCTACCAGGCAAGCGTAGAGTCCTGCACTTCGGGTGGAATAACCCCATGCAGCAGTACAGGTTAGGGGTTGATCTGCTTGAAAGCAGTTCTGCAGAGAAGGACCTGGGACTCTTGGTGGACAAAATTTTAACCATGAGCCAGCAGTGTGCTCCTGTGGCCAAGAAGGCCGATAGTATCCTGGTATGCATTAAGAAGAGTGTGACCAGCAGGTCAAGGCAGGTTGTCCTCTTCCTCTACCCCAGTGAGGCCTCATCTGGAGCACTGTGTCCAATTCTGGGCTTCCAATCTCAAGAAAGACAAGGGACTGCTGGAGAGAGTCCAACAGAGGGCTATGAAGATGAAAAGGGGACTGGAACATCTCTCTTATGAGGAAAAGCTGAGAGACCTGTGTTTGTTTAGCCTGGAGAAGAGAAGACTGAGAGGAGGTCTTATCAATGCTTATCAATGTCTAAAGGGCAGAGGTCAAGAGGATGAGGCCAGTCTCTCTTCAGTGGTGCCCAGTGACAGGACAAGGGGCAATTGTCACAACTTGGTACACAGGAAGTTCCAGCTAAATCTGAGGAAATATCTCTTTCCTTGAGGGTGTTGAAGCACTGGAACAGACTGTCCAGAGAGGTTGTAGTGTCTCCTTTTCTGGAAACTTTCAATACTTGCCTGGATGCAATCCTGTGTAACCTGCTTTGGCAGGGGTATTGGACTAGATGGTATCCAGAGGTTCCTTCCAATCCTTACCATTCTGTGATTCTGTGACTCTCTGATTCTGTGAACTTAATAATATCAACCTGTTAAGTTAATACAAATTGGTTGTTACACATGTATGTTCTCACTTTCACTCTGGCAGTAGCCCTGGCCAGACAGTCCCTTATCTTAGTAACAGCATTAATAAATACAGTACCTTACTTTTGCTTTGTCGCTACTGTAGTGTCTTTTCTAAATAAATACATTAAAAAAAATGAAGAAGAGGAAGCATCTTCAGGAACTTGTTTGAAGCTATGAAAATAATCACAGAAATACAGAAAACATGAAAAAAAATCAAGGACACTTTCAAAAAGAGTCATTTAACAGTGAAATTAGATACTGATTCTATTTGGAGGTTTTTAAGCTTTTTGCAACTTTATGGCTATGCAATCCGCCTAAAAAAAATGAAAGTCTTTTTATTCTGAATGCAAAGGAAATGAAGAAACGCATGAAAACCATCTTTTACATCTACAACAGAGTTTTAAATTACAGCAAACAAAGTTGATGGCAATCACAATGATTTTGCAGAGATAGTTATAAAGGACATACAGAGGGATCCAATATCCAGCTGAAATTGCAGGAGAACCGTAGATAATTTGAATTTGTCTGTTTAAATTCATGATGAGGCTAGCAGTGATGTGAAGAGTGTCCAAATTTTGTAAAGGCCAATATGTTTACATGTACCAATTTACAGGTCATCTGGTATTTCTCATAACTTCCTGACTATGTTTAATTTGATAATTAAAAGCTGCTTAAGAAAACAAAATAATTAATTACTGTCATGATTTCTGATACCTTTTCCCAGGCGTGTTTCACAATCATGCATCCATATAGTAGCTATAACACAATCTAGTTTGTCAAGACTACATGGAAAATATTCTAAACTATCCTAAACCAGAAATTACTATTTTCCAGAAACGTGCCTTTTCTTATCTAGAATCATAGAATCATAGAATGTTAGGGGTTGGAAGGGATGTCTGGAGATCATCAAGTCCAGCTGTCCTTCCAGATCAAGATCACCTAGGGCAGGCCACACAAGAACACATCCAGATGGGTCTTGAAAGTCTCAAGAGAAGGAGACTCCATAACCTCTCTGGGCAGCCGGTTCCAGGGCTTCGCCACCCTCACAGGAAAGAAACTTTTCCTCGTGTTGAGGTGGAACTTCCTGTGTTCCAGTGTGTGGCTATTACTTTTGTCCTATCACAGGGCACTGCTGAAAAGAGACCGGTCCCTTCTACTTGACACCCACCCTTCAGATATTTGTAAACATTAATCACCCTTGTAGCTCTCCATTGGACTCCCTCTAGTATTTTACTGTCTCTCTTGAACTGGAGAGACCAGAACTGGACACAATGCTCTAAATGTAGTCTCAGTAGTGCAGAGTAGAGGAGGAGGAGAATCTTGAGCTGCTGGACATACTCTTCTTTATGCACCCCAGGATAAAATGAGCCAGGGACTTTGGCTGCTTAGCTCCACTAGAATATATAAATGCCTACTGTTCTCTATATATCCCTCAATACACTGGGGACAATCTATTAACTGTAGTCAGGTTGTTCCCACATAAAGGAGGGGCAATGATATCCTTTGAACCAATACCTAAATACTTAAACAATTCAGCCTGCTGATGATTCAAAGCTAGAAATTTTCCCTGGAATGGAATAGTTGATAGCCTTAGTGATTGCTGGTGAGTTTGTTCTCCTTAACATTTTAAAAAAAATCTAAGTTAACTAGGCCAGGAAAACAATTACACAAAGAGGGAATCTCCTAAAAGAATATGTGAGGCATTGTTATGTATTTAATTGTTTAATGTTCTGTGTTCAGTGGAGCAGGAAAATAAAATCCCTATCCCAGAGAGATGTCTCAGATAAGTGTTTTATGTTTACTTTCACTCTATGGTCCACTGTATCACAACAGATCAACTTCAACCTTATCATGAACAAAAAAGGAAAAAAAAACCAAAACAAAACTAACAGCTTGTAACTAAGGATTTATTATTTAAGTTTGATTGCATTGGTAACAATAATCAACTGTTAATTTACACACGAACAACCAATTTTGACTGATAAAACAGTGTGATAAAAAATTATTAACATCTGTTAGAATTGCCCTCAAAGGGTTTTCATCTTTTCAATTTCCTCTGGTTCTTTCAAAGTGGTACCATTATGCACTTTTTTCTCATGCTTTTACCAAGTACAGACTTTTTATAGATTTCTAAATTAGTAATTTCTCTTAACTGCCTTCATTTTTTCCTACTAATTTTATTTGAAACTTCCAAGCACTGGAAATAAACCTGATTTCTCTTTTAGTTCTAGAGACTGAACTAAGTCTTTTTTATTACTGTGCTTGCTTGACCTTACCATATTCTTGCCCTTGAAGTGCTTATTTGAAGATTGAGTTCATGTTTCTGTTCTTGTGTAGTGACCTCCCTTGATAATAATTTGAATGCATTTTTCATGGAGAGACCCCATGAATTTCTGAGTGTCAATGCTCCCTTAAACTCTTCTAAGGACTTTGGCGCTCTTCAAGAAACTAGACTCTCACCAGTGTACTTAGCATACGCAATAAATTAGATTATACTGTACATTGTTTACTAAACATCCTTAATGTTGCATAAATGATAACTCCAAAATACATTATACATATTACTTATACAGTCATATGCCTTATAGAGTCATATGCCTTCAAGCAGATAGTTCCCAACTTTTCCCAACAGGCACAAATTTTAAAGTAAGATAAGGACAAAAATTCTGTGAAAACAAAGCCTCAGAGCAGTCTGTCATTCAGGACACTCTCATGGAACATAGGAGTTCAAATCTCCCTAAAGAGCAACAGATCTGAGCCCAGGATTTTCATATCAGGTGATTTTTTTTTAAAACACTAAGTAGGAAAGGTGTCTTGGAAAAAAAAGTCTGGATCTTTTTCAGAAGATCTGATGCCTCAGTTTTGCAATGAGTACGCAATTTTAAAAGGCAATGATAATTATATAAAGATTGTGAACCCTTGAGTTGAAGAAGGTCCATTCGTGAGTCCAAGGGGGAAAACAGTCCTGGAGAATGGTAGGTGTTAAAATAATTCATGTCTCAACATATGCAAATGATTAACATTAACAGCTTTCTGCCACCCCTTGTGAAAACTATTCTGAAATTTTTGATTCTCCCCAGGCTGCTAATTTAGGACAATCTGTTAAAATCGTACTTTTCACCTGAAAATTCATAATGACATATTGGATCTGTTTCTTAATGCCCAAATCAGGACAAACAATTCAGGAGTAATTAACAAGTTCTAGTTATTTTTAAATGTTATGGTTCTTAATGGTTATTGGCAAAAATATCCTCAAAAAAATAGTTACTGTAACATTAAAGATACACCCAAGTTTATTTCAGAAAGAATCTCAAGGACCATAGAGAATCTTGACTGTATTTTAAAATGTTACCTTTAAATGGATTAACTGTATATGTACTGTTTGTCAAGTTGATTTGTCATGGAAATGCTTCTTGTAGTCTAATTTATCATTTATTATTTCACAGGGATATTTTTTGTCATGGTGAGTCTTCAGCTAACTATTAGAGAGGTAGTTTTCTTATACAAATGCCATGTAATTCTCTAGAGGATTGTACATGTTGGCAAGTCAGTTGTTTGCACTGTAAATATCTTTCTCTTAGCTAAATTATTGCTTCCTTGTGTTTGCAAAATTTAAACAAAGCACAAAGGCAAAATAGATCATACCAAAACAAACATGAAAGAAAAAGATGTTTTGAGGGAATATTAGTAAGATTTGTTCTCTCTTAAAAGGTGGTAAGTCTCTGTGTTTTGGAATACAATTGAAGTTCTTATTGAAATTAAAAAAAAAAAAAAATATCACTGGAATGAAAGACTAACTCTTACGGCTGACATCTCTCTTAGTCTCATCATATGACACTGGAATGATTCAGTCTCAATTACTCCTAGGGACTCATCTATTCTTTTACTGGAGACTGAAATCATATATACTAAGGCTTAACATTTGAAAGAGATTCTGCTTATCATTCTGTGCTATGAAGACTTATGATAGTCCATGATGTGGCAGAACTATGAAATGCCTATTAACATAAACTGAATTATGATCATTTGAGTCCAACAGTCTTTAGTCCCTGTCTAGTTCTGATTTAAAATCTGAAGAATCACACAACAAATATGTATTCTTTAAAAAAATTGTCATTTGCAAGAAAAAAAGGAAAGAAAGAAGAAAAAAGTTGCATATTTAAGCTTAATCTTAGCTAAATGAACACATTATAATGAGATGCTGTGGTGGTTTGACCTTGGCTGGATGCCAGGTGCCCACCAAGCCACTCCACTTCCAACACCCTTCCTCCTCTTAGATGGACCTGGGGGAAGAAAATAAGATTAAACACATAGGTTAAGATAAAGTTGGTTTAATGATAAGTGAATCAAGGCTGTGCATGTGGAAGCAAAAGAAAATAGAGATTTATTCTCTATTTTCCACTTTTTATGGAAAATTTTATGGAAATGCAGGCCATTTTCTAGGCCCCTTTTCCAGGAAGCAGGGCTCCAAAAGCTCCAGTTGCTCCAGAGGACAAGTGGATGCTTCTCCTCCTTTTTCTAACTTTTATTGTTAAGCTGATGTTGTATGATATGGAATATCCTTTTGGTCAGTTTGGGTCAACTGCCCTGGCTGTGTCCTCTCCCAGGGTCTTCTCCACCCCATCTCACTGCAGGAGGAATGTTGGAAAACCAGCCCTGATGCTGTGCAAGCCCTGTCCAACAGTATTCACAACAAAGGCATGTTATCAACACCCTTCTAGGCCTAAATACAAAGCACAGCACTGTGAGGGCTGCTATGGGGAAGATTAACTCTGTCACAGTCAGACCCAATATAGATGCTCAATGCATTTCAAATTTAAATGTTGTTTTGAGAAGATGGTCTTTCACTTCTCTTGAGAAGTGTATTTTGATCAGTATGTTCTGAACATGGTCTTCTTGGCAAACAGAATTTTCCAACTGATCAGCTGCACTGCACATCTGGATGCCTTTAGTGAATGTTTGAACACGAGTGTTCCCTCTCTACCAGTAAATTTTCTTTCCACTTAAGGGTTAAAGTAAGAAATAAAATTCCCCTTTCTAGTAAATTACATCTGCTAATGTCCCTTTGTTATATGGGGACAGTGACACTCTTTTATTTCCTTGTTAGCCCCTCTCCTGTTTTGTTCTTCTATTTAGATGTTTAATGAGTACATGAAATTATGTCTTTGGCTCCATTAAAGATAATTGAAACTTCTCATTTTGCAAGATATTGTTAGAATTTGCTATGAAGAAAGAAAGTAGAGAAAAAATTGCAGCACAGATCCATTATACTGCCTCAGCAATTACTTATTCCTGTTACAGATAATATTTAGAGCAATGTTCAAGGAAAGGAAAAGCAGCAGGAATGCGTATTACCAAAAACTGTCCATAACTAGATGAATGTAGTCATGATGATGTAGAAATAAAATTGAACTATTATCAGTTAACCAGTTCTTTATATCCCCTGAGGAATTATCATTTTGCATTCCACTATTTGTGCAATATTTGCATCTAACAAACATCTGCACCAGTTGTATAAATATGAATAAAACTAAGATAAGTATAAATATAAGTATTAATGTATTAATATATTAATGATTAAGATAAACATTCATTCATATTTGTAGTTGTTTGTTGGTATCATCAATGCATATTTTATAATAAGAGTTGGAAAAAAATTATGATATTTTAAAGTGTTTAATAACATGGAGTTGGATCATTTACAAAGTGTTTAGTTATCCCTAGTTTTTGCTATGCTTTTTGTGAATAAAGGATTTTACACAAAATATTTACTCCATTGCTGAATAACTCAGAACACTGTCATAATATAGTTAAGACAGCTTTGATGAGGACTTGGATACGAAATCATTCCATACAAAAAGCCTGTCGCTGTTAATACAGCGAGATGCAGCAACACACAAATTCAGCAAGAGAAGGCAAAAGAAGCCACTTTATTAATTTATAACCCCATTTTATATACCCTAGACCCATAGGGCAATTGTTCAGTCATCACTCGTCTCCTTGGGTGATTGGCTAAAGTCCTACAACACCTATTTCAAAATATTTTTCCAATGTACCATAAACAGAACTTAGCAAAACACTACATGTTAGTCTCGATTACAAAAAACATCCTACTGTTTTTCATAGAATGCATGAGAAAGGCAGGGTTCTTACCAAATATTGTGAGAACATGAGAAAATCCCTCTGCTAGCAGGTTTTCAGCATCCATAAAAGCCTATTGATTAACCAATAAATTTTGTATTTCACTGACAAGGCAAATGATGTTTTAAATCTTTCACCATTTTTACCACTTTCTCTGATGTTAAATTTTGAACAGTTGACACCAGTATTGTAAAAGTTTAACATGGCTGGGATGTTTGGCATATAAAAGTATCAGCACCTATTAGTGATAAACAACATGTTCTTTCCTCTCCTGATGTGTATATTCTTTCATTAAATCTTAAGGAAAGTTGACATGGACAAGTAATAATCTAGATTTTTCTGTTGAGATGTTGCTGGTATTTGAGATAGCTTTTTATATTTTTGTAAAAGAAAAAGTGTCATTGATAACTGATTCAGTTGTGAAAAGTATGATAAAAAGTGTCTCTACTCCCATAGCTCAGGGGACTGTCAAACTGTGGTTCCGTCAGTTGTCTTCTAGATATGCCAGATAGAAGTGTTAACTATAAAATGCTAAATAATTTAAATGTTTTAAACTGCTATTTAGAGAAAGGTTGTAAATGTCAGCACAGACCATACCAATAAACCAAAAATTGAGATTTTGTAATTACAAGATTTTAAAGAACTTACAACAAGCAATTAGCTTAGTGTCACGAAGCTAAGATGGAATTAAAACTCTGTATTTGGTGTAACAATTACAATTGTGAATCTCTAAAATTTGCAACCTTATTATTATCTTATTTATTACTATTTCTGTCTCAGACTATCTTTGTATGTCATGGGAAGAAGTTGTAAGTGTAATTTTGGGAAAAGGGACCTGGCTTAACTATATTTCTTTCTAGATGAAGCATCTCAGCCAACTTCATTAAGATAAAGCTTGCACATTCTGAATTGCAAAATGGAGCATAACTAAAAAAAAAAATATCTAATTTTTATGCAGCTTTGGCAGTTATTCCACAGTCTGGTACAAAGTAGGTCATCTGCAGTTATTTTAGTGTAGTGGATTTCTTTTGTATAATAGCATCAGTTACCTCCCCATTTACTCTAATTGAGGGCAGTTTAATTTAAATTAATTTAGTTTTATGACTGAAGCATCACAATAGCAGAAAAGCCAAGGTGAATGCAGTCCTCTTTTTTGTTTACTTGACTAAACTGCATTCCTATGGACATCCATCTAAAGAACACAGATACTATATACAGCACCTACAAAAGACAATACTAATAGTGGAGAAGTCATTTGAAGAGATTCCTGTTAAAGAAAGGAGACTTAAAGGAATATTTTATCATAGTGATATATTTCCCTGACAAAGTGTCGCTGCTGCTCAAATAGTTAAAGGGCATGCATAAATAATAATGATTAGACCATATATTAGCAGGTAGAAATAAACAATTGAGACTGCTGCTTATGAAAGTCCATCCACATTTCAGTATACCATCAATATCTGTATGTCTACTTTAATCTGAAAAGTATTATTCTAATTTTTATTCTTCTTTGTTATTTCTTCTTTTTTATTGCCCTCTTTTGTTGCTATTAGGCAGCATGCCACATCTACATTTTTTCCCCTTATTGCTTTCAAGTAAAAATTAAGCATAAATTGGCCACTGCAGACTCCCTGTGAGGAAGCTTCAAGTTCCCTCTGATTCAGGATGAGGAGATGACATATTAGAGAACCAAGCTAAGATCTGGAAGCAAAGTTTTGTGACTCTATGCCAAGAAAAGCAGTAGGATGGCTGAGAATTCCAGCTAGCTTTAAAGGTCTTTCATTGACTTGTTCAAGTAGATTTATGTCTATATCCCTTCTCAGTTTTTTTTTGGTTTTATTTTTCCCCTCTGGGTTTCTCCAGGCCTTAATCCTCAGTATAATATCATTGATATGCTTTGAACTTCTGTCTTTTTTTTTTTCTGCCCTCTTTCTCAATATTTTTATCTTCTTTCTCAGTATTTATTCCTGCTTGATCTGTCGCTGATGTTACAAGCTCCCTGTGCTTTTTCCTTGCACAATTTTTCTGATTTCCTTTTTGAACACAATACCCCTTTCCACTATCTTTTTTTTGATACTTCTACTTATAAGCTCTTTCTTTCAACTCTCTGTCTTCCTTTGCAAGCTTCCATTGCACCAGGTACCATGATGCAGTGACCTTGAGAGTTTCCTACACACTCTAATGAAAAATAAGCATTATGTAGAGTGAGTGTTTATTCATGTCCTTATTACCAGCAGATTCCAGTTTGTGATTGTTTTTTCTCTTTTTTTGTCTTTTATTTTTGTCTTCATCCTACATGTAAAATAAAGTTCTAAAATGTTAGCTTTTAAAACTTAATTTCCAAAAATATCTTCACCAGGAGAAAGTCCCTTAGCATCATGCAGAAGTAATTTGTTGGATAACTTTAGCAAAATAATTTTACTGCAGATACATACTTACTGAGATTCTCCTCATGGTATAATGAAGGGACTGATGATCTTATGAAAGCCTCAATACAAGAGGCCATAGTTGAAAATCATGTTACCAGGAAAATTTCTTGTTTTTCAAGGAACTCTCTGTGAACTAAAAAGCTAGTTCACACAGGATTTTTTTTTTTTCTTATTATTCAGTTTATAATTGCAGTTATCTCACTACTTCACACACTAGAGGGATAAAATTCAATATACACACCAATAAAATTGTACCTGAAGACCAAATCTGTTTCTGATTTTGGTTTCATGGGAAATAAATGTAATCTTCAGGAGGTATTGATATGAGTATAAAGTTTGTAAGATAACATTGCATTGTAAGAGTGTACTAACATGACAAGGAGTACACAACAAAATAAACTATACTAACTGGGACAAAAAGTCCTACACTTCTTCATTGCCCTTAAACATGCCTGGCTTCAGTCCTGTAAGTTCCACACACACATAAAAATCTATTCTGTCGAAATATCAAAGTTATACTCACAAAGTCTGTTTGTCAATGCTTCTTCTCTTGCTCTTAAACATAAATAATGTGCCAAATAAGTTCTTCTTTATCAGATCCCTGGAAGATGACTACAATGTGTAAAATCCTTTATTTGTTTATTTTTAACGTACTGATTTCTTTTTTTATGGCCTCATGTATGCAGATTGTCTGATAAGCTATCGTGGTCAGCATAATGTAAGAATCAGCTTCAGCATGGCCTATTTGAGATTTTTTTTCAATGACCTTTAAAATCTAACAGAACCACATTGGAATACTTTTTGTTTGTTTGTTTAAATAAAAGCACTAATTCATAGCTGTTCACCAGTAGACATTGTCAGTCTAGGACTATTGGAACCAGTTAGTCTTTCATTGTTAAAAATGGAATAGCTCCACAAAAAAAGAAGGTGGAGGAGCATATCAGTCTTTTGGCAGAAAGGTCTATGAAAAGTATCTCTTTCAGGATTCTTTTACAGTTTTTTCTTTGGTATGAGATGCCAGTTTGCCATCAGATCTTCATTTTACTATTTCCAATTTACTAATCATGATAGATGTTATTAACAGCACCCTGGACAATTACAAGCTTTATCCAGTGGAAAGACTAATATCAGGATGTAACACATAGTCAGCATTTAAAAGTGAAACTTTTTTAAAAACAAATAATAATATTAATATAAACAAACAAACAAACACAAAACCAAAAACCCAACAAACCAAAAGCAACCAGCTTGATAATTACAATAACTGTTTCAAAATCTCAGACAACTGTTCTCTCCTATTCTCTCTTACATGTACTCATTAAAGCATGTCCCATCATAATACATCCCTGTTCTACTGGGAAACAAGTTACAGACACTGTTTCCAGCTAATGCTCTTGGATTGCTGTCAGTCTAATGATGTTAATTTCTTCTTAACTTTATGTTCCCTGAATAAGGCTTCTCCCCACCTGTAACTATGATTTATATTGATGATGCAGAGATTAAATATAGATAGTAGCCCAGTGTCACTGAAATTACAATTTTACTTGTCCTGTGACTAATAATTAAACTTCTTTTTTAAAAAAGAGTATTTTAGTAGAAGTTGCTGCTATTTTGGAATATTCTTTAAAAAACATTGTGAAAATGATGAGAATTTAAGGGAATACATGACTGTGGCTTTATGGATGCATTTAGGAAAAGAATATCAGGGAGCTAATAAGATCATTTATGTTATAGCTTTCTACGGTGGCACAACTGGCTGTGTAGATGAGGGGAGAGCAGTCATGTTGTCTATCTCTATTTCAGTAAGGTTTTGACACAGTCTCTCATAACATCCTCATAGATAAAATCAGTAAGTGTGACTTAGATGAATGGACAGTGAAATGGATAGAAAACTGACTGAGCAACAGAGCTCAGAGGGATGTGATCTGTGGCACACAGTTCAGTTGGAAGCCTGTGGCTACTGGAGCTCCCCAGGGGTCAGACATGGGCTCAGTCTTGTTCAACATATTCATCAATGACCTGGATGAAGAGATAGAGTGTACTCCCAACAAGCTTGCTGATGATACAAAACTGGGGGGAGTGGCTGACACACCAGAAGGCTGTGCTGCCATTCAGTGAGACCTGGACAGGCTGAAGAGTTAGGCAGAGGGGCACCTAGTTAGGATAAGCACAGAGTCCTGCACCTTGGGTGGAATAACCCCATGCAGCAGTACAGGTTAGGAGTTGATCTGCTTGAAAACAGCTCTGTGGAGAAAGACCTTGGAATCCTGGTAGACAACATGAGCCAGCAGTGTGCTCCTGTGGCCAAGAAGGCCGATAGTATCCTGGTATGCATTAAGAAGAGTGTGACCAGCAAGTTGAGGGAGGTACTCTACCTCTACTACTCTGTCCTAGTGATGACACATCTGGAGTACTGTGCCCAGTACCGGGCTTCCAATCTCAAGAGAGACAAGGAACTACTGGAGCAATCCCAATGGAGGACTATGAAGATGGAATGGAACATCTTTCTTATGAGGAAAGGCTGAGAGACCTGGGGCTGTTTATCCTGGAGCAGACTGAGAGGGGATATTACTGATGATAATTGATGTCTAAAACTTGAATGGCAAGAGGATGACACCAGTCTCTCTTCAGTGGTGCCCAGTGATAGGACAAGAAGCCATTGTCACAAACTGGTACACAGGAAGTTCCACCTAAACAATAGAAAAAACTTTTTTTCCTGTGAGGGTGATGAAGCCTGGAACAGGCTACCCTGAGAGGTTGTGGAGTCTCCTCTGGAGACTTTCAAAACCAACCTGGATGCAATTCTTTGCAATTTGCTCTAAACAAACAGGCTTCAGCAGGATTATTGGACTAAATGATCCCCAGATGTCCCTTTCAAGCCCTTTCATTCTGTGGTTCTGTGATTTATACTTCAACTCTAAGAAATGTAGCATAAGGAAAGCGCAGACCCTAATAACTTGGAAATATAGGGATTACAGAGAAGTTTTAAGATTTCTGTTGTAAACACCTGAAAAATAAGTAAAAAAAAAAAAAAGTTACTTTAAAATATGGATTTCTGAATCTTTTGTAAATTTTCTACAATTAATAGTGATACATTACTTCACCTCTTGCTGTTTGTATGCATCTATGCTTTTATTTGCCTTCTTAGCTTTTGAATTTGTCCTGCTTGACATGCTCTACTTTCATTTTCCACCTCTCTCAGTTATTTCTCTGGTCTCTTTAGTCTCTTTTCTCTCTTGATTTTATTTTTCTCTCCCTGGAGAAACTCCTGGATCACTTTAGAAATGTAGATTGCATTTCTGATGTCATTCTTAGAGAAAGAAAACAAATTTACAACCTTAGTGCTAAAGGCTATATATGGAAATCTTCTTACATATCTCTGTAACAATGCTTTGTCATGATTCTGAGATGCTTGAATATGTGTTTATGTGCAGGGAAAAATGCAAACTTTAGGAAGTTTCCTCTTTCCAATGCCTGAAAATTAGATGCAGTTGCTTGTCTGATTATAGAGTTGGTGTTGTGTTAGACATCCACTGGGAACAAATTTCAGAAATGTCACTTAAAAATAATCGAAAACACTGAGTTTGGGATTTAAGATGCCTTTATTCTCTCTTCCTTGTTTAGGTGTGCTGTGTGCTATGAATCCCATAATGACATGCTTCAATCCCTGCAGTTACTTAATATAAGGAATGTAGGTGTGTTTCAGTTTCAAAGATTTTGTGGCAGAGCCTAAAGAGATGACGTTTAGGGCAGTCAGGTTCCTTCTATGTTGGACGTCTTTCTGAATAGCAATAGCTAGTCTTCAGAGACTGAGTAATATAGGTGGTTTTGTCAGGTCAGGGTCAAATCTTACTGATAAATGCTACAAGGTATTTTGTATTCCTGTATTTCTGTAACATATCCTCCATACATAGAAACAGCAGTCCCATATGTGTAATGTAACTCTTCAAAACCAAAGATCTCACATGAAGCTGTTATTCTTGTCTAATTGTTATAATTATGTATCACTTATATGTTTGTTGCATAGCTTATTAAAGTTTACAAAACATTGAAAATCATCCTCTGAACTACAGAATGCAAAACTTTTTTTTCCCATTCTCTTTTTTAATTGCTGAAACCACTTTACAAGAACAAGATCTATGTTTCTAACAATTCACCTTATAGACAGAAGATGTTATTTTGTTGTGGAAAGCAATTGTATTTGTCTGGCATGATTTGTCTTTAGTAAATTCGTGTTGGCTTTTTCCGATCACCTTCTTCATTTGGTTTGTATGGTGTCTCAAGAGTTTAAAAGGGCAAAGCTTTACATCTTAGGCATCTAAGTGCCTAGGCAGAGGTTTTTTCTAAATGTTATTCTGTTAAAACACTTAAAAATTTGCTTCAAATTATTCTTATTCACCTTCACGCATTTTTTTATTTATGTCTTCTGCATCTAATTCTCCTCACTATTTAGCCTGTTTAGGTGGGTCTAGTCAATGGGGTGTCTCTCTTTCTAATCAACTGTCATCCCTGTAAATCTATAAACTGTATGTCCCATTTCCCCCCTCAGCAGTAAATCTGAATGCACAGGCAGAGCTGCAGTTTGTTCTAATACACTGCGGGGTCTGGACAATGCATTACAGAATACCTTACCCACCCCTATCAAGTTCACCTATATGCACCACAAAATACATCACAGAATCACATAATCACAGCATCACAGCATAACAGAATCACAGAATCATTGCAGTTGGAAGGAACCTCCAGCGATCATCTAGTACAAAGCAGGCTTGCCTAGAGCACATTACAGGATTGAATCCAGGAGGGTTTTTAATATCTCCTGAGAAGGAAACTCCATAGCCTATCTGGGCAGCCTGTTCCACTGCTTTGTCACTCTCAGAGTAAAGGAGTTTTTCCTCATATTTAGATGGAACCTCCTGTGTTCCAGCTTGTATCCATTGCCCCTTGTCCTGTCACTGGGCACTACTGAAAAGAGACTGGCTACATCCTCCTTGCACCCACCCTTTAGATATTTATAGACATTGATAAGATCTCCTCTCAGTCTTCCTTTCTCCACATGAGCTGTAGTAATCACAAAGTCAGCAGGCTTTTCAAAAACCTTTTCCTAATTACCATTGGCATTTTTATTACTTGCTTCTGTTATTGGAGAACCTTGTAATTCTAAATGTATTCATACATGCATAATTTCATGTGATAGAGCAATGCTTTTTTTAACTTGTTTTCTCAAACATGCAGAAGTAGGAAGAGAATATAGTCACATAAAAAAGCCTCTGGAGGAGCTGTGAAGTTTTCTTTTTTTTTTCAGGAGGCCTTCACAAGAGTGCAGAATCACTCTTCAGCAACCTAAACTAAAAGAAAAATAGAGAGTAATCCACAAGAACTCATATGGCTTTTTTTTCATACTGACTTAATTAAATAATATCAGTTGTGAAATTAATATTCCAAAAAGTTACATACAATGTATTTTAAAATGTTCTGTAGTAAATAATAGTTTTATTTAATTAATCTGAAAAAAAATTCACTATCTGGAAAAAAAAAAAAAAAGCAAAATGTGACATCTTTTGTTAGAGATGTTTATTGCTAATTCAAATTATGTTGCTTTTGGTGCGACAGCTTGCTTCATCCTCATTTGAATGAATGGCTGTAATGATATATTTATTTACATATTGATTACCTAAGTTCACTAGCTTTCTTGTTCAGTACTCCACATGTAAATGAAATATTTCTCTGAAATGCTAGTGAAGGTATAGGTAGCATCATAAACAAGATTATATAAAGCATTAGATAATTCCACACTGCATTCACAAACTGCTGAAACTAAAAGAATGGAGACAATTTAACTTATTAGTCATAGGGTCTAATTTTCTGGTGTCTTGACTTTTTACTTGATATTGCTTCCATATCAAAAGAAGATTTGAGCAAACCACCAAGAAACACTACAGTATAATTTCACACACTTACGTAAGTAGTTTCCACGAGAAAGGTGAGAAGAAAATGAGTTATGGCTGTATACATAGTAGCTGGATTTCTACATCAGTCTAAATCTATAGTTTAAACAAAATTGGTTAAGGAAGTCAAGTTTGTCATACTACCACTTGTCTTCAAGCAAAGATATTTCTAGGTTGTTAGAGAATATTCCAAAACAACATGTGCATTTAGAGATGTTTTCAAACTATAGAATTTAATTCATACATGTTGTGTAGCTGATTTGTATTGCCTGTTAAAATTAATTTTCTATATCGCTGAGATGAATAATGGGTAAAAAATGGACACACTGGAGAAAGCAAATCGGAAAAATTACCTGGAGTGAATAAAATTCAGCACTAATATATATAAGGGGAGGGGATGGGTGGAAGGAGGGGAAGGGGGAAGGAAATAATATTTCTATTCATCTATAAGGAAATTATATATACTTAAACTTTTTTCCTTAATATAATTTAAAAAAAAAAACCACTTCCTAAGTAACTGTGGAAGTTTGAAAAACAGTGCACTACAAATTAATTATTTCTTCCATCAGAGAGAAAAAAATATCTACCTACATTTATCTGGGCAAATAAACTTGTAAAGTCTTGATTTGTTCTATTTCTCAATCAGATGTTAAATTAATATATTAATATTATCAAGCTGGGCATTTGTTTTAGTATACAGAAGAAGACATTCTAATAAACTAGTAATCAAACTTTTTTTTAAAACAAGGCTGTTGTCAGGAAACAGACACTCAAAGTTTGACTTTGTTTTGTATGGTAGAATTGTAGTTGAAGAACTAACCTCATTAAATATTTTTAATGGTCTTCAAACTTTCTATTGGACCAGTCAGTGTGGTACTAAATCCTGACTTTCACTGATTTTGTGGAATTTGTATATTTATCTAGTACCTTACGGAAGAAAACAAAAAAACCTAGCATTCCATGTAAAGCCTTGATGCAAACTGTCTCACAAGTTCAGAGATTTAAGATTTATGCTAGGGAGAAGGAAGGAAATTAATAAACATTTTTAATCAGTGTTTCACATTAATATTGTTTAGAGCTTTTTATGTAGATTTTCATGAATATTTGGAGATCTTATGGTTATAAAGATGTAGAACTAAGTATGTTTGTATTCAAGGTTTCAGACTACATGAAGAAGAAAAAAAAAAAATCAGCTGACATCAGCTGCAGTTCAGTCTGAAGAAGATAAAATTTTTTTAGAGGCAGCCATAGGGTTTAGAAATCTACATTACCATTGCACCTGTAGTGGCAATACTGTCACAAAGACTTCAGTGTAGCTTTACAGCTTTATGCTCCTTTTCCCGACCTTTCTCACCTACCTGAAAACCTAAAAAAAAATATTAAAACAACTTTCACAGTTTTTTAAAAAAATAGAACACCATGTTTATGGTCTTGATTTGAATTATTTTGAAATGCCTGTTTGTACGTGTAATCTCATGGTTATTAAGGGGTTCAAGTTTTGTTACTCCTGCTATGTCTTGTGTAAAGCCAATGGAAATAATTTCTTTTTAACATATTTTTGTCATTTCAGTCTACTTGATTAAAAAAAAAAAAAAGTTACATACAAAGTCAATGCAATTTACCTTCTTGTGCTTGCCTTGTTTGGTGAGGAAGAGGTAGGTACTACTAAGCAGTTATTTTACAGCAATAAGACTATAAAAATATGTACGTTTTTGTTAATGAAATATTTGAGAGGATATCTATTACAGTGTCTTTCTATGACTGTCATGGATGAGTGTTTTAAAATCACCTAAAGAATCATCATCAAGGGTATTAGCAAAAGTGATTTTAATACAAATGTGTAAAAGTGTGACTTAATGAAGCTCACTCTGTTGCTTACTACGAGGAAAAAACATACAATGGGAAATTGAGTTAGACTTAATTTAGAATGATTTACACAGAAATTGGAGATGCAAAAGTGTAAGGGAGACTCTTCTGTTGGCTCACAAGGTTCAGAGTGGACTCTCTTGCTTTATAAACTGCTGCAGTTTAGGTATGGCTAAATGCAATCTTAGTCCCAGTCTTGTTCAAACATTTATGTCTAATGCAATTAATATAAAGGGAAGAGAAACTCTCCTGTTGAGTCACAAGGTTCAGAATGGACCCCCTTACTTTTTAAACTCCTTTTCAGAGAGGAGTCTAGGGTCCAGCTGGATCCAGACTTAATCACAGAGTTGGCTAATGGTTTATATATAAAGGATTTAGACACATGGATTTGCTTAGTATCAATTCAGCATGCTACCAGTTACTTGTTGAGGATCTGTTGCAAATAAGGGATCTCACTACCTTGGGTAAGAAAGGATTTCTTAGTCTTAGGTAAGGAATCTCAAAAGTTGAGAGGCTTCCTTGATCAAGGGGGGAGTTGCCTGGTGTGTAGTCCAATTGCCATCCAGTGAGAACTCAAAGTTGGTCATCCAGTGATCTTCTGTTGGTGAAAGACTTTGTTGCTTTAAGGAGCAACCCTGAGAGGCATCCCAGCTCAAGGGGAGATCACTGAAATACAGTCATACTGCCTAGAATGGAGAGCTCAAAGGAGGCTCACTTTGGCTGTCATATTTATGGTTTGTATTGTCTCATAGTCAAAATGCATACAATGGGAAAGGTATGCATGAGACTCCTTGTATACAAAGCTTTCTTTGTTTCATGATATATGAGTCTTCAAGGAGCCACCTGCTATACATACATTAATCATGACTGGTATTCCAAGTTTATGTACATCAGTGTTCAGTTGGTCACTCTGCTCTTTTGTGGGTTTCCTAGAGGAATTCTTGGCCTGGTTATGGCTCAGGACTTTACCTACTTTGGACACTGTACCAAACTACCGAGTGTTTGGTTAAGGGGGATAATGCATCTGTCACAATGACAATATAACTAAGCTTTTTCATTAATGTGAAATGTTTCTTGAAACTAATAAATGTCTTTTTTTCAAATGTTGCTTTTCCAAAGAATCCTGGAGTTTTCTTCACAAAAAAGTTGCTGGGTATTTTGGATTTCTACTTTCTTGTTGATACCAACAGTGCTGACAAATATGTTACCTACTGCCTAGTTCCTATGATAGAAAATCAAATAGGTGCTAGCATTTCCATAAAATGGTAACTTCACAGCAGCTTCAACTTTAGGGTAAGCAATCAATATAACATAAAATGTCACGGACAACACAGTTATAATTTGATCACAAAAGTGCTATAAAACATAGTGAAGGACTGGTTTCAATTGAATTCTCTAAATTCTGACTCTAGAGGACCTGTGAGACCAACTGTTCCTGGTGGCCACCTGTCTGGAAAATCCCATTTTAAGTAGGGATTGCTTTGACAGCAGCCAAACATGAAGATGAAAAAATAACAGCTGCTGATTTAGTTTCCCCTAGCATCTTCCAGGGGAGGATTCAATGCTCCCTAAGCATGTTTGGTAAGTTATGACACCTTAACAGACTTAAGTTTTCGAGTCCAGAAGGAGGTTATCAATGTGCAGTCTCACTCTGAATTTATCAGGGCCTATTATTTTAATGAGTCTAATTAAATGTTTTAGAAGAACATGCAAATTCCAGCCATCTTTTTAGTGAAGAGATCAGCCTTTGCAGCACTTGAATTGAAGATAAGAAAGGAATTTAGTTCAATTTAGTCTGTTGAAATTCAATGTATAATGTTCCAAAAAAATTAACTACTTTCTTTTCAAATGTGGAAACTTTGAAAGGTTTCAAAATGTGATGTGCTTTCTCCTACTCACTCAAATGGGCTTGGAGTGAAGATGTTTCATCAGGATGCCTCAATGGAGAATAAACTTAAAGGATAATTTTGGATTGTTAAAGTAGAACATAGGTTTAAGGACCGTGAAGGAGACCATCTCTGCTTTTTCATCTTCCAGTGGATTCTTATGTGTTACTTTTCATCAGCATACATTTTTTTATAACAAGATATCAAATGGTGATATAGAACTCACTTTTATTATCTGATACTTTTTTTTTTTTTTATTGTGATATATATAGAGAAGTTATGCATTTATATTATTTTTATATATTTTGGGTTGCTATCCACTTAAATGATTCAAAAGTCTGTGATCTTGGAAAAGGCTGTAGAAGTAGAACACCTAGGTGTGGGGTCAAGCTAGCAAGGAAAAGGTCATTCTACTAAGAACAAAAAGAAGTCTAGAACAACTTAGGAAAAAAAAAAAAAAGTAATTTTTCACTTTTGTGAGTAATTTCATGTTATGAGTGTGTACTGGGTACAGGTGCTGGCATTAGCAGGGACTCCAGGGCAGCATCTGGAAGGAGAAGGTACGGCTGTGCTGTCCAGGACACAGCCAGTTCCAACTAGCTCCACCTGACCCACCACAGGAAACAGATGAGTCCTGCAGGCAATGTGGTGGCACCTTGAGGAAACTATATTTAATAAAAAGCAAAATGCTGCTTGACAGAGAGGAGTGAGGAAAAAAAAGAGAGCAAGAAACAACTCTCTTTGTTTTGTTTCCTACTACTCAAGCTAGTAATATATTAATTGCTCCCTGGAGTTTTAGATGTGTTACAATGCAACAGTGTTTGTGTGTCATAAAACTGACCCAAGCTTAATAATTGTATCACTGCATAGCACAATGGTTTTAAATAAATTCTTGGCTTCCAATAGGATTCAGTTTTTCCAAGGTAAAGCCATTACCTCAGTCATTGTGCCTCAGACATGGTCTTACAGACCATCATTCTTGTATGTGCAAGCCCTTTAACTCTTCTCAGAATGGTTAGATTCATCTGCCTTAGAGTAAGCATCTGCAGGTTTAGATGCACTAGGACACCAAAACTGACCTTTGGTCAGTATTTCCTAAAGGGTCAAATTGTTCATTGGTCATGTGGCATGTCCAATAGTTCATATATGTATATCTAAGACAACTAGGGAAGAGTATGACAGAGAGGTTATTTCTCAGTGTAATATAATAAAAAACAAGAAAGTGAGCATACATTTCTTATCCTTTTTCAGACTTCTTAAAATATAGAGCTTGCAAGTTAAAAGAAGGTTCTAAGAGTTCTAAATCCAAAATCATATGGAAGCAATTACTATCCACATCCTGTTCAGTTATACATCTGTACTGCAGTAAGTGCAAAGATAAGAAGCAGATTTTTGGTAGTACTGCATCTCAGAAAACAGGGCATGATTTAGGCTTTTAAAAAGTACTTTTAAGATAAAGCTGGCTATAGACATACTTGTATAGATGACAGTAAGAAAACAAATTGTTGCAGAGCTTCACACACAGATTCTAGTTCTTGGTAAATTAAAAATCCTTGGCATGCAAGATATTATTTTTTTTTAGTCAAGGTTGCTAGTACTTTGTTATTGAATTATTCCACTTGCTGGTTTAAATGAGCATTTGCTGCTTCTAGTCTGTCGAATAAAATGACAAATAAAAGCTTAAAACAAATGTCTGTGAAAAACCTGAAACTATTCCAAATCTTTAGGCTCTCAGTCCTAGGCTTTCAAATCTGATAGATTAAAATGGAACCAAATTATGATTGAAAACACATGGTTCGTAACCTAGAACAAAATTTATAAAAGTAATGATCTAAGTTCTCTGGTTATGGTTTTGGGAATGATCTTCCACAAACAAACAAACAGAAAACCAAAAGTGGCTTTGCAAGTAAAAGTATCTAAATTCCATTCCTCCATGCTGAAATTGTCTCTACAATAATGTCAGATCTGGAATTTCTAAACATACTAACAATTCACTACATTAAAGTTCAAATGGAAATTCTGAAGTGTTTGGTAACACGCATTATTTGTGGCATTCAACCCTTATTTCAGTGATCCATTGGAATGTGCTCAAAGTTATTTCAAAAGATTTTATGTTGAATGCAGAGCAGATTTTTCTTTCTGAACATGATGTGTTATTTGAAATGAAAGCTATTTTTTTCTGCCATCTGTGGAATTGTATACTGCATAGTGTTTGTAACCTGGATAGAATGTGTAAAAAATTATATTGAAAATGAAGTTACAAACATGATAAAAATTAAAGGATTTTAGACAAAAAATAGAGCTTTGTTTCTGCAACATATGCAAAACAAGTACTTTTAGCACACACCAAAGCAGAGCAAATAGAGGTAAACCAATGATGCAGTTCAATTGGTCACCAGCAGGCATTATTAGCAGAGGAATAGTGGATGTATTTCATATGACACTAACTAGATTGTGCTTTGACCTGAAATATACAGAACTTGAAATTTCATGGCTCTGTCCCAAACTATTAGTAATGGCAGCTTGTATCCAACAGACTCAGCATGTAGCAAATGATAGATAAGCTAAAATCTGGGCACATGTCCATAACTGAATTGTAAATACAATCCTCCGTCTGCCTTCAGGAAAGTAGCGTCTGTCTTACACTTTTTAACGTACAATTAAGAGATGGCTTTTAATTAATATCTCCCGTGGTCTATTGCATTCCTTCTCTCTGTTGATACAATGATACTATGATTGCAGAATTTATAATGTAGTGTAGATATTAAATATGTTTGCTGTGGATATAGTTTATTTTACAATGTTTGAAAATTCAGTCACTGCCAGTCACAATGCACATTGATTTGAAAATGATGTTCTTCTATTTCAGAAGTATACTTTGAATTTATTTTTTTTTTTTCTTTTTTATTGAGGTTTCCCATGATGTTTACTTTAGCAGTTGAACTACTAACAGGTAAATTGAAGGTCATATCCTTAACTATTCTTCAGTTGAGTTTATTTCATCTGAGGTTTGCTTCATGAGGTTTTGATGCTTGGTTTTGTTTGGGGTTTGTTTTTCCTCCTAAGAATAGAATCTGTCTCTGAATTTGCAAATAGCAATCTTTGTCTTTAATTTGCATATGGAATTTGTTTCCCTCACCATTTAAATTTTGGCTTTTGTATTTTTTTCCCTTTTCCTATTTCAACTTCCTCTGCTGATTGCATAATGTTTACAATAGAGGCATGATGGAGGGAACAAAAATTAAAAAAGGGAAATTTCTGTTCTATCTTACATTTAAATTTTCTTTCATGATTGCAATATAGTGAAGTTATGTAGAATTTAACAGGTTCCACATTTGCTCTTATACATATTTCCAATTTTACAATATTGTGTGAAAGGGATAACTAAGCTAATACTATCATTTTCTTGATTGATTAAAATTTGTCCTGATCAAGGTTTTCATCTGCATACAACATATGCCAGCAGACTGATAATTTTGAAATTCAGACAATTGTTTAATCTTTATACATTTGCAGAGACTAAATTTAATTCAGTTACAGTAATTCTGTAACATCCTCTTCTTTTTCTGAAAAAAAAAATTAAAAAAATGTAAATGCATATTGGATTTAGACAAGATTCACCAAATCTTGTTTGAGAGGAACTTTTTATTCAGCAACTGCTCTGGCATGCAAATTAATTCTAGTGTAACAAAGATTTCCAGCAACAGCCTTTACTGAATGTAAAACTACATTCTTCACTTCTAATGAAATTCTGCAGTATTTTATCCCAGTGATAGGTGTAATATTTAAATGGGATGATATGTATGAATAACATACTATTCAAAGTGCAAGCACCATAATGTAACTCTTGAGACTAAGAAAGGAATTGTAGGAATCAGTAGCAACAGAGCTAAACAAAAGCTTATGCTTGTGACAATCCCAGATGAAACCATTCTGTGAATATTCCAGGTTAAAGTCTCTACTGATACACAGTAAGAATGCATTAATTTTTAAGATCTCTAGAATACCACTGACGGAAAAAAATATAATCCGTTGTATTCAGTGAGGTGAGAAATCTTGATATTATGAGTTCCTGCAGAACTGTGGAACAACCAAGGACCCTTACATCAGTCAAGAAGGCATTTTCAGCTAGATAGAATTCCATTTTAAAGCAGTGAAGATGAGACAAGCTTCATCTGTTGAAGAAAAGGAACTAATTATTCCACTTGACTGCAAAAGAAATTACACATTAAAGACAAAGATAATTCTACAGCTACAGTACATAGGCTTGGTATAACAGCAAGACAGATAAATATATTTGGCTTGTGTGAAGGAAAAAAAGAACAGCTGAAAGGAATAGTGTGGGATCTCAGTAATTGCTGTAGAAACAAGGAAAAAATCCTGTGTTAGAGAAGTGATACTATTGTAAACTGGAGTCATTTAGCTATAATCCTTTTCCAGGTGTTTTACAAATTCAGATACTGGACTGTGCAGAAATATTTCAATTTGCATAGGATTAATTTAATGGGAAAGTCATTTGCATTTATTTTAAAACAGACGCCACCTTTACTGTGATTGTCAGCTACCTGCTTGCTTGGTAGTGTATAATTTCAGGGGGAAAGTTAAACCAAAAATTGACTGATCAAACAAAGCCAGACAAAGAAAGAATTCTGGAGAAACAGGTTACAGTACTATGAGCCTAAGTGAGCACTGCAAGAAAAATAAAATTACCTACCAGCTGTGTAGATTTATCTAATATTTGTTTTCTGTGGGTTCACCAGAGAAAAATGTTTTCTTTCAGAGCTTTGTTGAAATGTTATGTCCAAATCTACATAAAACTGTCCTGTGTTTAGTGGGATGTCAAATGTGATGACTGCAATAGCGAATTTGGTCTATTAGTCATGGACTTATATTGGAGGCAGTTTTGGATGCTAAATGATTGTTACAGGAATGACTGAATGATTATCCATTCAGAAAAGCAAACAAACAAACAAACAAACCCAAATATGCATTTAATCTGAAATAAAGTTAATACAAAATGTTTTTAACTTAAACTAGTGTAGGTATGTATTTAGCTGTCACTGAACCATCTTTGTCCTTAGTGTGAAAAAGGTCTCTCCCTATTTCTTCCTTAATGACCTCATCTTATCAAAGCACAATGGATTCACTATTATGTAGTGAATATACGTAATATATTTTAATACATTATTATTAATATAATCTTAATACAGCAATCTATAATACAGTAATTCAATACAACATTGTACAGGCTCTGCTCTGACACACCTAGCTTCTTAGAAATGGAAAAAAGTTTCAGGGGAATTTCTAAAAGGAAATCCTATGGGAAATCCTCTTACTCCCTCATAGCCAGCATACTTCATATCCAAAATGTCTGTTTGCATTTGTCTCCTGAATCATGCACAGGGTATGCCTTAGAGGGTGCTATGTGTCCTAACCCAGGGTCAGCACCACTCTAACAGCTAATCAGAGTAGGCATGGAATTCCAGCACACAGGAGCAATCCAGAGCCTCACACTGCTTTAATTGCTACTACAGACATAGTCTGGACACTGCTCTACCTGAAGCATCAATATTACCGTAAGTGATGATAGTCTTTGGCATAGAGCCCAATGATCAAAATGTCGTTTTCTTCTGTTAAAGCCATTCTGTAGTTGAATTGTTGAATAAAGGAACGCTGATGCTGTAATTTATTTCCATACCTTTTTTAAATGTTATTCTTATTTTGATTTTGTATTTAACCAGATTTTTTTGATTAAAAATAGGAAAGTTTTTTAACGATTGAAATTCAAGCCCAATAAACTCTGTCCAGTGACTGTACATCACTATGTCAAACATATAAATATTTGTCCATGCCTAAAAAACATGGATTTAACAGTCAAAAGAGGCAACAGTTTGTGTTCTGGTTATTTAAAGGAACTGAAAATGGGAAGTACTATATAAATTAATTTTTCTTATTTTTTTTCAGTTACTATACATAAAAGAACTTTCTTTTTCTTCAAGAGACCATTGTTTTCCACTGACCCCTCCCAAATGATCTTTTCCATGTGATTAATCCATTAATTACCATAGTATATTCTGTTCCATATGGTTTCTGTTTTATACTCTTTAAAAATATCTTCTTTAATAAGGCTATACCATTCACAACTGTTCAGTGAAACCTTAACTACTTTCTCTTAAGTTTCACATTGTGGAGTAGATCTGGCAGTCACAGTTCACACTGAACCAAACCCTAAGATATCCCTCTTATAAGACTGATAGGTACAATGTTTCGATCAGTACTTCTCTATTCTTTGCCGATCCACAACTTTCTTGTGCATAAATTAAGAATAATACTGAAAAAAAGAAGTAATGTCTTCTTGTTGCTAATCTTTCTTTTATAATGCAGGTGGTTTGAAGTTGCTTCACCCACAAAAAAAAAAAAAAAAAAAAGAAAAAAAAAAAAGCTGGAGATTTTATATGACATAGTTAAACACCAAAATTCCTTATTCACTAAACATATTTGGATTGTTTTTTCTTCCTTAATTGATCAATTCCTCTTAGTTTCTACAAACACATATTAAAAATGTAAACTCTTCTCTATTTAACAGCTCTGTAGAATAGTTTCCCTGCCTTGAAGATTCAGCACATGTATAACAACTATCCCTTCTTATTTCTCCATACAGAAAAAACTCATTACCTCTTTATGTGGGGGTCAGCCTCTTCTCCCAGGGAACAAGTCATAAAAGAAGAGGAAACAGAGTCAAGTTGCACCACAGGACATTTAGGTTGGACATTTGGAAAACCTTCTTCACTGAAAGGGTTGTATAGCAGTGGAACAGACTGCCCAGGGATGTGATGGAGCCACCATCTCTGGAGGTATTTAAAAGTCATGTAGATGAGGTGCTTAGGGACATGGTTTAGTGGTGGTATTGGCAGTGTTAGATTAACAGTTGGAGTAGATGATCTTGAAGGTCTTTTCCAACCAAAACAATTCTATGATTCTATGGTTCTGTGATCTTTTTCAGAAAACAGTCTTACTTTGACTATGTTCCTTACTTTGGTGTGGTTTAGTTTTATCCCTTCTATTACATTTCACACTTTTGTTTATCTTTAATGCAGGTGATTGTTTTATTTTTATTTCTAATTACTTTGAAAAAAACTCATTTTCTCTTTTGTTTTTGCCACAGTAACAACAAAAAACTGCACAAATCTTACTGTCATTTATATAATCCCAAAGGTAGTTTCTAGTTAAGCATCTTCTGTGCAGGCATATTTCTTGAGTCTATATGCAATTGAATGTGTTAGTATTTCCATCTTTTAGCTAACTTTCTCTTCTTGATCTGTGATACCTAGAGTAGGAAATGGATTTAGTCTATATTTTAATGTTTGTCTTAGGTAAAAATAAATTTAATAAATGTAAAAGAGTGAAACGGTCATTCCCTTTTAGCCTTTCACTATGCTGAAAACTTTTATATCATCCTTATTCTGCCAGGTCCTTGATTGTCTAAACCACTCTTCCTAATGAAGGCTTTACATACCCAGTAATTCATAAGGTCTTCTAGTGGAAACTCTATTTTCTCTCTGTTCCATTTATTGCTAGTATTATTCTGGTACCTTTGTTTCTAGCACTACATCAATTCATGCCTCTGTGCCCAACTTTGAAACTAACAAATATACCTTTTTATTAACACTGATAGTCTATTCATCGTATGCAAAAATGTTGGGTATGGTTGCTGTCAATTACTGCTCTGAACTTATTATGCCTCCTAGATGCTCTTCATCCTGTTTGTTACACTCTTCACTGCAGTACTCACTACCTTTCCTGCTGGACACTGTTTTGGACTGCACAATTTCCATCAACATACAGTTATATTAGTATTTTTGGTGTTTAAAAGATTATAACTTGAATCTCTGAACATTTTGCTGCCTCAAAACTGTTTTCTGTTTGTATTGAGAATCTGAACTAATATTCAGTGTCATAATACAGTCCGTATTTCACAAGATTTGAAAGCAAGTGATCTCTTATGTTTACTACAAATTAGCTTGCTTTTGCCAGTTTGAATTGTCTTACTCACCCTGTGTTAGCCAAAAACTAGCTTAGTCATAAACTGTTTTTATCTTTCATTTCACTATATACTTAAAAACATATTGTTCATGATCCCACTTTGTAATAGGTGAAGTTCTCTTCATCTACATTTTAGTCTTCTTTTCCTGTCTTGCTGAAACCTACAGAAAACATAAAATACTTTGGAATAAAGTAATGTCACCTCTGTATTTTTTAACATTTTGTACGAAGTTGTTTAAACATTTTCCATTTTTTAATCAGTTTCTTAAGAGCTGGATCTCCTTTATTTCTCTCCTAACCAAATGATGTACTTATAGTTTCCATGTATTACTCCTGATCTTTCTTGTGGTCAGAAGTCACTCAAAAATAGTCTGGATTTATTTATTCTGGATTAGTGTATTAGAAGATTAGCATTGTTTAAGACAAGCCTCTATATAATACAATAGTTAGTTCCAAGTGTGTCTCATCGTAGACTCTTAAACATTCATGTAATTCTCCACAATTCCCACAATGTGCTAATGAAGATTTATCATTTAGACTTCCTTTTATGTCCACTCTGTTGAACAATGATCTTTCAGCATGTACAATATATTGACCTAAGCATATTTCTGCACAGTCTGAGAAAACTTTTGCCATCTACCTATTTGTTAAATAGATTTTTTTTTTTAATTAGTAAATGTCTTTTTAATATCTTTTATAAATCCATAATGAAAATATTTTTGTTGTGGCTTTGCATGTGACTGATTAGTAGCCATAGAATTCCTTGTCAAAACCAGAAAGGTGAAATGAAATCCTTTTACAGAGTACTCAGCAGTACAGAAGATGGGATACTCTATTCCCTCTATTGATTCCAACCAGTAACTTCAATTACTGCAATGAATTTTCAGTAATAATATAACCATTGTAATGCAATAGTAGGTGATAATTAATTTGCTCCATTAACAGTTTTAATAAAAATTGCTCCCTAATATTCACTAATGCAGTTAAGTATTAGAAGATAAATGCAAAGTAGATGGTCCGAAGACTGGAACTTCTCTGCTATGAGGCCAGGCTGAGAGAGCTGTTCAGCCTGGAGAAGGCTGAGGAGACCTTATTGTGGACTTCCAGTATCAGAAGGGGACCTACAAGAAAGCTGGGGAGGGCCTTTTTAGCAGGGCTTGTAGTCTACTTCTAGTGAGTTGGAAAAGAGTAGATTTAGATTAGAAATTAGGAAGAGGTTCTTCATTCTAAGGGTGGTGAAACACTGGAACAGGTTGCCCACAGAAGCTGTGGATGCTTCATCACTGGATGTGTTTGAGACCAGGTTAGATGGGACTTTAGGCAACCTGGTCTAGTGGGAGATGTCCCTGCCCACGGCAGTTGGATCTAGGTGATCTTGAAGGTCCCTTCCAACACAAACCATTCTGATTCTATATCAGTATTGTTTCTTTGATAAACAGTGATGTTTCTAACAATTAAAGAATGTCTGTTCTACCTCTTAATTCCTACTGAAATACATCTTTAGTATAGAAAGCACTTATACTCAAAGGTGAATTTCCTTAGGTTGAGCTGACTTGATGAATATATCTAATATGAATACTAGACACATTCCTTATTCTCCTGTTCCCATATTGTGACCGGTGCTCTTCTCCTGCTACTTAAAATATGCTATATAGATGGTGAAATTAACTTTTCTGAGAAGACTCAAGCAAACAAGAGATAGAATACATCAACTATCTTGGCAATATCTGTCATTTGATCTCACTTCCTGTCAAGTAACAAATGCATGGTTCCTTCTGCCTTCTTACTCTAATGTTTAATATACAGTACAAGATGGTTCAGAAATTGGACTTGTAGATACCCCTTTTTGAATACCATTTATAAAATATTAATAAAAATTAAAACTCTTTTGTAGATTTATGTATAATAAGGATAGAATTTCTAGGCAAAACCAGACTGTTTAATTCCCCACACTGTTTAATTCAGACTAACAACTTCAGACAAAACTCAGTGTATCAGTTGAATGACTTTAAACCATTAGCCCTCACCTAGTCTGGGATTTAATTTTTTTTCTCTCACTCTTCTTTTTTTTATCACTATGCCTGAAAAAAAACTTGGTTTTGAAAAGGAAGGGTAAAACTTGTGTATTCTATAATCACTGTTACCCCTTATTACTCTCATAATTAAATTGTAGTGTACGAGAGCTATGGAAATATCTTGATCTCCTCATAATACTACATAAATATATTTTGCATTTTCTTTAAGATATTTATTGCTGTATTAGGTTTGATCTGCCTGTGCCCGTATTCCTCAAACTTCTAGGAATGCACAAATCATGCCACTTCTCCCAAGTAATGTATTTTTTAGTATACTTTAATGGGACCGTGTTGCTATCAAAAATTGCTACTAACAGAAGTTACTCCTTTTCTGCTATTGAAAATCTTTCTTAAAAGTTTAATTGCAATAATTCTATCGTTTATCTTAGCTGAGTAACTAATCAAGGATGGCAGATTGTGGCTGTCCAAAATCAGCATATTATAACCATTCAGCGACACCCCACTGTATGGCGAAAATAATTTAAAATGGAATAGCACAACTCATAAGTGATTATATTTAAAAGTAGAAATATTAAGGAAAACAGATTTTGGAAATGCTATCAAACTTTATTAGTGAAATAGAAATTATTCCTGGATTAATATTAGAAGTTTTGTATGATTTTGAGCTGGCAAGCTGAAATATGCAACCCATGAAGAAGCAGACTTACTACAAATGAGGTTTTAATTGTGCCACATGGTGTGGACATGATAATTTCAGTTCTGAGGTAATAATTCTTCTCATGCTTAAGAAAAAAAAAATTGTATTTAGTATAGTTCTGTTTCATAGATCACTGCTTACGTGTTAATTAATTCCAAACCTGAAAAATTGAGTGGAAATATCAGTAAAAAAAAAGTTTGAGCTTTTCTTTGGTGATGATAAGAATGAGCAAGTAATGTTTTAATTCCCTCTACAACAAAAGACTGACTTTTTTCAAAGTATATGTATACATATATATGTTAGAAGATGGTGCAGAACCAAGAGGAAATCCAAATATGCTTTTAGAGACTCCTCACAGAATCCCAAAATGGCTGAGATTAGAAGAGACCTCTGAAGGTTATTTGGTCCAACTCTGCTGCTTGAACAGAATCATCTAGAGATGGTTGCCCATGGCAGTAAGCAGATGGCTTTTGGATGTCTCCAAGGACAGATACTTCACAACCAATATGGGCAACCTGTGGCAGTGTTCAGTCACCCTTACAGTAAAATATTGTTTCCTGATGTTCAGATAAGACCACCTGTGTTTCAGTTTGTGTCCATTGCATCTTATTCTGTCACTGGGAACCACTGAAAAAAGCCAGGCTGTATGCACACTCTATTCATTCTCAGGTATTTATATACATTGATAAGATCCACACCCTGAACCTTCTCTTTTCTATGCTAAACAGTTCCAGTCATCTCAGCCTTTTTTGTGTAAGAGATGCTCCAGTCCCTTAATCATCTTTGTGGCTCTTCACTGGATTTTCTTCAGTGTGTTCTTGTTTCTGTTGTACAAGAGAGGCCCAGAACTAGACACAGTACTCCATATCTATGGCCTTGCCAGTGTTGAGTAAAGGAGAAAGATTACCTCATCTAACCTGCTGGTAATACTGTATTTAATGCAGTGTAGGCTTGGTGTACTCCAGGTCATTTTCTGCCAAGCTGCTTAACAGTTGGGTAGCCCCTGCTACATTGGTGCCTGAGGTTTTTCTGCTGCTGGTGCAGGACTTTGCACTTCCCCTTGTTAAAATTCGTGAGATTCCTGTCAGCCTATTTCTTCAGGTTATCCACATCCCTCCAGATGGCAGCATGACCCTCTGGCATATCAGCCATTCCTCCTAGTTTTATGTCATTAGCAAACTTGCTGAGGGCATGCTCTGCCCCAACAACCAGATCATTAATGAAGATGTTAAGGAGGACTGAACTCAGTATAGACTTTTGGGGTACCTCACTAGTTACTGGCCTCCAAATGCTGTCCAGGTCCCTCAGCACTCATAGGTGTGTCCCATCAAGGACCATCAACTTCAATTTGTTTCAGTATTCATGTTCACTTTGTTTAAGTATTCCCTAACCTGATTGTCTTCCACCAAGGATATATGTTTCTTGCTCCAACATTTACTCATCTTTAGGACCTGGCATTCCTGAGGGCTGACCTTATGTCTCATCCCACTCAGTGGACAACGAGGGAGGTGGATCTTTGCGATCCCCTGAAAGAGGCTGTCCCTGCAGGGCAGCCAGGGCAGCAAAGTCACAACACTGACTCCGAGGAACAATAACAAAACAGTTTATTAGCTCTCCCTAATAGAACAATCAACAAACAGTACGGATAAAAGAGTTAATCTTTGTAGGCGATTATTTTACGGCGCAACCGAATTTTGAGGAAGAGGAAGAAAGTTATTAGAGAAGAGGAAAAGAGAGGAGAGGTGAGTAAGTAAGTAAGATAGAGAGTAAGATAAAGAGAAAAGATTATCACCACCCGTGGATCCAGTGACGTCTCACTAGATCGATCCAAGTCTTCAGTTCTTCGGTGGTGGGTGCACACCAATCAATATTTTTCTGTCCCTTTTATACCCTTGAGGTATCTGGGTGGCATTCCCAACTTCCACAGGAAGTGGTGTTGATTTGCATAAGCTCCATGAGCTAGAAGTAGTGTGGCGCCTGCCATCTACCTTCCCCATGATGCAGTCAGCAGGAGCACTTAACTAAAGAAAAGACAGAGTCCCACCTATGCAGAACCTATCTCTTCCTTTTGTTAAATCATGTCTGCAAGGAGCCAAAGGGGGGCACAGAGACATTAAAAGCAATCAACACCTCTCCCTTCCAGACAGGTCTTTCCAGACCTTATCACCACACAAGGTTTGAGGCAAAAAACAGCCAGGCTCTTACACCTTGGTAGTGAAAACTGAGGCAAAGAAGACATTCAGTACTTCAGGCTTTTCCATGTCCTGTGTAACGAGCTCCGCTGTGTCATTAAGCAATGGGCCCACATTTTGCCTTGTCTTCCTTTTCTCATCTATTTACTTGTAGAAGCTCTTCTCAGTATCTTTGACATCCTGCGCCAGATTCAATTATATCTGGGCTTTAGCTTTTCTAACTTCAGCCCTGGATGCTTGGACAGTGTTTCTATATCCTTCCCAGTTTACCTGTCCTTTTTTTCACCTTTTGTATGTCTTCTTTTTGTGTTTCATCTTGTCTAGTAGCTCTTTATTTGTCCACACAGGCCTCCTGGCATTTTTGCCAGACTTAGTATTTCTGGGGACGAAATTCTCTTGAGCTTGGAAGAGGTAATCCTTGAATAGTAACCAGATTTCTTAGGTCCCCTCTTCCCCCTAGGGTCTTCCAAGCACATCTTTAAAAAGGTCATAGTTTTCCCTCCTGAAATTCAGAACTGTGAGCTTGATTTTCACTATTGTCCCTGCCCTCAGGACCCTGAACTCCACCATCTCATGGTCATTGAAGCCAAGGATCAATTTGGTGAGTAACACAGCTACAGTCAAGTAACACAGTCCTTAGCGAATGAACCTTTACAAAGAACCAATACCACTAAACACTTCTGTCCATTAAAGCTAATGACAAAACATACCTTTACTTCATATTCTTCAGAGTGCCATTTTTGGAAATGTAAGCCTGACCATTTAAAGACCCCTGGAATAATCTGAGAATATCTGAGGATACAAAGGAAGAGAAAAATAGCCAAGATGTATATCTAAAATGACAAAATAGAGTCCAGAATACTATTGGACATTTTTTTTCTATTTGTTCAGATAATTTATATGGTCTTCAATAAAATGGAGTAATTGGAAGAAAGGAAGGGAAATGGAAAAGAGTCAGGGATCATAAAGAGCAGTGCTATAGGAAGTGAATACATTGCATAAATATTTTTTTAGCTAGGTATGAAAAAAACAGTGCAAGAAAATAGGTGCTCTCAAAACGGTGCAGCAAAAATTCCTTTGAGACAAGACAAATCTGCAGAAAGAGACTGAGTAAACAAACTAGATTTCTTAGTGATAACAATCATGAAGACTAAAATAATAAATGGATTAAAATGTTACAATATTGTCTGGAAGGTAGACAAGGAGTCAGAGGAACTATTGAAGGACAAGAGTGAGATGTTAATGACAAATGAGGTTCATTTTGCCAAGAGGCTGAATGAATCCTTCACTATTGTATGCATGAAAGAACTTGAAGGTCATATTCCACAGCCTGGGATAATTTTTTCTGGTGAAATGCTAAAAGGCTTTATGGTCACTATGAAGCTGGGAGTTAGGAAATTAGACCTATTAAAACAGACATAGCACCAGGCCAAGATAAATTACATCCTGGACATCTCCAGGAAACTCTGCAATAAGCAGTAGGAATATTTCTGGATTAGATAATTGGCTGAATATGAAAAAGGAAAAGACCAAGTGATTCACCGTGAGCTACTAAGATTATTTATCATTTAAGTAAAGGATCTAAATGTTACATGAGCGCTACCAATCAAAACTAAACATTAATTGTATCTAATGTTCTGGAAACACTGATAGGAGAAATACTCCATAATAAGAAACTGCAACTTATAGAAATTGCCAAGTACAATAATAAATTTGTGAAACTACACAGACACGGAATCTCTTTGATAGCAATTTTAATTAATTTCATCTGTGCTACACTCTGCAATGTAATTTTTCGTATGTTCATGAACAATTATCTTTGCATGCTGCTTTAACAAGTATTATTTTGAGAGACTGGTGTCTGAACGGTTAAATTATTTGTCATACATCCCGGAAAAGGAATTTATGCCTTGGTCTGTTCACTGGAAAAAACTACTTTAATCAGTCTAGTTATAAGTGGTTACTGGTCAGTCAGGCACAGCATTCAAAGGCAGGCAGATATAATGACCAACTAATTTGTTATGTACCGTTAATTTCAGAGGTGGATTCTGGGTTGACTCAACCTTGTTAAGGTTCTGAACCACATAGTTTATAATGATATTTGATTTAATAGTGTGAGTGGTCTTTTGTGTGTATGCATATATAAATATATATATTTGTATTTATATTTATATTATGCATGTGTGTATATATATGTACAACATAATTTGCATTTCTTTTTTTTAATGTTATATTTATATTCTTCATTAATTACTATGTTTCCCTAAATACATGAATATTTAATTTATGATTAAATTAAGCACTAAGCAAGTTTTCAGCAGAAGAGCCCCACTAGAACTCTTCCATCATGAAATCAGGACAGTGAAAGGATTAGAAACAGACTTATGAAATATACTGAGAAAAATGTTAAGTATATAAAAGAAGGACTCTTGTGGAGATTTAATTAAGACTTGCTTAATTCTAGATGTGTCAAAAGACCCAATAAAGAAAAGCATCTAGGATGGAGCACTAGGACTGTTAATGGACACTAAGACAAGATGTCCAACAAGACATTCAGTCACATATATTAGGGAAACAAGTAGCAATGCAACCGGGAAAAATAATCTATAGGAAAATCAGTGAATGCTCATTAATCAATTTCTGAACTTTATTTCCATTTCTGGAAGTAATTTAAAGCCCAGACAACTAAGGTGAAATTTAGAAAATCTCAATTTATTTGTCAGTTCAATCTATCAAGGCAGTTGTAATCTCAAACAAGTTCTTCTGGAGATTTTTGTCCTGTAAACTTTGGTCACCTCATTCATCAAAAACATTTTTACACTGAGTTGGTGAAAGGTTTTTCAGCTGTAACAGGTGACAACTAGATGACAACTAGTTTAAAGGTGAAGAAAAAATCGGGGTTCATCGAAGCTAACTTGAGTCTTAGCCTTAGGCTAGCATAGATAGAGAAGTAGAAATAAGAAGTAGATGGGTACTTTGAATCTATCCTGCCTGAGAGAAAGAAACTAACCTTTAAAAAGGTCTCATTCCCATTCTCATCACATAAAATCACCTGGAGATGTATATTATATATCCCTGGTAACATTTTCATTTTATGCTCAATTAGTTAGAAGTGCTTACTTTCTTTCAAATTTTAAAAAATGTTACTGTTATAAATACTCTAAAATTCTAATATCCGAACAAATGAAAAAATTCACCATTTGATCAACATGCTGTAATGTGTGATTTCCTATGTTATATGAAACTGAGTAATTGAATATTTGTCTGTCAATTGCACTGTCTGCTGAGAATATTTTAGGTATATTCTTAGTTCTTTTTATTTACTAGTGTTTCTATACTGGCGATGTTATTGAATGCACAAGTTCAAGCCAACAACACACATTCATATTAAAACTCACAATTAAGCTGAGAAGTTTTGTAAATATTGTAGCCTACTTCTGAATACATTTCATTATCAAACATATTTATATGATTAAATTAACTATTAAAATATATTTATTCATGAAGAAATATATTTAGCTTGAGTACTGAAAAACAAAAAATTACTAAAATTTTTTTCTCACAATATCAGATTTTTTATATTTATATATAATTATGCCTTCTATTGACTCAAGTCTGAAGATTCTCATTTTGAAGTTACTACTGAAAAGAAATAGTATTACTAAAATCAAATTCATGTGCATTGTAATGTTGCACTGAAAGGAAAGTAAAAGGAGGTATTTTCTCTTCCTGAAGTAACACAATTTCATTCATAAAAAATTAGTTGAACCATTCATTAAGAAATGTTATGTAAAACTAACTAGACAGAAATTGAAATTCACAATCCTTTCCTGTTTATGCCATTACAACATTATTTTCTCCTTGTACGTGTAAAATTTGAAAGACTCTAGAAAGTACATTTTCTAATCACAGAAGCCTTGAGTTGTACCTCAATGGAATTTTCATTAATATTAATGTTTTGAATTAGAGACCAGGTAAATATCAACAAATATTTGATAGGAATTTAATTTCAAAACATGTGCAGCATGTATTAGATTTTAACTTACAGGCTTTTAATAAAATAATTTTATTAAAGAGACTCTGAATGAACTAATTTGTGCTTAAAGTCATATCTGGTTTTTTAAAGACCTATTCTGTTTTATAGAGTATCCTGTATCTGTATAGTGAGTTTTAAACTACCTATAAATTTGGTTTATGCAAAAAAGGGTATACACAAATTTGTATGTAGATTTTTAATGTGAACATTTAAAGAAAAACCATGACACATATCTTTTTTATTTCCCTGTTTCTTTTTCTTATAGTAGCAGAAGTCAGAAAAATCTTGACATATCCAAACATTAAATATAAAAATAAACTACTGTACTTCTTCAGAGGGCTTTTTCCTGGCACTCATGGGCATGCAAAAATGTAGATCGATTCTTATCCTATCCAAATAAGTTCATTTATCCATTATAAAAATACCAGTATTAAATAATTAAAAATACTTGCTTCAATAACTAGATGCAAGAACTTTTTTAATTAAACACATTCATCAACAAAATAAAAATGTAGAATCAATTTCATTGTATTAAAATACATTTCTGTTCTGCTCAGTTTTCAGGTTTTATTCCTGTCCCCTTTGATTCTCTGTATTGTCTCACACATTTTCTGAGAATCCCCTTATTTGTAGCTCTTTTTTCATCCAAGCACTGCATACAGTGTTCCTGTTCCAAATTGATTCACAATTATAATATAAGTTTAATTATAATTCTGTCTGGTTTCAGTGTGATGGATCTATTTCCTCTTACCTTTGCCTTATCATTCTTCTAAAGTGTGATTCCTTTAATTCTGAGTAGAAAAAAAATTGTTCATGTATCAGTATGATACATTAGTTGTTATGTGTGACTCTAAAACATACTCCTTGGGTCTTTCTGTTCTGAAAAAAAAAAAAAAAGAAAAGAAAAAAAAGGAAAAAAAAAACGCCTTTGTAATCCTGATGGATTGAGAAGGAATGGAGGGCTAAGTATTATGGTAAAATCTGTTCCTTAAACTCTATATAGTCTCCTATATATACATTCTCTGCCATCCTTAGCAAAGAAATGCTACAGAGTTACAGAAGCAAAAAGGAGAAACTGTAACCCTTAATGACATCAAGTCTGTTTGAGTAGAATCTGAAAAACGTCCCACAATGAATTGTGCAGAAGTATCAGGCACTTCTAATACACTTTTAAATGAAGATAAACTTTTATAGCTTGAAATGGTGGCTCACATTGAGATGAAAGAATTCAATGAATCACAGATTCCTTTTTGAAAATATTTGTTTCACGTTCCTGCTTTCTCAGCACAGGTCATAAGCTTCTCTAAAATCATGCAATCCTCTCCCCAGTGGCTGTAGTCATGACCTCTTCTGACTAGGGACAACTTTGCAATGTATGGCTCTGCTCAGTCTGCAGCTTTGTGACAATTCAGAATATGGAAGGTTTATCTGTTTGGCAATGCTCTGTTTCATTTTCTTTTCTGCTTCGAGTATTTATTTGTGCTACTTTAGGAGACGACTTGAATGGCAGTTCTCTACCTTGCTTTGTGATTGATGGTGGAGGAGGCAGAAAAATATACCTGCTTTCAAGAAACAATGGCTGTTTTGAAACACTGGAATGGGACCAGAAGAAAGATGTTACCTCTTACTTGGCCCAGCGTACGCTGCAGGTTTTCAGTGCTTAATGTGCACAAATCAGTGTATAACTTGATGTTTTACATCTGCAAGAGGTATGGATCCCTTTTTGTCAAGCTTTTTATTCTTGGATGTTCACATCAGCTCTGATATTAATTTCATGTTCAGCAGAAAATGAAATGCCGAAGAACAGTTCAGGGGAAATCAATATACTTTACTCAGTCTTGTATTAAAACTGGGGAATTCAGACTGCTTTAGAAGACAATTTCAAAAAGCTACAGTATTTGAAGAAACAAAACATAGTCAACCTTTGGAGGTATGAATCATTGAAAAAATTTAAACTCAACTAGATAATGTTTGAAAAGTGAAGCATGAGTGAGAAAAAAGCTGTAAAGATTTAAATATATGTAATTAAAGAGATAATGAAAACCAGAAAAGAAACACAGAATCATTTACTACTTGAAACATCCTACTGTATGAAATGTAAAATGAGTTATTCAAAGTTCTGTCCATATCTTTTATACCATTGAGATATATTAAGGATTAAAATGTTAGAGAAGCAAAGATAAATGTTATCATGGGTTTATGGTAATACTTTTTTTCTTCTCTATGAAGGTGGCTCAAATAAAAAAAAAAAAGCTCCCTAATTTTAGTGGGACACTTTTTTTTTTTTCCCCACTCCATTAGCTTCTTTCACTTTTCATAGATTCATAGATTCATAGATTGTTAGGGGTTGGAAGGGACCAAGAAAGATCATCTAGTCCAACCCCCCTACCAGAGCAGGATCACCTATAATAAGTGACACAGGAACGTGTCCAGGTGGATTTTGAACGCCTCCAGAGAAGGAGACTCCACAACCCCCCTGGGCATCCTGTTCCAGTGTTCTGTCACCCTTACTGTAAAACAGTTTTTTCTTATGTTTATCCTAAACCTCTTATTTTCCAACTTGCTCCCATTGCCCCTTGTCCTAACATTGGATGACACTGAGAAGAATCTGTCTCCATCCTCCTTACACTCGTCCTTTATATATTTATAGACATTAATGAGATCCCTCCTCAGCCTCCTCCAGGCTAAAGAGACCCAGCTCTCCTAGCCTCTCCTCATAAGGGAGATGCTTCACTCCCTTAATAACCTTGGTGGCCCTGCGTTGGACTCTCTCCAGTAGCTCAATGTTTTTCCTGAACTGAGGTGTCCAGAACTGGACACAGTATTCCAGGTGGGGCCTCACCAGGGCGGAGTAGAGGGGGAGGAGAACGTCCCTCGACCTGCTGACCACACTCTTCCTAATGCACTCCAGGATGCCATTGGCCTTCTTGGCCACGAGGGCGCATTATTGGCTCATGGTCATCCTCTTGTCCACCAGGACAAGATTTTACTGCATTTCCACTTTTTTCACCATTTATTTGGCATAGATTTCTATGAGCAAAGAGGAAACATCCAAAATCAATACGCAAAAAGAAATGTACATGGGAGAAAAAAAATGAAGCCAATTACACCTACACCATGATGAGTTCTAAGTTAATGAAAGAAATGATTACATGAAAATATTAGTTCTCGGCAGCAGTCAATAAATAAATAATTGGTGTCCTTCTATCTTGAATGCTACATTCAGCTCTGATTCTCTTCTTCAGAAAAGGACGTAGCAGGACCTATAAATATACAAAGAATGTCAACAAAACTGATTAGTATTAATCAGCTCTCTTATGCGGAGATTGAGGAGGATTAAATAGCCAACAATTCTTCAGATCAGGAACGATGTAGCTGAGTGTCATGGTTTAACCCCAGGCAGCAACCAGGCACCACACAGCTGCTCAGTCACACCCCTCACATTGTGATGGGGAAGAAAATCAGAAGAGTAAAAGCAAGAAAACTCATGGATTGAAATAAAGACAGTTTGATTAGTAAAGCCAAAACTATGTGCTCAAGCAAAGCAAAATAAGAAATTTATTCACTGTTTCCCATCATCAGGCAGATATTCAGCCATCTCCAGGAAAGCAAGATTCCATCACATGTAATGGTGACTTTGGAAGATATATACCATCACTCTGAACATCCCACTCTTCCTTGTTCATCTTCGAGCTTTACATGTTGGTCATTATGTCAGATAGTATGGAATATCCTTTTGGGCAGTTGGGGTCAGCTGTCCCAGCTATGTCCCTCCCTGATTTTTTGTGCACCCCCAGCCTGCTCACTGTTGGGGTGGAGTGAGAAGTGGAAAAGGCCCTGACTCTGTGTGAGCACTGCTCAGCAATAACAAAAACATCCCTGTATTATCAACACTGTTTTCAGCAAAAATCAAAAATATAGCCCCACACTAGCTACTCTGAAGAAAAATGTCTCTATCCCAGCCAATACCAGTACACTAAGGGAGAATATATGAGATGTGAACTAAATAATAAATTTAGTCATAAATTCAGCTAATAAACTCAATTATTCTATATTTTCATATAAGAAGTTGTAGAGTCAAAGTCATCTGAAACTAGGTAAGTAGATTCATAGATAAAAAGGGAACTATTTCATTGCCCCTTTTTTTCTTTTCTTTTCTTTTCTTTTCTTTTCTTTTCTTTTCTTTTCTTTTCTTTTCTTTTCTTTTCTTTTCTTTTCTTAAATAAAACACTGACAGCATGGAACTCATTTCTGCAGGACGATAATGAAGCTGAAAGTTTATAGACTTTAAGAGGTAACTAAAGGATTAAACCTCCAACAAGGACTACAGAAAATGGCAAAACCTCTGGCATAGTTAAATTCTTAATCTTCTGATGCTTAAATATGCTGAGGCAATGACATCACCATCACCACTGATGCTGTGGAGTAGAAGTCCCAGACTGGACTCAGTGGCAGGTGGGAACCAGGTTCAGGAGATGGATTCTGGTACTGGATTCAGGAACACGCAAATTAGGTTTGAAGGTAGATGGATAGAGTCCTCCTTGGAAGCCATTGAAGAAGCAAGCTTGACCCTTGTGATCCCTCAGATTTATTCTGAATATGACATATATGGGATGGAATATCTCATTAGTTCATTTAGGGTCACCTATCCTGACCACTTCTCCCTGCAGGTGTGGACTTTACTTTCTGCATCCCCCATATGGGACACAAAATCTAGCAATGACTCTGGTCTGCACACCAATTCTTGGTAGTAACTCTAAACCTTGAGTGTTATCACTGCTAGAAGCAGACACTGTCTATGAAAACATTCTGTTAACTTCAGAAAACGTAGTTAGAAGAGACTGAGCTGAAAAATAAAATCATTGAACAGATTTTTTTTCGGTTCTAATTCAAACCACGACACGTTTCTAACATCTGTCTAGGCAGCCTGTTCCAGTGTTTCCCCACCCTCATTTTAAAAAATTATTTCTTATATCTAGTCAAATTCTATTCTCTTTTAATTTAAAAACATTGATCATTGTTCTGTTGCAACAGGCCCTTCTTTCTTTACCTTGTGCTTCTCTTCATTAATTAATATCTACTAAAATCTTGTAGGTGTATCCTATAAACAAGTAATGTACAAACTAATGTTTGTCTAGGTATTGAAAAGGGTAGCCAGAAGTGAAAACTGGGTAGAAAAATTTAGAAAGATAAAAAAATTAAAAATAAATAAGAGAAAATTTTACTGTCTTGAACCCAAGATATGAAAGTGTGAGAGAAAGAAATCAAAACCTTATTCTGAAAAAAAAAAAAAAGACATGTCTCTTTGAAGTTGAGAACTTTATAAATGACCTGGATACATGAAGATGGTATCTGAATACATTCTTTTTAGGCATTGAGAATGATGTCATAGACAGAGTACTGTAGAACTTTCAGAAAAATTTGGAAGAAAGAGAGGAAAAGGGAAAGTAAAGTTCTTCTCTGAGGGCATTCCAACAAAATAATTCACATAGTATGAGACAATGTGGATGAGTTCGGTAAAGAAAATACATAGTGAAAAGGATTTCAAGAAGAAATAGTCCAAAGCGGTGTGAAAACAATGACCTAAAGATGAACAGGACATATGTATTAACACTGAGTATAAAAGAGCAGAAAGAGGAAGGGGTGAAAAGCAAAAAACTGGAGACATTGTTTAGAGTGAGCTAATTTCAGCGAGGAGAAAGTCTTAGCTCCAGAGAACATTCACAATAATGTAAAATGCCTCTAGTTATTTTCTTTAGGCTAATTTCTAAATAGTTATCAACAGCAGACTAAAAATGCTAAAACTACATCTAAGTGTTGAATTCTTCTTCCTTCCTTCATCTCAGGTCTTTTAGTTGTGGCAAACATGTAATTTTTAACATGCAGGCGACCACTGAGGTTAATTTTATATTGTGTCATCTGTTTTTAACAACACTGAAATAGCTGGAGCTATTTAATATCAATATTTTATTTTTTAAAATATTATTTTCCTCTAAAATGCATCTGAAAAATAGTTATTAGGTTAAATTAAATTAGCATTTTAATATTAATACATATAGGAAATACTTTATATGTTATCACAAATGTCTTTCCACACAAGTGAAACAACACAACATCAAAGAAAGTATTAGATATTCATCATTGCATAAGAAAATATTTTCATACTTGATGTCATCAAGCAAACTGCTGCAAATTTATTTGAAACTAAAGGAGTGATAATCTCTTTTTTGACAAAATTTATAGTAATTTATATCCACATTTCAACATTTCTCTGTATTCCAGAGGGGAAAAAAGGTGAGAAAATAAGCCTAAAAGGACTGTCTTGATACTATTTTTTTTCTGTTACATGTTCAAGAAAGGTTTTTTTCTCTCCTTCTTTAACACTGTTCTGCATTTATGGATTTCATTCCTTCTATATACATCTACTGACAGAAAGTCTGCAGAATTTATATTTTTTAGCCTTTAAAATATCTTTTGAAATAAAGAAATGGAAAGAATGAGAAAGGGGGGGTAAAGAAATGTCTGTTAAAATATTCAACTATGTAATCTCTTCTGAAGGTGAAAGAGATCTGGTGTTCACTAGTTCAAACCCAATATTCATGCTTATACCTTTTGCCATTAGAGTTGTAAGGAATTCAGCTTCCAAGGTAAAAGAAAGATTATGTAGCAAATTTTTTTTTTTTTTTACCTTTATTTTTGTTTCAATACACTGAAACCACTCATTCTGATTTATACAACAGAAAGAGTACCTAAAACTTACGTGATTCAAGTGGTCTGTGTAACCAGCGGCCTTCCAGTCTGCATATGGAATGGGTATATTTGTCTCTGTATCTCCTAGAGCAATCCCCCTTGTCTCCATCATTCAAACAGCATTAGAAGTTAACCTCTTTATTGATTGTAATTACTGCTAGCAATGAAGTTATAGGTTTGTTGAGTGTTCCACTGACTTGTCAAGTATTCAATTGAAAGGGGTCAGGAATTCTCATTAGTATATCAACTATTTGTAATATTCTATAAGGCCATGGTCAATTGATTGTAAGAAGATTAATAAAGGCCTGTGGGATTGACAGAAATTGCAAGGAAGTAACCAAATTTTATAGAATTGCTATTATATAAAGACTGTCACTGAGTAATAGCATAAGCTCCATTCTATGTAAAGAAAGGAATTTCAAGAGAAAGGAATTCCTATGATACAGATAGCAAATGGATACAGCAGAAGTAACCTGTTATTGTACAGAATAAGAAATAGATACATTAATTTTAAACTTGGTAAACTTGGTATTTTTCTACACTTTTTGTATTCACTCAATGCTCTGCACAAATCTTCAAAAATACAAGATTGGAGAGATCTGTGTTAAAAATCTTCCCTCTTATGCCATAGAAGAGTGTAACTCACAATTTCACCCACCTAAATATTTTTCCTGGAAGTAGTATTAGAGTCCACTGAGAACAGAGCTTCTTAGGGCTGTACATACAGTTAATGTCAGTTTTACCCTGAAATCAAGGCATGAAAGACAAAGGCATGGAGAAGGGAATCTGATCCTGTCCAGTTCACATAAAGAAACTGAAGCAGAAAGCTACAATTGTCTATTAATACTTTTTGCCTTGAGCCTCACTGGGAAAAAACAAAACAAAACAAAACAAAACAAAACAAACCACACAAACAAAAATAATTAAAATGAAAATAAAACAAGCCTACCTGAATCCAGAATCCTATATGGATCCACCTATTTAGAAGAAGAAGGAGAATCTTTTCTAGCAGATTGCCTGACTTAGTTGTTTGCACTTTAAACTAATGAACTTGACAAGTGTTACTCACAAGTAACAAGGTGGATGAGCACACTTACCAGAGTAGTAAGAAATATTTCTAAACCCTCCAAAAGGTTCCACCAAAAAGCTGAAGCAATCAAGAGTGTAGCTGAAGTGTGTCTATAGCAATGCACACAGCATGGGTAACAAACAGGTGGAGCTGGAAGTCATGGTGCAGCTAGAAAGTTATGATCTGATTACTGTCACTGAAACTTGGTGGGATGTATTGAGCTTCTGTCTGTCAGGGTTTTGGTAGCAGAGGAGGTAGTTACTGAACCGACTAAGAAGAACTCATTAGAAAGGTTAGGATTGGTGGCAACCTAGGATGCAGTGATCACGCTGTGGCCATTAAGATGGTCAGAGGGCTGGAACAGCTCTCCTAGGATGAAAAGAGAACACAGATGAGGTGTTCCAGTATGGAGAAGAGAAGGCTCTGGGGAAACCATATTGCAGCCTTTTGGTACTTAAAGGGCTTTGAAAGAAAGAGAGAGACTCTTTACTAAGGTCTATAGTAAGGTCTATATTAATATGAAAGAGGGTAGATTTAGATTGGACACAAGGAAGAAATTTTTTATCATGAGCGTGATGAAACACTGAAACACATTGCCCAGAGAAGTTGTGCCCCATCATGTGATTCATCCCACCAAATTTCAGTGGAAGTGATCAGATCATAGCTTTCCAGATGCACAGTGGTGGCAGTGACTTCATGATTTTAAAAAACTGACTACACACAAATATGACCTTCCATACATAGCATGGGACAGAAGATCCACACTTTCTCTGATCCTATTTACTCTCTCCAAAGTTCTTTATTTAGTCTGAAAGGTCACAACTTGATATATCCAAATTTGTTATGATCCTCTAGCTAGAGATCATACTGTACTGAGGCATCTATTTTTTTCTTCCTTTTGAAAGTGTTCCGTTTCTTTCTGGTGGAGAAAATAATTCAAATTATGTTGGAATGGGAAGAGAAGTAATATAATTTAACCCATTATGTTAAATCCCATTTCCAAGTCCTTTTATATGTGCTACATAAAAATAAACAAAAGAAAAATAACATACTGGACTTCTCTCCTAATTCTTTTTGGTATTCTTTTTGTTATGTCCTACTTAAGAAGGATTGAGTGAAGATGGTTTAATTGATAAGTCTGATATAATAATATTGTATAACTTAGTACTTCTGATATTTTCTGAAAAAAAAAAAACACTTTACAAACAGATTATATGCACAATTATATCTAAATATTAAAAATATTTTTGTTTTCTGTGAACACTGTGAAGAAAAATCATCTCTGGAAGTGCTCCAAGGAAATGAATATCAGTAATTGCAAACAGTAACAAAGTAAATTTATGTGGGGTTTTTTGTGGTTTTTTTTTTAAATTATTATTAAAAAAAGGATAATATATTTTACAGTGTCTCTGCACTCTTCTTCACTCTGAAAACATTCTTTGTGCTGAAAGTCTCTTCTTCATTTCATTTTTGTGTCATATAATCTCATATTGCATAAAATTGTGAAGATGTATTATCCAAGTTTCTGTATGGTGCTTTTCCCAAATACTAAGTATAGCATTGTACCATATAGCTGAATTGATGGATTCAGATTAGAATCACATAAAATGCATTTACTTGAACAAGCCAGCAATTACACTGCATCATGTAATATGTCTCTAGAGCCACTCTATTCTAGTTTGCTTAAAGAACAGCTGACTCTGAAAGCATTCTGTTTACCAGACATTCTGTTTCTATATTATATATTTTTCAATATTTATCTTCCATTGTTCTTTACTACTAGGAACATTTGCATGAAAACAGAATTTCAGGAGTCCATCTGCTACCACTGCTTATTCTCAGCCCAAAGTCATAATATAATGTTTATGACATCATCCTAACACTCAGAGGAAACAGATGAATTGTCATGAAAAACGAAGTGAAAATGCCCTCTTGTGAGGGCAAAACAAAGTGAAAATGTCTTCAGATGTGGGTTAAAAGGAGAAACTAATGGACTCTCAATCACAAAAGCTTTTTTCTTACAAATACACATAATAGTGTGCATAATAATGCAGAGCTAGGAAAACAGTAAGAAGAATCAGCAACTCCTTTAAAAGAAGGTATGAAAGATACTTTAGAGAGCTAAGGAGGTAGATTGCAGAGAGTGGATTTTGCTATAGTAACACCACCTACACATCTTACATTCTCTAATGTCATCAAAACCTATGCTGATTATACTTAATTACATTAATTTCTTACTCAGACAAATTCTAACTCACCAAGAGAGATATTGTTGTTTCTTTGAGAGGACAGGAGCATTTGCACTCCAGACAAGGTCCTTTCACTTAAAATAAGTCAGACTTTTACAGTTGGCTTTGGCAAAATAGAGATCTATATTTGGATCCAGAGTACTTCTGATAATGGCTAATGAAATTGAATTGCCATTCCAGATGCTGATAGAAACATTTGAATAAAAACAGTAATATTTTTTATATTAAAAAAAAAAAAAATAAAATTGGTTGCGTAAGTGGTTGTCTAAACTCTTTCTCTACTTGGCACAGAGGGTCATAACCTGCAGAGGATAATTTCCCACTACAACATCCTTTCTTTCTCTATTGACTACTACAGAAGCATAGATAACTATCTTAGGGATCTTAATTTTTAGTCAACTGATGTCTGGTGAGGGAAGTCACATTACAAATAATAAATACAAAATGCAGTCTGGGAAATAGAGTTATTTTTCACTGTTTCCATGATGTTAGTGAAACAGCTGTGTGTACATATATTGTGGGCCAAGGGATTACAGCTGTACATACATAAGTCCAGAGAAGCATGCGAGTTTGTGGGTAAATACATAAATAATGTTAGGCAAAAGGCTAATGCATTGGTGATTTCTTTGTCATGGATGCTTTCCATGTATTTATATTGATGTGGAACTGAACATTCAAACCCCCAAAATATTTAGACTGAAAATATTTAAATTTTATTAAGATGACTGTGTGCCTCAAACAATAGCAATTTGATTGCCTCCTGTCCATGTTCTGTGGTTTTCATTCTCCAGTGAGATTAAATTTACAGATGAATTAAGAGAACGAAACATGGCCAAGGACTCCCATAATTAATACAAAGAATCATTATTCATCACAACAAATGTAGTCCAGCTAGCAAATGTTCAGAGAAAGGAAACCTGGGAGAATGATAGTATGAGGATTTAAATCTTCAAACCACACTAGGTATTCAGAAAGCATTTCTAAATCTAATTTATATGAGGACTCTTACTATTATTTACTTCTGAAATGTTTTCCATTCAGATGTCTTAGAAAAAATGATAATTCTTTCAGATTTTTCCAGCAATCATGATTCACTTTATTAAACTAAATTTTATGTCCATATTCAGCCAGTGTTTGTGTTCTTAACCATGAATCGTTCCACTTCTGTTGACCAGTCTGATTGAGGATCATAAAGAACAGTTTAAAGTTGCTTTCATTTGTTTTCATTTGATCCTATATCTTTTGTGTTATCATCTGTGTTCACTTTCTGCTTCCCTTATCCTCTCTTCTCCATATTTTCTAATGTGGTGTGCCTGATTTCTCAGCAACCTGTTGTTACCTGTCATTCTGGGGAGGTGATTCCAAGGGATTTTGCTGCTAGCATTTCAGAGAGCAACATGGAAGGCACTAGGTACTAAAAAGGAAGCAAACCCTAGGGGAACCTTGATGTATTGTGGAGAGTTTATGAGGACTTTCTATTATTGAGTGATTACATGATATTTCTGATGGGTAATTATTTGCCACAAAAAACCCCACACAACTAACGGCCTTTGTCACATATCAGAATTCTTTAAAGTCTTTCATATCAAACTTAAGTTACACCCTCTACAATATATGATCTGCCAATGTCCCCTAACTGCGTTAAAAAACAACAAAAAAGGGAATTTCTAGGCTTAAGAACAAGAATTTCTACAATAGTCCTTCGCGTAAATGTTAGAGATGGATTTCTATCAGTGTTCCAACAACTTAAACACATATTAGTGTATACTCTTGAAAACAAAGGAATAGCAGCTCCCTTTATTGTCAGATTGTTATTGTTTATGTGTTTCTTACAAAAACTTGTTAAGCACATAGCTTTTTGTTCAGATTTTGTCTTTCTTTAGGCACATGACCTCATAGACATCCTCTTTCATTTCAGCTCCATAAAAAACTTTTTCTAATAGAGTTTAATGACTTTCATGAATGCACAGTGGACACCTGAACTGCTTTAGTATTTACCTTTTTCTTTATCTATACTAATGGATACTTCTCTTCATCTCCCTGGCCTCTTTGCTTTCTTTTGCTCAGAATATTTCTTATCGACTTACAATGCTTATGAATGCAGAGAACAGTGTGCATGAGAAAGCAACTACCCTTAGCTCTCCAGGACAATCAAGCAAATCCACTACAAGTGGGTCTTTCTCCAGTCTTTGTTGTCCACAGATTAGTCTCAATGGCTCTATTCATTCTTAGAAATCTGTCCTGTTTAATATTCTGACTTCCAAAAGTGAAATTTCACCACTTCCATTGCCCTCAGATCCAGTCTTGCAAAGTCAACTTTGATGCTTGGAGGTGGAAAAACCCAACTAAACAGACAACCAACCAAACAATCCCACAAAACCAAAATAAGGAGCCCTACCATGTCTCTCTGTACTCTTGTTTGTAGCACAATTTACTGTAATTCGAATGCTTCCTGCTCCATAGCTATATGAATTAATAAGAACAGACCTGCTTCATGCTCCATTTTCTACTTATGTTTCTTTCCAAAAATGTATATAAACCAAATTTGAAACAGTGTAACTAAAAGGAGGCACCAAGTTAGAACACAAATTTACTTGTCAGCGTTTTTTTGCTTCCCCACAGGAGGGAGTGAAAAAACCCCACCTTTCCTGTTTAGCTCTACTACATGTAATAAGCCTCTATCAAAAATTAAAGGTTCAAAACAATGTAAGAAAATCATAAAATGTATATCCTTTTATATATTCTTATACAGGTTTCATGTTCAGCTTCCTCAGAATTTATTGCTTCAATGTTTTTTTAAGCAAAAGAGAAGGCTTCTTTATGCAGTCACTCAATTTTATGTCTGAGATTTATAGGTCTAAGATTTAGATTTATGTTATATGTATTTTCCTCTTATAAGACTACTTACCACTTCCTTTGGTGCCTAGGAAATTGTCCACATTAATATAAAATCTATATGAAATGAATCTTTCCTGCCTTTCTCTGGTGACCTACAGAGAGATTCTTAATGCTTTTTTTCAGGAAGGTAGTGTTTCCTGAACAAGATGGCAGATTTTTTTTTTTTTTTTATTTGGTGAGAATTTTGGGATTGTAGTTTATTGCTTTCTACCCATAATTGTACTTGAACAATGTTTTAGGTAACATTATCGACTGGCTATTCCTTCACAAAATATGAAGATATTTTATTATGCGAGCTGGGAAAATCTTTGTCCAAACATTTGTCATCTTGCATCTGGGATATTACAAAGATCTCTTGGCCAGCATCCCTACCTCATTTATTTTACATTTTTATTCCATTTAAAACATACAACCATGGCTGATATTTTCCTCACCTCTCAATTGTTCTTTTATGTAGTCAGTTAAACTTCTAGCCTTGGGATAAAATTTAAACTTGTATTATTTGCACAGATTTTTTTTTTTTTTTTTTGTATTCTTATTTTTATTTCCTTATTTGATTCATATTTATAATTCTTGGACATGGAATTCTGGGTTGGGCATTTTGCTTTCTACACCATCTGTACCCTGTTTAATTTCTGGGTACAGGATGTTTTCACATCTGTCTTCTATATGATGTCAAGCTTTTGCACATAATTTCTGCACCAGTGAATTTCAGTGCTTCTAAGAAAAGATGTAAATGTCATTTGTTTTCCTTTTCTTTTCTAGCTATTTTTGCTTAATTCTGTATGTAACATTTTGGCAGAGGTTTAGATAAAGTGACTGTGGTGACAGTTTTCAGTATTTGTAAAAAATCTACAATGATTAGAGCAAGTTTTGAATTTGAACAAAGGAAGGTAATAGCAACTTGCCTGGATAACTATATTTTGTTACTTCATATATGTACATTTTCCATTACACATTTTTTATATCTACACACACATGAGAAGTGTGGACTGCTTGAAGTAAATATTTATACAATGAACAACATCAGATGAATATAGAAAATATCTTTTCTCTTCTTAGGTTATTAATTGTGCATATTATCTGACCAACGGCGGTCCAGTAGTGATACCAGGTTCTCATACCTTGTCACATACTCAACCCTAAACTACTCTTTCAGTCTCATCCAGAACATTGACTCTTGTAATGTTCTTGATAGAGCAGTCGTCTGTTTCTCTTGGGGCTTCTCACTTTATGTCACCACCAAAAAAGCTTTAAAAGACCTTAAAGAAAAAGAGCTACTACAAGTTCTTCCATTGCTTTTGTATGGACCGAGGTTGTCTTATTCTTCACTGAAAAATATGCTAATTCTGATGTTCTTTATATGAAGAAAACAATCTTATTAAATAAGCTGTTCTATACTAAATATGAACATTCTTTAATATTTCCTCTATTTAGGTTATAGGTTTATGAATTAAAAAGCAAAACAAAACAAAACAAACACACTAACAAAAAGTCACTGTACTGACTTACCATCTATATAACTTTTTTAATCTCTGAAATGCTTTGGGATTCTTTGAACTGAATTGTGACTACAGAAATGTATGGCTATTATTATGTATGATATACAATCACACATCAGTCATCAATCCAAATATTTTAGCAACAAAAAAATTATCCAGTATCTCCCAAAAATGGAGCTGCTGAGTCCTGACATTTTGTAGTCACTTTAATTCTCTATTATTTTTAACTAAAAATGGTTTAAAAAGAACTTAAGATTCTAAGGAATTATATTTTTTTTTTCTGACTGAAAAGTTGCAGCTGTCAGCTGTATGTGAACTAAAGAAGTTAATTAAAGATGAAACACGTGATAGATGATGAGTTTGTAGAGGTTGCATTAGAAATGCCCTTAACATAATATATATCTATCTATATATATAGGCAATATAATATGAATATTATGCTAGAAATACCTCTAATCTAGAAACAGTACATATATATTTGCATCAGTGTAGTTCAATAGTATAGAGTATTACATACTAAGAAATATTATGGTTAAGTTCATTATGAACTCTGCTTTTTACATAATTATTGGTATAACTCTCTGAAAAACAAATAACACATACAGATAATGAAAGTATGTGTAAAATATTCTGATCTTTTAATATTTTTTCACTCACCTTGCTCAAAGTTACTAAATCAGACCCTACAAGAAAAGAATTGAAAAACAAATTATTTCGCTAGCTCCTTAAGTAGAACCTAGTGTTATTCCCTTCCCTTAGTTCCCTAGTTTGCTTATTTTTCATAGGTTTTGATTATTATGGGGAGCTGCCACCCATAACTGTTTCAGTGTTTGTCTTTTCATCTTTATATCCATCATTGTCTGTTACTTGTAGGACCTTGGAGATGGAGGCAATTTTTTGATTCTGTCCTCATATGATGGATCCAAACCCTAATCCTGTATCAGACTTGTCTGTTTAATGAACTTTTCAGCCCTAATATTTGCTCAACAGATTACTATGGCTCTGGGTGTACCTGGAATAGAGCACTTTAGCATGGTTAGCATTTTAACACATAGACTGACACTTGGCCATGCTGTCTGGAAAAAATATGCACTATCTCTCCCTCTAAGCATGTCTATCCCTAAATGTACAGAGTGTATTTTGAAGCCAGTCTCTTGCTGAGTTAATAATTAGGAAGATGGGCATCTAAGTGCATGGACCCTTCAGTAAAGCACATTAAGCCCACTCAAGTCAACTCATGCTCCTATAGCTTGATCCAGCCTTTATGAACAGTTTCTGACTGGTGAGCAGTTTCTTAATACATGCTTGGCATTTATAAATGGTGTGGAATCTGTTCTGACGATTTATACTACACTGTCTTGAATGGATGAGAAAAGTGGTCAGACTCCCAAATTTTAAGAAAATTACTGTTTGACAATAGACCTCAAATGAGATCTCATCCCCAAACCCAGCTATTGCAACTGGAAAACCTTTTCCTTTAAAACCTTAAATATTATATTATTTGAATATATATATATAACATATATGGAACATAAATAATCTTAAATGTAGTGAAATAAGAGCAAAGC
>JANVCC010000018.1:28987751-29016861 GCA_025345505.1 Todiramphus chloris collaris
CCCAAATAAATATATGAATTACTGAAGACTTGAGGTTTAAAAAAAACAAGTGATCATGATGATTTAACTCTTGGAGCAAATTTCAACTACGGTTTGGATACCATTGTTTCAGATCCTTTACTGCAGTTAATTAATTATAATCCTTGTGTGTGTAAGCTTAAAAAGACCTTAGAGTTTTCAGATATGATTCACAACACAGCATGTAGATAAAAATATTTATGCATATTTATCATATAGTATTTAAAAATACAGCTAATCATACAAAGTTTTTTTTCTTTACATCTTTAGATGTCAAAAATTGTGGTTCTGTGTGAATTTCATTTTATGAAAAAAGTGGTAAAAGTTGATAAAGACCCACCACCATTGAGTGAGATCAGATTTTCTAAAGAATCAGCTCCAATTAAGGACTCAAATTAATTGACGAGATTTTCAAAAGAGATTACATTAAATGAGCAAATGTTATGATTGGAGCTGCTGAGTAGTACCCTTTAGTTTTTGTCTATAGAATACCAAGTATATATTTTTAAAGAATTATTCCCAGTTGTAGAGGGTGGGTACTTAAAAATCTTATCTTGATGTCTTCTCAAAACCTGGCTGTAATTGTGAAGCTGAAACAACCCTCTCAAATCATAGCTACATAAAATGTCAGGAATATTCTGGATCTGCCTGCATTTTATAATTTTGTCAATCAAGCCTATCACTAAATAAAATGTCAGATGCTGAGCTTGCCTATTTATTGCCAATAGAATTTGAATTATAACTTTGGCACTGTTCTTGGAAATTAGTAATTTTACATCTTCCTGCTAACTCTTCCAAGGAGATTTGTAAAGCATAGTCATGGTTTGCATTTGTAATAAAGTAATTTTCTTTTTATAAAATGAGATTACACTTTTGAATATAACAAAAAGAAGAGTGAGCATCTATCCTTGAATCTATAGTATTATTATTATGGCAGTAAGAAATTATGAAGTTAAAAACAACTTTTAAAAAGTCTTAGTACCCAAGAGATTCAAAAATAGCTGGAAATGTAATCTTTATCATTTGAAATATTAAGTTTCAGAAACATCATGTAAACATTTCAATATTCCTTTCTTTTTACACATCTCTCCAATATTTCAAATTAAATGTGAGCTCATACAGAAATGCAATGGTGCTGTGACTCAAGATCTCACTTAATATATGAGAGGTGCATCTGTCCTTAGTAATTTGATATTATGGTGACTATTATAAATTTTTGTTACAAGCTTTGAGATTTTGTTTAAAGTATGAGTTTGCACTTCAGTAACAGTTTCAGTAGCCATCTTGGATTCATACCTGTCCAATTCACCCTTTTTATTGAAAAGTTACCCAAATTTCTAATTTTTGAGGGGTTTACACTGAATGATGTCTAAGGCAGGAAATTTCTTATAATAGGTCAGTTCCAGATGTAAAAGCATCCAACTGTGGGCCTTTCATCTGAGTTGGTTAAGTAGTAGAGTATCTGCTGTCCAAATTTTCCTTTTTCTCCAATTAGTAGAAAAAATGGAAAAAATACATATCCAGTAGAAGATAACCATTATCCAAATTCCTCTAATAAGTATATTAGCATGTATTTATGTATTTATTCTTTGTTCTGTTTCTGTGTTCTCACTGACATATTCAAATGGATTCACAAATAAGTATAATATGCAAAAGCATTCTCACATGTTGCATTGTAGCTCCAAATAGGTGACTGAGCTAACTCTGACTGTGTAGGCGTGTCCATAAGGCACAGTGTGGAGCAGTGGGAAGGGATTATATCAGATCCCCAGAATACTATAACTATGATATATATAATGTTACGTCAGTGCATCCAAACTTAACACTTCTGTCTTTCAAGAAAAGTTCAGACTTTCACACATATTACTCATAAATATTAAAAAATATAAATATTACCTAAATAACACCCTTGAGATTTTATATGAATCTTATTGAAATTTTTTGTGTGTTTTTTCCCACACCTCTCCTGCCAATATTTTCTCCTCCTAATCCTCATAACCTTTTATCTTCCTTAAAGAATTCCTATATTCGAGTCCACTCTGCTTTTACTTCTTACTAGGTGTAATTATCATAGGGTGCCAGACTTACTTTTCATTCTTGATGCTTTTCAAAGAGTGTAGTCTATATGAGGTGCTACATATATATATTCATATATATATATTTATATACACACACCTCACATCTGAGTGGGTTGAGAGGAACTATCATATGCTATACTTGTAGAGAGGTTAAATTTCTTTTATATAATCTGGAAAAATATCAGGGAGAGGAGAAACAGTTATGAACAAATAAGGGTGAAGAAAATTAAATGTTCATTTTCACCTATCTATGATATTTTCATAGGCAAAAAAATAGTACTTTTCTACATAAAAGCTGCAGATGGCTTCTGGGAAGGATATTTAAAAGAAGCACCATCTTCTTTTGAGGGGTGAGAGGTAATGAAAGAATGGGAGACAATGAATATGAAGAAGTGCAATCATGTACAGAAGAATACTCCACAGAGCATGTGCAAGTTTTTTCCCTCAAACTTCTGCTGTGGTAGGTGCGCTCTGCCCACTTACTTATTTAGCTGGTGGCTCTTATCTTTCAGGAGAGGCATTTAATTTCTGAACATAGCCTTCTCAGTGGGGCTGTGATTTTAAACTTACTGTGTAATGAAGTGTATTACCATATGATGAGATGGCCTTGTCTGTCAGCCAAGGAGCTGCTTAATGATATATATGGGTCAAATGAGACAAAAAAGAGAGAGGGAAGAAAGAATCAAGAACCTTGAGCCCTCCAGCAAAAGGGGAAACTTCCCTGATGGCAAGATGCCAGGTCATCTTTTAAAAGATCCATTTTCTCCTGAAAACTGATTGAGCAGCACTAAATAACTTAAGATAAAGGAATTCCAAGGGCAGGGGGATTTCTGCTGAATCAGCCATTGCAGTGAGTATAGTAGCAGGTGTTGTCCTTTTGGCATAAATAATCTTTTATGTTTACAAAAGCATTTATTTGCATGAAAAAAAAAAAAAAAAAAGCTATTCTCCAAACATAACAGAGTGTTAAAGCATTCCCTTGTGAATATTTGTACATGATACATAAAGGAGTACTATAAAAGCCAAATTAATCAGATGTTCAGAATTTGACTGGTTGTTCCTAAACATAGTTTTGCAGTGATTCCATTGAACTATTTGAAGGCATAACATTATTTGCAAAGTGTATATGACATCCGGCTATGTGAAAGCAGATAAATACCCAAGTTAAAATGCAGAGAGTTGTTAAACTAATCTTATGTCCCGGCTTGATTCAGTGATGGTGTTTATTTTTTCAGCAGCTTTGACCTGGAAAGCAAAAGAGTAATTGCAGTTTCAGTCCTTGAAAAGAGCTCTACATAACTATGAAATGTACCATAGAGACAAAATGTCAATTATTGATGTTGTTCCTAACATTGGTCTTCTAAATGATAATTCAGTCTACTTATCCTAGAATCCTTTTATAATCAATATTGAACAAGATGCATCCTTGAAAGGCCATTCAGTTTGGATATCTGAAAAATTAGAGAGCATGATTTGTCATGTATTGCACTCCATTGTCTTAAAAGGAGCCTAGGTGATGGATTTAAATGTAGACCACCTTTTTGACACTTAAATTAAGTTACATTAATTCCTCCCTTACTATATAAGCCATTATTCTGATAAATACATAGAAACATCAAAATCTGATTATAAATAAAAAAAAAAAAAAACAAGTGAAGACCTTTTCCATCAGTCATGTGGTGAGCCTATTTTTAGTTAGCAGTCTTACCCTTGTATAGTAACAGACAGCTTCCCCCCACAGAAGCTATATATTTCCAGATGAGTGCAGTACATGTGTAAATTATCCCTTTGAATCTGCCTAGTACCTCCCTTGAACTAAATCTGAGAACCACAGGGATTAAATTAATACCTATGGTTTCTCCAGCTAAAATGGCAGCCTTACATTTAGGATTAATTTGATTCTTGTCCATAACATATTCTCTTGTAAAAAACTGTCATTTAAAAGCAGATGCATGATTAGGTGTAAGATCCAGAAATTGACTAAAGGTCTGTATGTGTCTGTCAAAAGATGCCTTCTTATCACATCTTACTTTTAAGATAGGACCTGCATAGTCTTACAGTTTTGTCTCATATACAGTTTTGCTGCAGGTACAAAACAGCCTCTAAAATGATGTTGTGAGTAAATCTGAAAGTAACTATGGACAGGAAAGAGGCCCTGGAGAAATCTGAAACAGGCATGAAACACAAAGTAAATGGCACTTGTTGTTCAGCCATGTGTATTTACCAAAAAAGGTAGCATTTGCCATTTTCATCACCCAGACTTGAATTAGTCAGATCAATACACAATTGTTCTGGAGTTCACAGTAATCATAATGTTCTGAATCCCCTTCATCTTAATTTTTCCTCTTAAAATTTTCTTATTAAACCTGACATATGCCTCAAGAGATAAATTTCTGGAATTTTTCTATGGACGATGGTGAACTTTCAATATCAAAGATCAGAAGTTCAAGCCTTCCAAACAGTCCTACAGACCCTAAATTCATATCCATAAGTGCCCTGTGGTCTCACATTTTCTCCTGTTATTCTCTTGTTTTCTTGACAGCTGCTGTGATTTTCTTTCAGTGGGAGTATGCCAGCATTTAACCAGTAATTTCATGTCATTTGAGGATTCTCTGAAAAAAAATCTTTCCTTTTAAACTGCACTAACATAATGGGGAAAAGTGCCCAGGAAAGCACCCAGGTTCTAAGCCACAAAAGGTGGCTTTCTATATTGCCATTGTAAGGTAGCTTTCCATATTGTCAGGTGTGCAGGCTATTTTTTAATTATGTTGTTGTTGTTGTTGTTGTTGTCGTCGTCGTCTTTGGATTATGTTGCTGTTGTTGTTGTTGTTGCTATTGGTTGTTGTTCTTGATTTGTTTTTTATTTTTCCCTCTTTCTTATATTTAATGTTTGAAACATCAGGAATCCCACATCTTCATATGCTTTTTATTTCAGCAAAATGTGCTCAGACCAGATGAATGAAAACAGCTGTGACACATAAACCTTTAACTAGTGCTGGCACACTGTTTCTTCACTGCTCAGCAAATGTTGATATTAATTCATCGTGAGATATAAATTTATGGACCTGTGGAATGGCTTATCAAAGATTCTACACAACTATGTAAAAAATATAATAGTGTGAATGTCTCAGTTATTTGAAAGCCTGGATTAATAATGGAGAAATAATTAGTTCTAGTCATAAACTAGGAAAGAAAGCATAAATACTCTGTCATTTTAATAATCAATTCTATTATTTTGAATTCAATAAATGATGTAAAATTAAAAAAGTTGCCTAATATGACAAAATGCATGTTTGGGGGATATTATCATGCTCCTGAAATATATTGCTCCTGTTTAATATTTTACAAGCCATCTTTATTATCCTCTCACACAATACCAGAGCAAATCTGTTAAGGTGAATTTTATTTGTCATTCTTGAGTCTAACTATTCCCTTGTTCTCTTCTTATATTGAAAACATGATTCATTACTGAACACATGACAAATGCTTATTAAGATTTATTATATTTTTTGTATTACCTTTGCAACATTTGCTTTTTAGGTCTGGTTATAAACCATCAAATCTTCTTCAGTTTGGAACTTGACATCTACCAATAAAAGAGTAAATTGAAATAAAAGCTAGCAAAGAATAAGGTTTATGTTAGCTTGTGCTTTCTGAAAAAAATCACACAACACCAAATATTCAGGGCACCACAGAATTTCCAGAATGGATAATTCAGTTGTAGTCATTCTGAAGTGATAGACAAAGGAAATGACTGATCTATATTGATGCAGTGAAAAACTCAATAATTGAAGTTATTAAGCAGGCATTCTTTATTTTGTGGCGCCAAATGCACAAGGGATCACTCCAAATGTGTGCGCCAATACAAACTGGGTACACAGTTTATATGCAGACTAAACATACATATTCATTATATTTATTAGAAAGGGCAGTCTTATACTAAGGAGTTCCTAGAATTCATTTACATAGTCCGAGCACGTGTAATAAAATTAGGGTTAGGGTCTTTTCTTCCTTTGGTGGCCTTTCATGACCTCTGGTGGACATTTACTTCATCTTCTTTTCTTCATTACTGTGCTGTTTTAATGACCTAAAGCCGAAAATCCTTGGTTTTGCCAGTTCTCTTCTCAGCATGCTCAGGCGCCTTAAGAAATCTTGTTGCCCTGTTCCTAGAGATAAACACTATCCACAAGGTTATGAATTTCACAGTATGTCCCAACTCTACAACTACCCTTATATTTTTGTTACTTATTTAAAGATTAGTAAGACACTACCAGACATCCTGTCTCCTGCTTTCAATATATATATACAGGAATACGCAGTAGCTTTTGAAGAAAAGAATATACACAGGAATGAACATTCTGATCAAAAAGATACAATTATATGTCAACATATATTTGTGAACACTTCAAAACTTGATTACTTTTGACTTTCAGAGCTAATTGCTACTATGTCAATGAGCAGATATGAAAACTATCTAATAAGCCCCAGAGAAGTATTGATATGATGTGGATGTTCATGTACTGTGATGTGGGTTAGTTTAGTCCTCTGGTTAAATAAAAAAGAAAGTTCTGAAATATACAAACCTTATGTAGTTATTATAGAGAAGTTGGCATGTGCAAATAGCCAAATAAAGTAACTTGCTTCTAAAGAGGGATGTCCAGATTGAACCTGCCAAAATTTGAAATCACTATAAAACTTTTACGTTTCTCTTTTTATAATACTCGGTCAATCTTTTTGGTTGGTTGGTTGGTTGGTTGGTTTTTTGTTACAAGTTTCACAGAGGTGTTTGCTTGGTGTTTTCTTTTTCTAAGAGTTCAGCATTTGCATTTCACACCTAGGACTTCTGAAAGTAATCCATTGTGTTGCCTCTGGTGTTGACTTCATTAGTGTTGCAATGAGCAAGCCAGATAACAAAGTACCTGACTAATTAAACCTACAAATAATCATGAGTAGAAAATGAAAACTGTTTCCCAAAATCAAGCTCTAAGGAAAACAAGGAGTACAGAATTTTCATAACTGCTTTTCAGTATTGCATTGTGAATTGTTTAACCAGTCCACAACAGCTATTCATGAGGATCAAAAGACTCACCCAGAACATAAACACTGTCACAGTGTCTCAAACATCAAAGTTACTCAAAACTGTACTGAACAAAAGAAAGAAAAGCTATCATAATACCAGAAACCACAGAACATGCTAGGTATCAGAAACAGGAGGAATTAAAATTCTGATGCCTCATTCTTTCTTAGGTAGAAATTAACAAGAACAGAAAATAACACAACATTAATCTATTCTTGTGACAAACCTTGCAACATAAATGGGAACTGGTACAAATTGTCCTGTCCTTGTTATTGTCTTCCTATAATGCCATGATCCTCCATAGTCATCCAATTGCAAAGTCATATAAACTACTAGCTTTCAAATCAAATTGTGCTGTTTAAAGTGAGTCCAGTTAACTGAAACTGTAGGGGTTTTTTTTTATTTTATTTTTTATGTAGTTTATTATTAATAATAAGCAAATAAAGAGATATAATATGCTGAGCCATTTAAACTCAGTCAACAGTTACAGATACTTCATATTTAAGTAAAGAGCTGACTCTAACACCTGGGTATCTTTTGTTTTCAGAGCTGATTTTTCCACAGAGGTTTTGTTTATGTCAGTATATAACTGGAAGCTTTGGATTAATTAGATAATTTTGTATTTAAGTACTGTCTGAATGACAGTATTTATGCGAATTCAGTTGTGTGGGATGTAGTGGACCTTTAAAAATAGACTACATGTCTATATATTGCAGAACTGGAGATTCAAGGTTATTTCAATACAAAAAAACAATGTTTCTGTTTAAAATGTACCATAAGAGAGGTCACACTGATCAGCTCAAGACATGTCTCTGAAGTATTACAGTTGATTAGATCTACCCAGGATTTCTTCCTTACCTACAACAGTTTCTAATATCTTTGTGATATTATAAAAAAGGTTAAATATTTGTCTCTGATTCTTTGCCTCTTTTGATTCAAAGGAAATCCCAGTTTGTAAAATAACCTTTTTTGAAAAGTCAAGTTACGAAGTAATATTAATTAAGATTATAATTTTCACCTTCTCACTGAATAAAGAGGAAAAATGTGTTTGTTTTTTATTAAATTATTTTCAGAGTTTAGCACAGCATTAGGAGAGTGTTATGATATAAAAATGAAATATCAGGTATACCTCAATGATTTCTTAATTCACTCATTTCTCAAAAGTGGTCAACTTGTGGCATTCCTCATTTGAAAATTGTTAAAAGCATTTCTTCTTTTTTTTTTTTTTTTTTTAATAGTGGTCATTGTATTTTTCCCTCCCTTATTAATCTATATGTAATACATTTATAGCTTTGAGATACACCACATAGTTGGACATATTTTTCAAAAGAAGTTCTTGATTACCCACAGTGATTCAAATATAGATGTGATTAAATGTGATAAATAAGATGTTTGAAAGAGTTGAATAATGAGGGGAAAAAAAAAAATAGTACAAGATATTTCAAACATTTACAGTGTGTACTGTAACAGAAATGATAAATTTATCACACAGAGGTTGATCCTGAAAAAATTATGACCTCATTGAAATACGGTTCAGTTAATAAAGAATGAAAAGAAGTGTAAAAGAATTAAAACTACTCACCACATGGATAACAACTAGTTAGCTTTATTTATTGCTTAAGTACCTAGGTAGTGTTATTTAGGAAGAATGTGAATTTGGCTGATTCAAGTTCCTTAACTCTGTAAGACATTTAGTTTGGAATTATGCTGTATCTGCTTAAAAAAACCAAACCAAAAAAAAAAAAAAAAAACCCAAAACAATAAACCAAATATAGAACTTTACTAACTTAAAATTCAAATGTTCATTTGAAAATGGGCAGGCTGGTTCTTACTGACTACATTTGTGTTACTGCATCTAAACACACTTTCCTGCTTGGTTTTATCAAGGTGAATTAAGGTGTACACCCCACCCCACTGCACACCACAGCTCCTTATCTCATGTTCTTCAATGAAAACTTTGATGTACAGGCAGAAAAAATACATTATTTTTGAACATCAGATTTCTGTACAAATATTGAAGTTATACGCCCAATATGTAAAGCATTTTAACAATTTTTTAATCAAAGTTCAGACCCAGATTTTTTTATCGGACGTGTTGGGACTCCCACCATGTTTGGGTAAAGAATCTCTTTGAATGCACCACACGTTCTCTTTAAGAAGCATTGTCTTGCCACTTTCATGACTTTCCTATGATCCACAGAACTGCAGTATTTGAATTAAACCTATGTATTTTTAAATCCACATATTGAAATCCACCTCCTTTGTCTATTTTCAGTTCTTGTATGCTTAGTCTTCTCTCATAAAGTGACAGTCAATTAATTGGAAAGTATTCATAGCTACAGGGTTTTAGTGACTCCTTACTAACTTATATAACTTACTTTTTCAATTGCTACCCTATTCCAAAAGAAAGAGTGCATTTGACTAGGCTTTTTGACTATTTTTTTTCTTCTGGGCTGGGTTTTGTCCCTCAGAGTTGCAATTCCCTTCCAGTTAAACTTCAACTGCACTCTTGACCTGAAACATAAATAAAAGTGTCTTCACTTTTCCAGACAAATTAATCCTACTCTAGTAATTGTATGCATGTATATTGTTATGGAAACACAGACTCATGGGCAAAGTGTTTGTTAAAAGGCAAAATTAATTTATTAGGGTCTTGGCAAAGGATAACACTTGCATGGGAAATCAAATCTCTGGAACAGCATGGTCAGTTACTGTATTATGCAATGGGAGTCTGCATCTTAAACTGGATTGGGTGAGATTCCATCTGCTCAATGCATATGAATAATCCACTCCTACTAATTACCTTAACTACAAACGAATCTCTCTAATATCTTGGCTACGTACAAATTACTGTCCTATGTGACCATTTTTGCATCTGCGTGAGTAACTTTCCGCTGGATCTTTATAAATGTTTTTTTCTATGTATAGCTAGATCAGGTCTGAAGCAGGAATTGCCTGAGAATACTTCATATGGGATACTAATCAGAACATTTAAGGACAATATTTGGACAAGGCATAGCAGAACCATCCAAGATTCCCTCCTGAAGAGCTTTGTAAAAATCAGGCAGATAGATACCTGAGGGTGAAGGTGGCTGGTGGTGCTGATTAAAAGTAGATCCTTTGTCTCAAAACATTTATCTCAGATAACAGTATGAGGAGTTTCTGGACCACCCAGGGAGTTAATGTTGCAGCCCTGATGCCCAGCCACGCCACAGTTATAACTAAAGGGAAGACTAACTCACAGATAACTAAGATTCATAGCATTTGCCACATAACAGATCAATGCTTTGGCACATGTAAAGTTAAAAGAGAAATATACAAATCCAAGGAAAATATGATTGAAGTAAGAATAGAGCATGATTATGTTTAGTGTTTTTATTCTGTAGGAGAGTAGGATTTCCTTATCACTGGCAAGCAGGGTCAGTATATATATATATATATATAGGTGCAGAAAAAGCTCAAAACATGCATTCAGATTTCAACAGCACTTCCAGTTCTCTCTGTCTTGTATTATAAAACCACACTCCCAGAAAATCTTTTGTGTAGGCTAACATTTGTCTTCACCCTTGTCATGAGGGATTTATTTTTTCTACATGCTTTTTGGCATCTAACCACAGAATACAGCATATATGATGCATTGCTAAAGGACAGCCTCTGGGAGGATGGAAATGGACAACTAAGCATTTCTTAGCATTAAAAGTAAGAAAATTGTTTCTTACATTTTGACTGTCTGTTCTACTGAGATTTGCTTTTGCTGACATACTTTTACACTTATTTCATCTGTAACAGAGAAAAGATCAAGGCTACAGGAGAAGTGTATTGTTGCAAATATTTTGTCTACATTTAGTCTGAATCCAGAGATAAACTCTAGCCATTTCTCTATCACCTGATGACCCCTACCCAGCCAAGAAGGGGGATTGGGAAAAGGAAAAAAACTCATGGGCTGAATGAAAACAGACTTAATGAAGCAACCGAAGTAATACCAATGCCAATATAAAGTAAACAAAGTTATACTCTGACCAGCAAATGTATAGTGGTTACAATAAATAGGAAAACAGTCAGGATCAGGAAGAGGCTAAAGAAGAGGAGAAGAAGAGGAGGGTCAGAGTGAACTCAAGCAGGAGACCTATTCAGCAAACTTCCTCCTTTAGAGTGAGTACAGTTTGTGGTCTGGGATACACCTGTAGCTAAATCAGGTCAGCTGCCCTGGCTGACTTCAAACTGCTAATGTCCTACAGACCATGGCTGACCTATGATTCTGCCCCAGTGAAACTAGGGCATATTTATAATATTTTTATGCATACAATATAATGAGTACTTAATAATTAATTATTTGTCATCTAATAAAACTGAGTCCTGTTGTATTAATTCAGTCCAATTTACTGTTTCATTTTCCTTCCTTAATTTGTTTTGTTTCTGGCTTTTATTTATTTCCTTGCTATACATCCTTGTCTGTTTAGAGATTTGTGTAGATAAAATAAAAACCTGCTTTGCTGTCATTAGTTTATTCTGATTCAAACCTATCCAGACCATGGAAAATCCATCTAGAAGGCAAGGGTTTTTATGCATATTGTGACTCTTTCCCCTTAGCCTCCACCAGCTATGCATATTAAAGAAAACTTAAATGATTTTCTACCCTATCAGAGCATTAAGCGACTTGATTCCAAGGGCAATAACATTTTTACTCCCCATGGACTGCCCTTTCACACAACCTCCATGCATAGCTGTGTGTAGTCTTTATCTTCTTCCTCCATTCCCTCTCCTTTCCTGTTTTCTTAGACATAACTGAACTCCATCACAAAGAAAATCTTTATCTTGCCGTCTTCATCCCATTTCATCTTTGTGTCTGTTTTCCAAATTTTCAAAATTTTTTCAAGCTTTTTTTTTTCTTTATTTTTTCACAATAGTTTTAGTGTTGTAGCTTCAGTTTGTAGCTCTGCAGTTCTGTGTGCTTCCCCTGGGTCTGTTCACCTCATGGCATCTCTGTAATTCTGTTCTCTTAATTATATTTTAGCATGAAAAAAACAATGGGAGATAAAGTCTCCTCAGATGTTAAACAAAACCTGCCCCAGTTCTTACTAAAATTTCCTGACAATAATGATTTTGCTGATAAGGCTTATAATTACAAAGACAATATGCTGTTTCATATAATGTGTAGAAAATTATAACAACCTGATTAAGATACTGACAGTGTTACACTGTTTCTTACATTCATCATGGAGGCTGGACAAGCCACCTAAGTGACTGGAAAGTAATTCCATTACCTAGGAGACTTCACAGTTTTTTCAAGAGCAAAATTATATGTGTCTCAAAGATGATTGCTTTCAGGGTAGAATACCATGCACTTTCCTACCTATGATTCCCACACACCAGAGTAGCTCAGTTAAAATTCCCTATTTGGAAAATGAAGGAAAATAAATAATCTCTTTACCAGAGAGGCTGTGTTTGTTATCCTAGAGAAACACAAGTATCATAGCTCAACTGATCCTCCATATCTACCTCAGAACACTGAAACAGTTTAAACAAGATTTGACCTATACATTTCTACATTAAGTACCATATGTCTTGGAGAGTGATTGTGTTACAGAAGGTAGAGGACTGACAGTGTGATTGTTTTCCTTATTAATCTCTCAAGAAAGTAAGTGCTGTGATTAGCAATTTTGTCCAGTCTAAGAAAGAAATGAACTTTAAAAAGGAAAAGCTTTGTTATCAGTAAAGTGTAGATATGCAACATGATATGTAGTACTTTGGGCATGACAATGTAGAGCGAATATCAAGAGATGCTTCTTCAATAAGTGTAGTTCTGCACTCAGATATGTAACACAAAAAAGACTGTCCTATTTTTCATTAATTAAGAAGCTGTATAATGTCCATGGTTAGATAGCTGAGTTCAAATTCTGATAACAAACTCCACTTAAATTGTTTGCCTCTACAGAAGCATAAGGACTGATTCTCATTGGTTTTCCTAAAAAAAAACCCCAACAACAACAAACAAACAAATGAACAAGCAAAACCACAGGAAAACAAAAAAAACCAAAAAAAAACAAAACAAAAAACCCCCAAACCATCCTTTTGTTTCACAGTAAAATGAAGAATCCTTTGCTTTTTGGCACACCTGGGGATATCTGGTGGTAGTGATCACAACATGGTAGAGTGTAGTATCATACAAGGATGAAGCAAGGCAATAAGTAAGATTGCAACCCAGTACTTCAGGAGGGCTAACTTTGTCCTCTTCAATGACCTACTTGGAAGAGTCCCTTAGGCTAAGAATCTAGAACTACGGGTGCCAAAGAGAGATGGTTGATACTCAAATACCACTTCCTCCAAGTTCAAGACAGGTGCATTCCCTTGAGTAAAAAATCAAGTAGAGGAGGCAGGAGACCAGTATGGATGAGCAAGGAGCTGCTGAAAAAAATCAAGTGGAAGAATGAAGTTCATAGCATGTGGGAAAAGGAACTGGTCTCTTGGGAGAATTATAGGGATGCAAAAAGGAAGGCCAAGGCCCTCTTGGAATTAACTCTGTCAAAGGAAGTAAAAGAGAACAAGAAGAGCTTCTTCAGATACATCAATGGTAAAAGGGAGACTAGGGAAAATAGGAGCCCATTGCTGAATAATGTGGGAGACCTAGTGACAGAGAATGCAGAGAAGGTGGAGGTACTGAATGCCTGCTTCAGTCTTCACTGCTAAGACCAGCCCTCAGGAATCCCTGACCCTGGAAATAAGAGTGAAAGTCTGGAAGGAGGATGTCTCTCCACTGGTCAATGAGGATTGGGTTAGAAATCACTTGTGTAAACTGAACACACACAAATCCATGGGCCCTGATGGGCTGCACCCATGAGTGCTGAGGGATCTGTCTGATGTTGTTGCTCTATCACTCTCCATCAATTTTGAAAGATCATAGAGAGCAGGTGAGGTGTCTGAGGACTGGAGGAAAGCCAATGTCATCCCAGTCTTGAAAAAGGGCAAGAAGGAAGACCCTGGTAATTGCAGACCAGTTAGCCTCACCTCCATCCGTGGAAAGGTAACAGAGCATCTCATTCTAGAGATCATACCTCAGCGCATGTTAAAAAGAAGGCAGTAGCCAACATGGATTTACTAAAGGGAAGTCATATCTGACTTCATCATGACCTGGATGAAGGGATAGAGTGTACCCTCAGTAAGTTTGCTGATGATATTAAACTGGGAGGAGTGGCTGATACACTGAAAGGTTGTGCTGCCTTCCAGCAAGATCTGGAAAGACTGGACAGCTGGGCAAAGGCAAACTTAATGCAGTTCAACAAGGATAAGTGTAGAGTTCTACACCTGAGGAGGAACAACACCATGTATCAGTATAGGTTAGGGTGGAAAGCAGCCCCATGGAGAGGGACCTTCGTGTCCTGGTGGACAATAACTTATCCATGGAACAGCAATGTACCCTTGTGGCCACAAAGGCCAATGGTATCCTGGGGTGCATAAAGAAGAGTGTGGCCAGCAGGTTGATGGAGGTTCTCCACCCCCTCTACTCTGCACTTGTGAGTCTACATCTGGAGTACTGTGTTCAGTTCTGGGCTTCCCAGTTTGATAGACAGGGAAATACAAGAGAGAGTCCAATAGAGAGCTACAAAGATGATTAAGGAACTGAAATATCTCTGTTATGAGGAAAGACTGAGAGCTTTTTAGTCTGGAAAAGAGAATACTGAGAGGGGATCTTATTAATGTCTACAAATATCTGAAGTGTGGGTGTCAAGTAGAAGGGGTCAGTCTTTTTTCAGTTTTGCCCTGTGATAGGATGAGAGGTAATGGTAGCAAGGTGAAACACAGGAAGTTCCATCTCAACATGAGGAAAAAAATCACTGTGAGAGTGACAGAGCTCTGGAACAGGCTGCCCAGAGAGGTTGTGGAGTCTCCTTCTCTAGAGACTTTCAAGACCCACCTGGATCTGTTCCTGTGTGGTATGCCCTAGGTGATCCTGCATTGTCAGGGGGGTTGGACCTGATTATCTCCAGAGGTCTATTCCATTACCTCCAGAGGTCGCTTCCAACCCCTACCACTCTATGATTTTATGATCTCTGAGTCTGTTATTTGAAAAGCTTACATAGTATCCACAGCCTAAATTGTCTTGTGTCAAAGAACTTCCTTGCTGAACAAAGAGTAGGATTAGTTGCCAGTTTGGGTAATTTGACACTTTCAGAGTAGGCAATCAAGGAGACTTTTCATTGATTCATGATCCTAGCAAAGTTAGGAAGGGTAGTGAACCCATGTAAAAAAAAAATCACCAGACAGAACAGAACCTTTTAGGAACAAATAGAGGGGGACTAATATTATTCTAGAATGGCAGCTACAGCCTAGTTCACTTTTAACAGTGGTTAGAGGCCTAAATTTAGGTTGCTGATCAAGTAAGAGACCAATGGCCAGACCAATGTTTGATGCCTAAAAGTGAGGTTGAATAAATCCAGGTTTTGTGCTCTTTTAAGTAAACAGAGTCTCAAAACACTTCAGACTTGTGCTGAGTTAGGAAGGTACTAACATGATTGAATTTAAGTCAGATGAGACCAACGGCTGTGTCTTAAGCTATATGAAATTTAACACTCAGTTCTTTGCAGACCAACTGAGAGGCATTCGCCCAATTTTATCATAAAACATTGTTGCTGAGCTTTGAGAGTCTATGGAAGGTAAAGCTAGGCAAGATAAGTAGTGTGAAAATGTATAACCAGAAGTGTTGAGATGGTAATAGCAACTCAGGGATCTAGAAGAAAAACACTAACACAAAAAATGCAGGAAAAAACCTAAGTTTAAAAAAAAAAAAAAAAAAGAAAAAAAAGCAGAGACATAGACAATCTCAACTTGGTAATATCAAGGATTAGCACATTCCAAGGACCCATGGAAGCCAACTCTTCCTCAGATGACTGATGAGAACCAAGAGTTCTAGGCACTAAGTTCTAGCACTAGGCTAGTCAGAGTTTTAATGCTTAGCCCAGTATTTTGCAAGTCCTATGTCTCAGCTCTATCTTTGACAGTAAATATTTTCTAGGTACTTGTGAGAATGTGCATCTTGCTCTCACAATCTCTTTGTGCACAGAAAAATATGCCTGGCAAAAACTGTGGTTCAATGAGGGAAGGTTCACTACTTCATAATGAGTTGAATCACTCTCCAGAGGTTTACTTTCAGACAGGTAATATGAGATGTAGGTACATCTGATCTTTAGAGAAGCCTCAGCACTGTTATGAACAGATAAATCAATCAATGCAACCAGTCAGCCAATGTAGGATCATTTGTTCTTTGATATCCACATCTTCTAGTCTGGTAGAAGTGGTTAAATATTCCCTTACAAGAGTTTATATGTTCAGGAGGGCAATTTTTACTCTGGTTGCCTGCTCAGGAAAACATTGCTTTATTATTTCTTAGAGCACATTTTCAATTTATTTTCTTTGCAGAGGTTGTGGATAAATTTATACTTCTGGTATTTTTTTTTGCAAATGAAAGACGAAATTCTTATTTTCTTTTGCAGCATCAGAAAGATGGGACTAAACGAGCAGATACAGTGATTCTACTTTAATTCTTTCCTGTTAGTACCTTCCTAAAGAACTTAGCACGGGTCTGAAGGGTTTTGATCTTCTGTTTGCTTAAAACAGCACAAAACCTGGATTTATTCAACCTCGCTTTTAGGCTTCAAACTGAGATATTTGTTAGGAGTGTAAATAACTCAGGGTCCCTCTATACTTGTTGGAAAGAAACAGGTTCTCCATATTTTGATTCAGATCTTAGCTCATTTTAATTTCTCTCAGGAGGCGTCATTCCATGTTAAGTATAGAAATAGCTTATGCCATTTTTGTGCCTAGGTTAGGCTCCTCAGGAAGGTGCCAGAAGCTAAATGGAATGAATCTATATTAAATTTTCTGACAAAGAGTTTAGGTTAAAAGAAAAATAGAAGTCTTTCCAGTTATATAGATCATATCTGAAAACTTTTAACTTACTGAAAAGGGAGAATAGACTTCCTTTCAAGTATAGTCCCTAATTTCCAGGAGCATATGGCCTGTTAACTCACCTGGCTGTAACTGCATTCAATCCTAACTTGTGTGCCTATGTTGCCCCATCAACCAACGGATTGGTACTTCATTGCTTGAGAGTTACATACTGATGTGCTACCAGTCTTCAGACAACATTGTGTATATTTTTGCTCAGTTCTTCTGACATGAATTACAAAGGTATACAGGGTCTTGGTTTTGACTCTCCTCCTCTAAGGTCTGACATTCTTAACCATCTAATTCTGTAAGATCTAGGAATGAAATCAGAGCTCAAACTACCGGAAATAATGGTATACTTGATTTGACATAAAATATGTGTTTGTCCAAGTATTATTGCAGTGCTTAGTCACAGTGCTACAGTTAAAGCCAAAGTGTCATAATGCAACACACCTCCAGATACCAGTACTTTGTAAAATAAAATAAAATAAAATAAGATTTTACAATGGAATGGGAGTTCTCCCAGCTACAGCTTCTATGTATGCCTAAAGATCTTTTGGTCTAGAAATGATATAATTATTTGTCAAAATTGGGGCAGAAATCCTATTTTATTCAGATCTAGGACACACAGCTCACACCATGTAGTAGCTACAAGAACTAGATGAATTATTGATGAGCAAAACCAGAATATTAATTCACATAGGAGTAAGATATTTTTGGTTTAACTTCTCATGGTGGTGACATAATATCCTATATTATTAGGTATGAGCCTCATTAAATATCTGCAACCCATGCCTTTGAAAACTCAAGTTTTAATGCTTTCTAGCCTTTATTTCAGTTTTAAATGGTGGCAGTGAGAACAAGATACATGAATTATTAAGAACTAAGATATTTCTAAAATGACAAGGCATTCAGTCCCTCCATCTGGCATTCTGAAGTCCTTCTACTCACACATTTTCCAGGATTACATAAGTAATTGTCATAGAGATTTCAAATAAACTTTTATTTTTGCCTTCCTGTATGTTTTATTTTTGTTATTTTAATTGTAGACTACTGTCTGTGTGGATGCTGAAAAGCTGCTAGCAGAGGGATTTTCTCAGGTTCTCACAATATTCTGTGAGAATCCTGCCTTTCTCATGCATGTTATGAAAAAGGTTATAATGTTTTTCTGTAAGCTAGACTAACACATGGTGTTTTGCTAAGTTCTGTTTATGGTACATTGGAAAAATATTTTTAAATAGGTGTTGTAGGAATTTAACCAATCACCCTAGGAGGTGGGTGATCACTGACCAATCACCCTATGGGTCTAAGGTATATAAAACAGTGTTATAAATTAATAAAGTGGCTTCTTTTGCCTTCTCTTGCTGAATTTGTGTGTTGCTGCATCTCTCCACTGCTGGTATAAACAGCTACATGTCTGGACTGAAATAACAAGCAAACAAACAAAAAAACAACAGAGAAAAAGACAGAATAAGAATTTTGTAGTTAACTTCTCTAGACCACAGGAGGTCAAGATCCTCTGTCTACAAGAGTTGATACTCTTACTGCCCTGTTAGCTGGAAAATGCCTTAGTCACTAGGCTATAAAAAAATCTGACATCTTTTATCTCTCCACCATTCCTCCTAGACTGGCAATAGAAGATTAAAAAAAAAAAGAATCGTAAGGCGAGGAAAAAACACAGAACTCTGATTTTGCAGTCTGGTAAGGTATCATTCTGCCTAAGATGGTAAAATTCTGTGTTTTCTTTGAGTGATGCTAAATCAGCATATCTAGAAAACCTTAAATGAAAAATTTTAAACCTTCTATGAGTTTATGCATTCTTACCCATACTTTGTGGCACTGAAGTTTTGTCTAAATGAGATTTACCTAGAATTTAAAGATAATCCATTATTACTCTCTAAAGCAATTAAAATAAATGAAGTTGAGATAGGTGAGTTGAAGAAACAGACTTTGATTTCCTTGCCATTCAGAGTATTTCAGTTAAAACAGTGAAACAGCTATCGTTTTCAACAAACAATAAAAGAATATTGTAGGATAACAGAATCAAAAAATATTTAGGCCAAAAGGGACTTCTTGTAATCTAATACAAGAACGTCCTCAAAGCAGGACTAATTAGGTTAGGTTGTGCAGGGTGGCATAGTGTCAAAGCTCAAATACTTCCAGAGACTGACACTCTACTGCTTTCTGGGTGTGGTGGTTTGACCTTGGCTGGATGCCAGGTGACAACTGAGCCGCTCTATCACTTCCTCCCTCCTCTCAGATGGACCAGGGGGAAGAAAAATAAGGTGAAACTTGATAAATACATTGTAGATTTCTTCCAGTTACCTTATTGCCTTTCACGTGTTTAGAAACAGCTTCTGATAGGATTTGCCCTATACCCATGGATGGAAGTGAGACCTTTACCTCCTTTAAGAAGACAATTATGATGTTTGCTTTTTTCAGTCATCAGAAAACTTCCTCAATTTCTATTAACTCTTGAAAATTATAAAGCTTGTCCCCTCAACAACAACATCCAGCTCATCATTTGGAGAAGTGGAGGCAGAGGGGGGATCTTATAAGTGCATATAAATATCTAAAGAGTGGGTGTCAGGAAGGTGGGGCCAGGCTCTTCTCAGTGGTGTCCAGTGTCAGGACTAGGGGCAATGGCCATAAACAAAAACAAGAGGTTCAACCTTAACATGAGGAAATATTTCTTCACTGTGAGAGTGACAGAGCACTGGACGAGGCTGCCCAGAGAAGTGGTGGAAGTCCATCTCTGGAGACTTTCAAAAGCCACTTGGACTTGTTCCTCTGTGATCTACTCTAGACAGTCCTGGTCAGGCAGGGGCATTGGACTAGATGAACTTTAGAAGTCCCTTCCAACCCCAACCTTTCTGTGTGTGACTCTGTGTGTGATGATCTGCTATCTTTAGATACATCCCATTTGGTCATACAGGCTTTTCTATGTCTAATAGGTTAATATTTTAAAACTAGAAATGAAATGTCTATATTGTAATCATCTCTGGAGATATCTGAAGGTTAAGAGAACCTAAATATAAATATTTGTTTTAAATGTAAGTGGAGCAGATTTTGCTTTTCAACTATAAAGCCGTTTGAAACATTATTTTGTTTGATTGGCATGTAATTATTCTTCCCACCCATCTTGAGTCCTCCCAAGTAGAAAGGGAAGCCCTGTCTAAATGGGAATTTCCTATCTGCCCAAATTTTGAGGATGAGAGAAAACATATTTTTCACTTAAGGTTTAAACAATTCCCAAGCCTTTAAACAACTCTAACTTCCATACTGTATGATGCTACTATTCCGCTCATTCTTGTATATTTTATTTCTTATAACATTCCTAACTATATCAAATGCCCATCACATTTTTCAGGCATTGCAGTGTATTGATTTGATGAAGTTCTGGTTTCTTTTACATGTATTTTTGTCATTCATATAAATTTCCACATGCTTTCACTAGGTCTAGATTAATCAAATATGTTTTCTAAATTTTGATATGTAAACTAAAGATTCAATGATCCCTACAATAAATTCATATTTGAAGAAATAACAGGATCTACTGTTGTCCTGGTTTGAGTGAGAACAGAACTAATTCTGTCCAGTGATTTTACTTTTCAGCTAAGTTCAAACTAACTGCACTTTCTGAAGTTAGCAGCATGTTTTCACAGGCAGTATTTGCTTCTAGAAGTGATAACACCTCATGTTTAGAGTTACTACCAAGGATCGGAGGGCAGATCAAGGCCACTGCTGGATCTTGTGTACCATGTTGGGGGGTTAAGAAAGTAAAATGCCGCACCTGTAGGGAGGAGCGGACAGAACAGGTGACCCTAAACTGACCGATGAGGTATTCCATCCCATATATATATAATATTCAGTATAAAGCTGAGGGATCAGCAGGGGCTCTCTTGCTCTCTCAGTCTCGCTGTCTCACTCTCTCATTCTTTCTGCACCCTCTTGGCCCACTTTACCAGCTTTGCTCGGCTTGGTTCAGGTCTTCTTCTTGTTCCTTCCTTGGGGCATCTGAAGAGGACTCTGACCATTCTGTGTTTTATCCTGGTCTGTCTGTGCCTGAATCCTGTACCAGAATCCAGCTTCTGAACACAGCTCCCATCTGCTGCAGGGCCCAGTCTGGGAATGTCCCAGTGCTTGCTCCACAGCATCAGTGGTGACGGTGACATAATTACCATAGCCAGGGGTGGGGTGGTGTTGTGTTCGATGCTGGTTTGGTATATATTTGTATATATCACTTTATTATTATTATTTTCAGTTTAATTAAAGCTGTTCTAGTTTCCTTTTATAATCACTAAGTCTCTCTCCCTTATTCCCTTTCTCTTCCCTTTTGGGGAGGGAGTGGGGTTAACAGAGATATATGTTATAGGTCTAAGGAGCCACCCTGCCACTAACCCATGGCAACTGTTTATACTGCAACAACAGATAACTAAAATGAGAGAGATGTCTTTTTAACTCATGTCATTGTTATCAAAAACATTCCAAGCAAGTGACTTAATTATATTACTCCAGTTTTCTGAACAATTTTTGTTTATTCAGTGAAGGGAAACTAAAACTGTAATGCTAATTTATTTTGCACAAACCACTTTAATTTAAGTAGCACAATCATTGGAAAGTAAAGAGCTATTAGACTGCATGCAATGAAAAGAAGAATAACTCTCATTCTGCCCTGTAATCAGCTGTTGGTAAAGGATATACATGTTAGCTTTGAGTTATTAAGTGAAAGTTTGGAATGAAGTGTAAAGGAAGAGAGAAAAAAACCCAATTTATTTAGGGTTGATTGCATAGTGCTTTTTTTTTTTTTCTATAAGAACATGACTGTGAATCATTATCTATTTGATTGAAAAACAAAGAATTATCATGACACATGTATATATTTAACCCAAAGCATTTAACGTGATTAAACTCCCATATCTTATTTCTGTAATGTGGTAATTACAATTTTTGCCCTTAGCAGGGGGAGGCCCTGCTATGTTCTGACCCAGCAGTGCAGCAGCTCACCCTCATCCTGGCCTGAGCTGGGTGCCACTGGTTTAAACCCTGCACCAGGGCCAGTGACTCCTGCCTCTCCTGCTCCAGCTTCAGCTCTGGGGATGGCCCCTCTGGGAATGAGATGACACCACTCCACTCACACCCAGTCATTGACTGACAAACCATAGCCCTTTGTGAGCATAGGGCTGGAGGGGCTGCAGCTGGAAGTTCAGGAATATGCATTCTGGATGTGAAAATTTATAAAAATAAACCCAAGCATAGCCAAAGCTTGAGAGGAAGATCCCACCAACATCATGCCTATCTTGGTGAAGAAAGCAGGATGCTGGCAGATACATGTGCCACTCCCATATCGCTTTCTGATGACTGACACTGCCAACCTTAGATCTAGAGGGACTTGGAAAGGGTAAGAATAACCTTGGAGAAAACAGGCAGCTCCTGTAATACAAAATTTTATAGTTTTGTTGCGGTCTTTGTGATCCCAGATCCTTGTCAGCTATGGGGACAGTGAACCTGTACTGTAACTGCAAGTCACAAAGTGGGGCAGAAGGCAACTTTGTCCTGGTTTCCAGCCTTCAGCATGATAGGAATTTCCATTTTCTGACTTTGTAGGCACAGGCTTTTTCCACCCCTCTGCAGCCAAAGAGAAACTGAAACTGGCTTTTGAAGAAACAAATCTCAGAGAAGACCCTGTCAACCTCCTTCTCATCCTCTCTGATGCAGTACAGTTTCCTGAACTCTTTCTGCAGATCTTTCACTTAGCAGCACAGCTCCATATCTCCTACATACTAGATCATACACCTAAGCAGGACCTAAGAGGCCTCAAGCAGTCCCTGCAGCCTGAGACTTGCAGAGCTGCATCCTCCTTTTGAAGCTCCATCTGGGTGCATGAGTTGAACAGCAAAGGGACAGCAGTACCTGGGGACTGTGCCCTGTGACCACCCTCCCTAGGAATGTGTATGCTGGAAGGAGCAAGTTTGCTGGCCTCTTCCTCACATCCTCCTGCATAAATTGCTATATCCATTGACTGCCTCAGAGAGCTGTACTCTGGACCTGGCTGTTATATAGGCATCACCCTCGTGTGAGCTAAAGGGGTGCTTTGACCCTCCCTAATCAGGGATCAGCTAGAACAAAGGCTTCAGGCATGCTTTGATGAAGGTGTTTGTTAGGAGCTGTGAGAGCTACTTTCACATTAACCTTGCTACATGGAATACAGCAGAAAGATGTTAAACTGTCAAGTAGACCAAAAATATTCTGCCTTTTACTAACAGAGTATAGCCTGCAGATTAAGAGAAGGAATTATTCTTGTCTACTCAGCACTCAATAGACCACATCTAGAGTAGTGTTTTCAATAAAATTGGTAATATTTTATCTCCTGCAAAACAAGGAAGACATTGATACACTGGAGAGAGAATTTAGCAGAGGCCACCAGGATGTTCATGAACTGGAGCACTTTCCCTTCCGAGTGTAGCCCACAGTGTATATGGGAGAGAATGATGGTCTCTTCATGGTAATACATGTCAGACTTAAAATGAAACAGGAACTGTTCAGATTGGGTATGAAGAAAACTCTTTTCCCTATGAGTATGGTCCAACAGTGTAGGACATTGCACAGATAAACTGGAAGTTTTCTAGATCCGATTTGATAAATCCTCGAGGAACATGGTCTGAGACCATAGCAGACTCTGTTTGGAGCAGAGGGTTGGACTACAGGACTCCTGAGGTCCCTTCCCACTTGAGTTATTCTGTGGTCTTATGGTCAGAAAGTTTACCCAGATGTCAAAATTTCTTCCAGTACTGTAAGTGTGGAAATAGTCTGGATTCATAGTATTATGTCATAGTAGACTTATAACACGTCATAGCTATAACATTCCTTTATTGGATCTGGGAAATTAGATAACATTAAATATAAAGAAAAGTGACACAAAAAACATCTAAATGATGACTAAAATAGTAAAAAGCATGTTAGTAGTGTTTTCTTGCTTGAAATGGAAGGAATACTGAATAAGTTTTTGGTTTGTTTTTTTTTTTTTTCTCTCAGTAGAAACCAATTTGTACAACAAGAATTGATAAATATAAGACGTTCTTTTAGATTGTGAGACAACAAACCACTATGTGATAGATAGGCAGTTGAAAATGAATCATTGGAATCATGGACTGATCAGGAAAAAGTGTTAGTTCAATACGAAAATCAATGTCTTCACATATAGCTAGGTTCCCAAACTTTCATTAACAAGTAGTGTATTAAAGCTGAAGAATGAAGAAGTACCTTATCATTGACAACTGTAATATCATTACACTTGCTTTTTGTATAACTAGTATGATATTGAATTATTTATTGTCTTTTAAATCCTTATAGGATGATGGCTGTGTAGACACAAACAAAACAACTCTCCATTTCTTCACTGTCACCAGAATTTCTGTCATTGTAATGTTTCATCATAGCTTGGAAATCCTAAATATACTTAGGTATACATCTATGAAAAGAAAAGATAGAAAAAGTAGAGACAAGTTAAATAGACTTTTCATTAAATATTAACTAAGATTTTAAGTTCATTCTGAACTTTTAAATAATTCTGCTGAAGATGAAATATTAGTATTCAATAAAATTGAAGTATTGAGGTAAAAAAAAGGGTAGCCTTTAAATGTTTACTTTTTATTCATTGTTAGACTAAAATATGTTCTTATCCTTTCTTTTACATTTTTTTGTATATTTTTTAGCTGCATGGTTTTGATAGGTATAAAGAGATTGTACTTTTACAACCAAAAAGTTTATGTTTCAGGAGTAGCCTAGATAGAAGTGTTATTTCAGTCCTATTTGGTGATATGTACTTTCAAAATGTCTGGTTTTCTCTGTCATTTCCTTTATAAGCATCCTTTTTTTTTTTTTTTTTTTTTTTTTTTTTTTATAATTTATTAATCATTTTCATATTTTCTTTTCTTTTTAACAATTTTCCTTACATTCTACAACATTGCATGTCTATAACTGGAATATCAACAGCAGTCATGCTTTAAGTAAGGTGGATATGTTTGTGATACAAGATCACATAGGATTTTATTTTTATCTTACTAAACAGAATTTTAAATTACAAAATAAATGTATGCTTAAGGCATATGAATGTCATTCATATTCATATTTTTCAAGTGTACTCAAAGTAAATAAGTGCATTTATTTAAAGAAGAGTGTTTTGTATAGGGCATGTTGGATCTTCCAAAATCTATGTTTTGCATCTGTACTCTGTAAATCAACTACCAGCAAACTGACTATTATGGATGGTTAACCTACCTCTAAAACTCAATCTATATGGTTTCAATATGGACAAGTGAATTACCAATGGATACAATGCAAAAAAAAACTAATGACACCAGTACTTGAAATGTATATATAGTGAAAAATAATCCTTTTGACTTTGTTTCAATGATGTTTTCTAAGGAAAAATTGCCTGCCTGGAACATAATGAAGTTACAAAACAGAGAACCATTATTTCTATTGTGTGAATAGAAGCAGCTTGTATTCAAGTGTATATAATTATGCCAATAATTCTCTTGTTGAATACTTTCAGTTATGGAATGTCAAACAAGATTCAAATATTGCTGCAATGCCATTTTTGGATGCTTACTCCATCACCTTTGAAAGTTCATGGAGAACAGCAGATGTGCTTGAGGACTGAAGGAACCCTGATGTCACTGCTGTCTTCAAAATGGGCAAGAAGGAAGATCCTTGAAATTACAGACCAGTCAGACTCACCTCCATCCCTGGTTAGAACAGCTGGTGATGGAATAGCTCATTCTGGACGTCATCTTTAAGCACATGGAGGAAAAAAAGAGTAGTCAGCATGGATTTACCAAGGGAAAATCATGCTTGACCACTTGGATAGCCTTTTATGATGTCATGACTGGCTTCATAGATGAGGGAAGACCAGTGGGTGTTGTCTACCTTGACTTCAGCAAGGCTTTTGACACTGTCTCCCATGTAAGCATAGGAAGTGTGAGTTAGATGAGTGGACAGTAAGGTAGATTGAGAACTGGCTGAACAAGAGCTCAGAGGGTTATGATCACTGGTGCAGAGTCTAGTTGGAGACCTGTAACTAGCAGAGTTCCTCAAGGGTCTGTTTAGCCTGAAGAAAAGACTGAGAGGCGATCTTCTCAATGCTTACAAGTATCTAAAGGGTGGGTGTCAAGAAGATGGGGCTGGTCTCTTTTCAGTGGTGCCCAGTGATAGGCAAAGGGGCAACGGGCACAAATTAGGGCACAGGAATTTCCATCTGAACAGAAGGAAAAAGCTCTTTACTTTGAGGATGATGGAGCACTGGAACAGGCTGACCAGAGAAGTTGTGGCATCTCCTTCTCTGGAGACTCTCAAAGCATGGACATGTTCCTGTGCATCCTGCTCCAGGTGATTACGCTTTATCAGGGGTGTTGGGGTAGATGATCTCCAGAGGTCCCTTCCAACCCCTACCATTCTGTGATTCTGTGATTCTGTAAATAATAGCCAAATGAGATAAGAAAGAAGAAAAGAATGACTTGTCAGTTAATGATTTCAAGAAGAAGATGAGATGTTTTAGAAAAATATTTTTGCTTATTGTCAAAACAGAGCATTCTGTGGATTCTAGATAATTAAAATTTTAATCGTGAACATGATTAAAGTATAGACTGGTAATTAAGAGCCATCTTTTCCATGTACTACTTGCATTACACAGTGCATAGAACATCCCAGTTAATCCTTCAATTATGAGACCATTATCAAGCACAGATACAACTTTATTCTCCTCTTAGCCTACACCAGTCATGTTATTTTGTCTACATGTTATAGTAATCTGTCAAACTGCTGTGGCATTTTTCCTTTATCCACTAAAATAATAAACCTACCATACACCTAGTTCACAGAATCCCTCTCACCAGGAAAGGTACTCTAACCTGTAAATGCAGTCTATTTTTTTGTTTTCTGTTTCTTTTGTATGTCTCTGTATGAAGTAGGTCTACCAAGGAAAAACACACACTGTGCTGCAGGTAATTCAGGTAGCTGCATATCAGAAGCACCCTATTTCCACAATTTATCACTCTTCAGAGATTATACAAATATTTTCTATACATTTTTGACTATTTGCTTTCAGATTACTAAAGAAAATGCTTTTCTGAAGACTGTAATATAGGTAATATTTAATTTCATTGTTATACCTACTTGCATATGCATAATCTTAAACATTGAAAAGCAAAAAAAAAAATTACATATATATGATTTTACTGTATTCTTCAACATGACAATTATTTGCAAAATTAAAAATTTCACAGAAAGATGATATCATAGAATCCAATAATCATATAATTATTCTGTTTGGAGAAAGTTATTCAGGTCATTTAAAGCAAGACTAATTAGGTCAGTTTGTGAAGGGTTGTGGGCATCTTGCTGCAGGGTTCGGTCATCCACATGGTAAAAAAATATCTCATATCTAATCAGAATTTCCCATGTTCTAACTTGTGTCCTTTGTGTCTCACTCTGTCACTGATCACTTCCAAGAGGCGTCTGGATCTATGTTCTCTGTATCATCTCATCAGGTGCATTGCAAGGTGTGCATTGGTGGTTCATGGTCAATCTGGTGTCCAACAAGACCCCAGATCCTGTTCTAAAAAGCTTCCTTACAGCCATAAATGCACCTTCAGATGCATATTCTTTGCATTTACTTTTCTTAAACTTCATGAGGTTCCTGTCAGCCCATTTGTATAGCAGGTCCAGGTCTCTCTCAATAGCAGCCCTGCCTTACAATGTGCAGACAATCCCCCCCACGCAGACATTTGGTGTTGTCTGAAAACTTGCTAAGGATGCACTCTGTCTGGCCATCCATGTCATTGTTTAGTTTGCCTATTTCCCTTATCAGCACTCTTTATTCCTCTAGAAATTTGATGGTGTTTCCAGACTTACTGAAAGTCAATCAAAGTGACTCAAAATTTTCCTGTAATAGATCTTCTGAAATTCCTTCGACATTGATATCTACAGCTCTACCATTTCTCTCTAGTAACAGATCAATGATTATCTTGAGACTGTTCTTTTTGATATGTATTAAATTCTGCTTATGTTGTTGCACTGGGTCTGATCGGATGGAGTGGGTTTTTTTGTCACAGCAGGCCGTACGCTGCTGGTTTTGGAATACTTACTAAAACACTGTTGATAACACACTAGTGATTTAGCTATTGCTGAGCAGTGTCAAGATTTTCTATTTCTCATGCTGCACCTCAGCAAGTAGGCTGGGAGTCAGTAAGAAGCTGGGAGGGGACATAACCAAGACAGCTGATAAGAGTTGACCAAGGGGATATTCCATGACACATGATAACATGTTCAGCAAGAAAAAATGAGGGGAAGTGTTTTTTTGGGAAGGTAGCCATTGCTTGGAGCCTGTCTGGGTGTTGGTCTTCTTGTGGAAGGTTGTGAGTGATTACCCTTCCTTTATTTGGGTCTTTTTGTTTTGTTTTTATATCTCTTTCCTTCACTTATAAAATGATCATGACCTGTGAATTTTCTCTCTTTTGTTCTTCCTATACTTGTTCTCATCCTGTTGGGTTAAGGGAGTAAACCAACATCTGCATGGAGCTTGCATTAGCTGCTGACCAGGGTCAACCTACTACAGTTGTCCTTATGTATATTGCTGAAATATTTCAATATGTAGGTTCCTCTTTTAAGTTTTATAGAATTTGTAACTTTTTAGTTTCTATTAATTATTATCACTTCCCTATTTTAGTGTATTACATGATTCTTTCTATATGTTTTGGTTTTTGTTTTTTTTTTTTTTAATGTCAGTACAGATAGAGTTTTTATATATGAATGCTTCATCATTCCAATCATATTAGTTATAGTTTTAACATGACTAGGCTGAACTTAAACATAAGTGTTTGATTATTTGTTCTTGCTTAATATCTTAGATCTACAAATAATTGAATAATTTCTTCTATAATCCATGTCCTAATTATTTTTGATATCTTGATTTTGTGTCAGATTACTTTAGCTC
>JANVCC010000018.1:29020468-29056784 GCA_025345505.1 Todiramphus chloris collaris
GACCCCATCAAAAAGCTCAACAGAAATGTTTTACTTTTTGATATTTTCCTTTTGGGTTCTAAATACAGACATGTATAACAAAGAGTAGGTATAATGTCCTTTCTTTATACTGAGGTTAACATTTCCAAATGATGTTACAAAATAAAAATGTACTTATTAAAATAATAAAATGTATTATTTATACCTGTATTTTGCAAAACTTTCTTTTAGTAAAGGCAAAGTAATTTTCAGCTCAGGTAAACTAGAGTGTGTGTATATGTTGCAAATAGATTTTTCTTAAGAGTTTTATCTTTTGTTCTTTAATGTTGACTAAAACATTTTTGATTCTGGACCCTCACTAAAAAGAGGGCATCTGGAACTCTTACAATAGCAATTTGACTGTTAAGTCATTCTATTTAAAATAAACAAAAAACAAACAACACACACACACCCCCCTTTATTAATTGTCTCAGTAATAGAGATGAAAATGAAAAGGCCATCCAACTTCTCAATGAGAATCTTCAACACTAGTTGTAAGACTGACCTCCCTTGAATTTACATGGTTGAAAGTGTGTAATTTATGATGAATTAGTTTAATCTAACTTTAGAGTTAATATAAACAGGTATCTCCAAAGTCTGTCCCATCTCTCTGTGCTAGGAACTGACTTTATCCTGTACTTTATAACTGATTTTTCTTGCTATTGCATCATTTTAGGATTTTTAAGTCATTGCTCATCATGCTTTATTCACTGGGTTAACCTAAGTGATTTTCTGTCTCAGTACTTCCTTCCCCAAACTCCAGTGAAAGGAATAGCCACTGTCCTAGCAAATTAATCACTGAGTGCTGAATAACTAATAAGCAGTGTGGTCAAAAGGAGCTGTAGGAACTGGGTTAAAAGACCTACATTAACCTTTTGCTTCCTCATGTACAGGTCATCCTGGTTCCAGTGGAGGCCGGAATTTTTCCATTTCTGTCAGGACAGAACTATAGCTGCAGAGTTATTTTTTGTGTGAATAGAAAAAGGCACTAATTTTCCCTTTTTTCTCTTTTAGGCTCCCAAGGGAGCTATGTGGAGCAGAAGATCCTGTGTCAGTAGGTCAGAAGCCTTGAATTATCTGTGAAGGTTGTGCTTCATCCTCTATAGCCTTATGATCTTCTTAGTGACTTGTCAAGGACTGATTTAATTATGCAAACTTAGCCAGCTATCAGTCAGGTCCAATGTCTCTAATATCTATTGCCCTCCAAATGTTCTGCCAATAATGTAATTGTCATTCCTGGTCTATAAGAAGATTTCAACATACTGAATTCTGTATAGAAAATCTTTCTCAGTAGCAAAGGATGTTTTACAGCTAATATCCTTTAAGATTATGAAACATTTCCCAAGTATGGATTATTGACCAAATTAATTTCCTAGAGGGCTACAGATTAAACACAAATCATGGTTTCAAATGTGAAAGGTCATGTTCAACCACAAAGCTACAGTTCAAAATATGACTTTATCACTTCTACTACTTCTTTCTGCTCTGAATTATTCATCAAGTTAATTTTTTATTATCATAAGTATTCTTACCCTTTAAATTTAATAAAAAATATGAAGAAATTTGGGTTCTTATGTTATAAAAGTAATTTTAAAGAGTAATATAATAAATCTAACATTCCCACGGCACAAGAGAAAATAAAAAAATAAGTTTTAGGTTGAGTAGAAATTCTCTCAATCCAAATAATTTTGAAAGTTAATAAAACTTGTCCTTCAGATTTATTTGCCTGGATTTCACAGAATCACAGAATAATTGAAGTTCAAGGGATGTAGGAAGATGTCCAACTCCCTGCTCAAGCAAGCTGCTCAGGGATGAGTCCAGTCAGTTTCTGAATTTCTCCAAGGATACAAACACCACAGCCTCTCTGGACAATAGCACCTGGTCCACCATTTGACCACCTTCACAGTAAAAACCTGTTTAAATAGAATTTCCCGTATTTCATTCTGTGCCCATTGCCTCTTGCCCTTTTATTGGACACAACTAAGAAGACTCTGCCTTCTTATTTTCTACTTCCCACCCCTAGTATTTGTATATATTGGTTTTAACTGCATATATAAACATATATTAAGTATATATTTTTATAATGTTAATGAAAGAGATGATTCTTTTTGTGACTGTAGACTATTTTAATATTTTATTTTCTACAAGTTACTGGAGAAAGTTTGAGTATTTCTAATATTAATTAATTTTATATCTTAACAAGAGACAAAATAACAATAAAGATCACAGATTAATGAAACTATGTCTGTGATTTTTATTCCTTGTACTCAGTGATCTTAAAGGTCTTTTCCTGCCTAAATGATTCTCTGATTCTTCTTCCTAAGGAATATGTTCCATTAAGAAACTGTGGGGAAAAAAAATACACAGCAGAATTTATAATGATTTTCAAAATTGCTCATATATATTAAAAATAGAATAAATAGAAATGGTTGCTTTGAATGTAAGACTATTCCTTTCATGTAAGAATACACTGAAGTAATGATTTAAAACCCCAGTTAATCTGAAGCAAGCTAATTTGTATGCATATTGTAACAAAAAATTATCACTGTAGGTAAGTAAGAAAGAGATTATTTGGAAAAAATGAAAATGTATAGATAAGTAAATTTAAGTCAATATGTCCAAAATGATCGATTTCCAGGATTCTTTAAAGCATTAGACAATTAACTTCTGGCAAATATATCTATCATTTAAAAAATGAACATTTAATATATATTCAGTACACTGCTATTAATACTGCTACAGAAGCTTTTAAGTGACCTTCCAATAGTGATGACACCAATGCCCAATTACTATTGATGACTATGGGATAAAAATTTCACCTCTAAACTTTTCTAACTACTGAATGAGTTATAAATAGTAGTCCTATTAAGTGAATAACCTGCTATTCAATTAACGGTTAATGATGCATAGGGAAATAGCTTCGAACACTCTAAAATGGACTTGAGATGATTCGCAAATTTCACATGAGACTTCTGAATACTCAGTTGTGACTAACACCTAGTGATAATACTTTTATACTTTTCCATCATGTACTCTATGATGTACAAAATGAACTCTGGAAAGGATCAGTTAAGTAACTCAATGGATAGTCCCAGAATCCTTTGAAAGTAGTGGTCCAAGTGTTTTGATTTCTTATGGACATTTTATTATCTTGGAATCCAAGTCTCTAAACACTTTTTATTACATTTTCTCCTAATCCATTCTATTCCTGAAGCCTAGTCTGTTTAATTTAAAGCACTTTCTTTTTTTTTTTTTTTATGAATATTAAAATGTATATCTAACGAAGTATATTTTTTAGGAGGCAAATCACAGAGAATTATAAAAAAGGAGGTTGAAATTTCATTTGTTCCCTCCCTAATCCAGGTTTTAAAGTAATAAATTTCATTTCTGAGAGATATTTTCTAGGATTTTGCAAATAAGTCAGTGATTAACACATTGCAAATTCTATGAACCATTTCAGTGTTTAACTATAAATAGGATCACAAAAAATCCACAGAATGTTTTTATAAAGCTTTTGTGTTTTTTCTGAACTTCTGAACTAGTTGAAATTTTATACAAATTAGAGACATAATTTCATAATTTTTCATTTTCTTTATCACAAACATCACTGGTTTTTATAGTACCTTTTGTGTACCTCAATGCCATTACTGTGTCCTTCCCCACTCTCTTCTTTCATAAACTAGGTTAATTACCCCGCCGCGACTTTGGGTCTTTGTTCTTTGATCTTTCATTATTCTCAATGCTTTTAGATTGTATCTGGCCGAATGCATCTTTCATAAAATTCACTGCCTAGTTCTTTCACAAGGGGATTCAGCTGAGACATCACTAATACTAAGAAGGGAAAAGTGAATTCACCTCATACGGAAAACTTGTTCTTGTTTCTTCATCCTGGTACTGTGACTGTCTTTTTTTTTGGAATGTGACATTATTGCTCAAGCTCATCTTAGTATCTGAATTCTTCTTGGAAGAACTTTTGCCTAGTTGGATTTTTTTTTACTCAGATTATTCCACACAAAGTAAAGAATTTTTTAATGCCTGTAACTGTATTGAATTTTTTTTTTTTTTTTTTTCCCCTGAACTGTTCCAGAGTTCCTGGGCACTATTTTAATTTTTAATCCTATTACTTATTGGTATATTTGTTAACAATATTTTCTATGTGATCATCAAAGTCCTATGAGATATTCAATAATCTTATAACCAGGACAGTCCTTAAAGGAAAATTTCCTGGGATACAGTATGTAAAGGTCACTTTTATCCCTTCTATTTCCTCTTCTGCATGTATACTCCAGCACTATAGAACTTGTAATTGCAGCAATGCAATTGCACCATAAACCATCATGACAGACACTTTTCCATTTCTATAGGGGATAATTTATGACTGCTTGCTTTGTTTCCTTGTTTGATTATGAGAATGCCAGAAGGGAAAAAAAAGAAAACAAAAACAAAAAAAAAAAAACCAAAAAAAACAACCAAAAAAAACAACCAAAAAAAACCCCAATAGAAACCAAACATCAAATCAAAACCATACAAGGAAGGAAAGAAAATATGACAATGGAGAGAAGAAATAAGAGCTACACCCTACAGTCTCAGCTGTGAACCATGTTAGCATTCCTCCATCTGCTGTATTCTGTGACTTATATATCTAATTTTAGACTGAAAATGGCTCAACAGAACATATGTTTTTGTATGTAGTAAAAATGCTAGAATAGTATTTGTCACTGTACAAACAATTAGTATAAATTAATATGTACCGATACATGGGGTTTAAATATCAACATTTTATGAGTCTAATAAAGGGCTATCTTTATTAGAAAATAGATGTATCCCTGAGCATAATTTATGATTGTTCAATTACATTATAGATTAATTATAATTGTTATAGAAGATCTTTAAGATTCTGAAAACATTAATTTAATGTTTCATATTTAATTATATTGTCAGCATTTTTTCTATAAAAATGTAATATCACATAATAACATTTGAGTCATCACTCCCTGCTACCAATTTGGTATATAAGTATTCCCTCCCTTCATCAGCAAGTCTGCAATTTTCTTTTTTAAATTTTACCCACCATACTGTCATGAAATTCTTATAAAAAATCTAGATAAAACCAGTGGAATAAGTATCAACCAGGAAACAATGAAGTATTTACTCTCAGAACTTCTGATTTTATTATCAAAAGCTAAACCCTTTTACAACCTTCTTATCATGGTTAATTTGGCAGAACACTTTGAATGTCAAATCTAGCACTAAAATTTTAAATAATCTTTTCGGGAATATCACAGTTTGCAAAAATCTTTTCACTTGCTTTAACAGGTAAATGAATGTCTCTGTGCACAAGAATTGCATGACAGGTATTGGGAGATATATTCTGAAAAGGGAAAATACATTGCAAAGAGCTACACAATTCATGTGTACATAATACACAGCAACTTTGATTCCTGACTCCTGTCATGGAGTCAACACAGAGTTTAGAAGCAGTTACTTGATTACTCTTGGAAATATGTTCATACTATTTACTTAAAGGCAGCATGTAATGAGGGCAGGATTCTTTAGTTTTACTTTTCATGTCTATTGAGTTCTGCCAACATAGCCTATAAAACAATATGTCCGTGGATGTTTTACTTAAGATGCCAATACCCAATGTCAACAGATCTTGCTTCTGTTCTTCAGAGTTCCATTTAGGTGTTTCACAGTTTTTATCATTGAAGCTCTTTGGAGTACAGTTTACACTCAAATGTCAGTTATAGACTCGTGCATGGCAATTGCTGTTATAAAATGTCTCATAAAAATGTGAAATTATTCTGGTGCTGTTTCCTCTGAAAACATTATCCAGAGCCACATGTTTTCTGACATCACATGATCAGACCAGAGCAGTGCAGCCACACAGTCTCTGAAACGGGGCGTACAAAAGCACCTTGATCTAAAAGACAGAAGATAGTATTCAGTTCACATTATTTGTGATTTTAATGGAATTTCTAGCTTCTGAATATCAAAACATACAATTAATTGTCTAGATAAACAAATCTCATGTAAATACTCAACCTGAGAGTTTCATCTAAAGTTGCAGAGCAGTGACACAGGGCAGTCATTAGAAAAAATAGAAAAGATGGGCCACTGTAGACTTGACTAATAGAGGGGTATCAAAACTGCAGGTCTAAGATACACGGGTGATCTAGTCATGACTCTATTCTCAGCCTTCAGCCATGGAAAAAGAGTTTCTTCAAGCAATACCTTTGCAGAGAGATCCTAGACAAAACAGACTACCCAGCCTTGTATAGGGTATGCATGCCTCACTGAACTATGTTCACTGAATTCTGTGATTCTAATGGAGTGAAACTATGGGCATAGCAGTTCCCTCAGCAGCTGAGAAGGAAGAGAAAGAGCTGGAGGCAAGCAATGTTCTCCTTGACATCTCCCTCTAGCTTTACATACCATGGGTCTATGCATTACCATTTTGCTCTAGTAAGTTAAGAAAGCACCCAGCAAGCCACCACAAATCATTTGCAGGTCTAGGGAGTTCACTTGATCCCAGTTACCTGAGCTACTAAGGGAGGACAACACTTGGGGAGAACAGTAGTTAGCCACAAGAGGATAAAGATAAACGAAATTAATACAACAAATTTGTGTTTGTCTTGTGACAGATTTTAAGTTAGTCTTTCTGACAAATTGATGGATGACTAAAGGTTTTATTGAGAAGGAGTCAGATTTTCAAAACTTCATTTCTCAGTCTTCCCTTAAAATACCACACACTGAAATCAGTAGTTTAACTTTCACAAACCTGGGAATATTGAGAGCTTTACAAAATTTCAAGCTGCAGGAATCTGTTTTGAAAATCTTAGGTTACAGCTTGTGATGGGTTGACTTTGGCTGGATGCCAGGTGCTCAAAAAGCTGCTCTATCACTACTATCCTCAGCAGAATGGGGCAGGAGGTAGGGAAAATAAGATGGAAAAAAACCCTTGTGGGTCAAGATTCTCCACTTTCCATCTGGAGGCAATGTCTAGCTACTTCCTAGGAAGTAAGGCTTCAGTATGCAGAATGGTTGCTTTGGAAGATAAATGTCATAATAACAAATGTCTCCCCTCCTTCTCCTTTCCTTTAGCTTTTATTGCTGAACAGATGGGATATGGTATGGAATATCCCTTTGGTCAGTTTGGGTCAGCTGTCCAGTCTGTGTTCCCTCCCAATATTTTGCAGATCTCCAGCCTACTTGGGGGAAAGATGTTGGAGAGACAGCCTTGATGCTGTGCAAGCACTGCTCAGCAGTGGCCAAAACACTGGTGTTCTAGCAACACCTTTTTAGCTACCACTACAAAGCACAGCACTATGAAGGCTGCTATGGGGAAAATTAACTCCATCTTGGCCAGACCCAACATGGTTCTGTAAATTGCAGTCTTTACAATTAGTTAAATGAGGATCTGATATTGCAGAACTACAACTGAAAAAGTTTTAGCTATGAACATTAATGGAATAGAGGCTCATCTTCTAGCAGCCAATGGAAGGCTGTGAAATAGGTCAGACAGGTTCATCAAATGATTGCCACCTGCATAATCAGCAATCTATTAAGATTAATGAGGCTCTCATAGGATATTCTGTACTCCATCTGAGCACACATTAAAATCAGATTAATCAGAAAGGTCTATATATCTTCTTTCATATTTTAAAATATGAAATTCTATGCTTATTTATTAAACTGAAAAGAATTATAATGATAACGCCTTATACAAATCAGTTTTAAATTCTGTTGTTCATAGATTATTATTGGTTGAAAGAGAATCTCAGAAAGGAAAAAGTCAGTTCTGAAAAAGCAATCCTAAATCATATTACATATGCACAAAGTTCCCTGTCCAGTATTTCTGAATATGACTTTCTGAATATACATTGTCACCCAAGCTTATTCATTGTGTGATGGTGCAAGTACAAAAGTGTTTGTACAAAACTGATCTTGCCATTGTCTTTTCTATTGCACTTTTTTGTGCTGTTATAATTAGTAGTAGACGTAGTAAATGAAGAGGAAAATATAGACTAAATTATTGTTAGTATCTAGAAGACCAAAACCAAGAAACTGTTCATTTGATTTATAAAACCAAAATTCTTACCAAATGCAGTTTGAGGTCCTGTCAACTGACATTCATAGATATTAAGTGGAGAGCATAAGTGGAAATACAATGTTGCCATGTTGCTGTCACAGGTTACCCATAAATCCTAATACGAGAACATCAGAAATCATTATAAACAAATAGTCTGATTTTTGTTTGTTTTTTTTGAAATACTGTCAGCTATTTTGGAAGGAATTATTCATCTTCTAACAGGAATTTAGCTTTATAGAAGAAAGTAACGTTAAAACATGTCTGAGGTTTCATAAGACAAGATAAACAGATTATGCTAGGGTTAGATTCAGTGAGGAAATTCAGCACTGTGAAACCATCAGCATCCAGAGCTCACAAAGGCTTAATATTATATTTATTGTATTTTGAAGTAACCCATCTAATTTATATTTCATTTGGTAACTTTTTTATAAGCTACATTCCAAATGTTACTTCTCCTAAGTCATCTTTATTTTAGAAAAAAACGTGTTCCTTGAAGATTGATGCACAGACTTACATTCAAAAAACCCTCGTTTTTCAGTTGTCCTAAAACACACTAGTTAATGGAGAGGGTATGAAAACCACAGGTAAAACTACAGTTTGTCCTGTGAAACAAGATAATTGGTGCTTTATGAGCCAAGAAGAATATATTATTTGTATATTGACACAGTCCTTATTTACTATGATCTATAGATGCCCTTTCCTTTTTTATTCAACCACTCCAGGCCTGGTTTTACTGCATATGATTAATTTTGTTTCCTTATTCACTCTTATTTTTTCTGAGTAATCAGAGAAACAATTTTGCCAGTCATCTCCTACATTGTTCATGGACTATCTGACTACAAGAATGCTTGCCTTTTAAAAGAAAAAAAACCCCAACCCAACAACAAACAAACAAAAACAAAACAACCACACAAAAAACTAAAAGGGATTTTTTTTTATCATTTCCAGTGTATACCTTCCTAGCAGAGTTCATACAGTCCACATACTATTTCTCTGAACTTCTATTCATCACTTGCAGGAAATACAAGTCTTTCCAAGATCTCTGGACCCCTGTTCATTGCTTCATTTAATGTTATTAAATGAAAAAAAAAAAAAGTCACTTTGATGCATCACTTTAATAGGAGGAGTGCTCCCCCTCCCATCAGTCTCTTTCTATTAAAAGAAAAAGTAGCACTGCAATTGTACCAGTTCAAGTAAAGTAGAAGAGGTCTTACTGTTGTCCGAAAAAGTGGATTTTTCACCCGGTGTGCAATAAATCCAATTCTTACACACACAGGAGAGATATTGCTGATTTATTTCAGAGTTGTGCAAGCCTGGGTGCTCAGTGGTTTCCCACAAATCAATCACAAGAAACGGAACTCTCTGTGCTACTATGTTAGTACTTTACAAGCCCATCCTCTTTATGAAGATTGATTAGTAATTTACATACAATTATAATACTTCTGACTCCATACTTCCACTACTATGCATATTCAGGGGAAGGGTCTTCACCTGGTCAAGGGCCTTTTTGACCTATGGCTGTGATTTTTAGTATTATAATGAAGCTAGTTCACATAAGGATAGCACTAATGGTTCTTTAGCTGACAGTACAAAACTACATAAAAACAATATAATCTTTAAGTCCATTTGGTTTACATGTTTACCACGGGGGTTCTTTTTCAAGGACAAGGCAATTCTTGATTAAAAGTTCCCAGAATGAACTACGTCAACAACTTCAAGGATAGTATCTTTTTTATATGAACTAATAGTTATCAAAAGGCCTAACTAAATCCATAAGCAATCTCTGGGCAGATAACATCTACTGTTTAAGATGAAGAGAAGGAAGTCACGAGTCTTTCTTAAAGCATGTTAAAGGTTGATAAAGTACTGGGAAAACAAAATAACTGTTCTGGTGTCCCACCAGCATGGACAGAGATGACTGTGTCTAATGGAAACATTGCTACTTGTGGTGATGGTAGGTGAATGAAGGAAACAGTAATTGTATAGAGAAAGAAGATATTAAACTACTTTTTTTTTTTTTTTTTTTTGCTATAAGTGTGTCTAAGTTGCACTAGACAAGTTGATTTGAGCATGGTTTTACTTAAGCTATTATTAAATATTTATCTTGCTACAGCAATATTTCATTGCATTCACTAATCATGTCCACCATTTGTCATACCAGATGGATAACTAAACAAATAGTGTTCATAGTCTATGTACTAAAAAAAAAAAACAGTTAATAAAAATGACTGATAATTGTTGAAGAAGTGTCTATAACTTGTGGAACATATCCACAACTGTGTAGATCAGTGTAATTTCATCTGTTTCAACAAAACCCTGTCATTTTAAACTATGAAAGCTGAACATTTTTTTGTTATATCCATATCAGAAATGGGGGTACTGTATTTAAAATATATGTATACTTTTTACTGATAATGATTATTTTATGTTTATTATTCTACAAAGTAGTAAGTTGTTATCACTGAAGTATATGTGAATTGAGAAATCGTTGTAGATTTTGTAAAACAAAAAAATCACATTCTTATTGGACATACCAAAAGATAATGGCAGAATGCTTTTTACACTAAAGAGTATGTTCATAGAACTGAAGGAAATAGAGTGCAAAACACAGGATGCTTCCAGAATAGAAGCCTTTTCCTGGTTTAACAGTTAGAAATTATTTTTTTTCCCAAAGTCATTGAACCTTCTAATAATGAAATCCATGCTTTCTATGAATTCCCTTTACTACATAGAATTGATACACTATATGTGGAGTGTAACTACTGTAAGAAACCCTATTACTTTGTATTAAACAGAGTATCTTTTTACTCTATTAGTTTTATCTCTGATTGATTTCCAATGAGAGCCTTGAACTGTTAAAGTAATGACTTCCCTGCAATCATAGCAGTTTTGCTCTATTTTGCTTCTACTCTCAGTAATCCTTCAAGAAGGGAGACTTTCTAAGGAAGGAACATTTTTTTACCACTATTGCTCACTCAACAAATCTTTTCCCATAATCTGTTCTGTGCATGCCCTAAAGAAGTGTTCATCCTGACCCACATTCTCATACCCCCTGAACTTCCCCACACTTCTTGCTTATAAAAACATTTTTCCTAATGTTAGCAGTTTGCGTGATGAATCATAGAATTATAGAATTATCTTGTTTGGAAAAGACCTTTAAGATCATCAAGTCCAACTGTAAATGAGTTTTCCTGGACCCTGAGCCAAGAAGATATTGACACATTTTTTAAATGTTATTTCAGTGGACATCTTTATTATCTTTGAGCTTATGTCACAAGAAATAACTTGTTAGGCCAAAGCTCTGAATAAGTTTAACGTTATTTAAGATAAAAACACAGAGTAAAATTATTTACTTCCATTGGAGTCTTTTACCCTTTTATTTTTTCCTCCTGTACTTGCCTGTTACTATGAAATATATTTCAGGAAGTTACATTGTAATTTTCATTTTTATGTGTGCAGAATTTGTGATCTTGGAGCTTGAGCTTCTTCAAGATAAGATCCAGTACAGGAACTGCAGAGCTTGCACAATTTTACATTTTACACTCATGCTTATTGCTGATACAAGCTATAATTCAAATGCACAGTTAAGTCCATCCATGAAGAAGAAATAAAATATATGAAAAGTAAAACCACTACAGTGACTACATACCTTTTAGCCTTATAAAACAAAACAAAACCAAACCACAAAACCCCTAAGCCAAACATAAACATTTTTAATGAAAAAAGCACAAAACCTGGTAAGAAAATCTAGTGGGATCTTTCTGTCCTTATAGAAAAACAAGTGACAGTTTAGTGATCTTTTATTTTCAATGAAGCTATTTGTAAGGGTTTCACCCATGTCACTAAAATACCCTCTGTTATTTCTTATTCTATGCTTATTCAGCATGCTGATAATAAGCTTCTTTAGCATAAAATAAGCTGTTCTTTACTTTGCAGGTCATGTGACTGTGAATGGCACAGTATGCTTCGAGTCCAACTACTTTAGATATGCTAGACAGAGGAAATGCTAAGCATTACACAGTTTTAGTCAATTTTTGGGCCATATGTAAAGACTGATAGTGTGTCTTGACATTTTTTTCTAGAAGTGATATAACTGGAAGAGGGGCAGCAAATACTGATCACGAAGGTGGCTTTAAGTCTCCTCTTTCTCCTGATCTCCAACAACATTGATTTAAATTGGGCATCCTGGGAAACTACTTTCTATTATATATCAAATTTTTGTGTGTCTTGGACGCAAAAACCAGAACATCTACAACATTTTGCATATCATCCCCTATGTCTTTGACATACTTCTTTTGCTGCTTGGGCATCGTCATTGTCATACTCTCTACACCAAGGCTAGCAGAGCCTGCAAAGCCTATCCTAGAGTAATTCTCTTAAATGTTTCAGTTTATTTCCACCAAAATACGTGAGTCAAGTTGGTGATGAACCAATAACTATGTTACACTGGTTTTGCTTGTTTACTGAGTGTGTGTGTGTGAAAGATAGTAATCATCTGCTTGATTTGAAAATACCTGGAAGAGAATAGTGTAATGGTATACCAGGATACATAAGATAACAATGCAGGATGATTTTTGATTAAAATCCTGTGCTGATTTATTGTGATGTTTGATTTGGACAGACCTAATAATTGAGTATGCTTTATTTATGACTACGACAAAAGCGTGACTGAGATATCCAACCCTGATAGAAAACTGTAAGAGAGCAACTAGATGCTGATTATGCTTTTCAGGCACAGGAAGAATGTTAAATAGATTTCTCTTACTTTTTCTTAGTGTTGATCAATGAATCATAGTCTTGAATTCTTATGCTAGTCACCTTTAGCATCTGAATTTTCTTAGCAGGAAGATTAGAAATGGATTTAAGATATCTTCAAAATCCTCCAGCAAGTGAGCAACATCAAACTGGACACTTAGAAAATCCTACTGTGCTATCTTCAATAAGAAAGTTACATATGGTGAAATAAAAATAACAGATACAAACCAACTTAAAATTTATCTTTTCTTTTTTTTTCTTTCTCTTTGGATGCATTTATAACACTGTATTTTATCAGCTTAAGTACTTGTTGACATATCATGTCATACTTATTATTTATTGCATGTAAATACTTTGCAGATGAGATTCATTTAACCCAGCTTTTGCTATGCAAAAACTACGCATTGCTGTAAGGTTCGTCTATGATTGGGAATGGGTAGATACCTCCAAATACCATTTAGTCTTCTTTAATTTTGATTGCCATTTTGAAATACAGCAACACATGACAAAATGAAGTTAGTATATATATATATGCATGTTTACTACATATATTGAATTACAATTTTTTTTAAAGTTAATTATAATTGACTTAATTAACAAGCAAAAAATAACTAACCAAATACAGAATCTATTTAAACATTTAAAGTTTATAGATTAATTACATTGTTTAAAAGTATAGTTTTCTTTCTCTGATTTATTCTCATTTTTCAAGCATACACCATTGTTCTTTTACTGTGACCCATTAACATTCTAAATGAGAGTTTGAAGCATCCTTTTCCTACCTATTCCTTTCTTCTTATTTTGTACTTGTGAGCTTTCTATTCTTTTTTGTTGAGTCTATTCAGTACTTTTTTTTTAATGTATATGGTATAATATAGTTTATTTACATAACATTTATTCTCTAGCCTGCAAAAAATTCCTTGTTTATGACAGCTATTCTCTACCTGGTGTGTTTTACAAATATTGGATATTCATTTGTTATTCTTAAGGCCTGCTTCACACAGCTTGAAAGACTGTATTCTCTTAATGACCAGTACTTGTGCATTTGAGATTTACGTCACTTCTGTTATAAGCCTGTGCCTACACATTTAAGTCTCCTTCTGTCATTCTGTGCTTGTGATTTTTAAGAATAGGATGTTAAAATCCCTTGTCATGTTCCAATGTCCTTAAATTTGTGTTTTCCTGATGAAGCGTCTAATGTTTTATTATCATAACCAGGTCACATACCCTTTTTTTAGGGTCACTGAACATTTACTCTAGATACATAATGATTCAGTAGAAAATATGCATGTATCTATAGCTACATTTAGATATACAACATTTTGGTAGTTACTTGCTAGTAACATTTGACAGTTACATCAAATGCCCTGACACACATTCAAAACCTCTTTACATGCAAGGAGACTATAATGGAGAAAAGATAACCATGGTTCATAGCCTTAACAGTTTTTTGTTTAAGAATTACTATCCTCAGCAGGTGTGCAGAACCCTAGCTGAGACTGAGATCTTTTATCAGATTTCATTCATGTTGAACCTGGGAGAAAAGGCAAAACCCTGTGAGTTGAGATAAGGAGGATTTAATAGAACAATGAAAAGGAGAAGTAACATTAATAACACTAATGTAATGAAAAAATATATAAAGTCAGTAATATAGAACAAATTGTCCATCTCAGGATGCACTGACAACACGGCCTGTGCCAGACACCTGCTGTGCCCTCTAAGCAAGAGCCTGTGCCCAGCCCACCGATTATTCAATAGCATACTGACATTATACCCTTATATAACAAGCATGATGTCAGTATGGTATCAGATAACCCATTGTCTGGTTCAGCTGTCTATCCTGGATGTGGCTCCCTCCCAGCTCCTGATGAAAGTTAAACCTATCCTAGCAGAGCTTAGAACATCTCTGCTGAATGTCTCTTTTGGGTTGCTCTGTAACAGAAAAGTATCAAAAAAACTAAAGGAGGTATGTTGAAGGGCCATCAGAATTGACAGGATCTGGTGCATTGCTTTGTGAGGGGAGCTTGGAAAAGAGACATCTCTGGGAGGACTTGGCAGGAGGCCCCAGTGCTTACAGGGAGGGTGCTGAAGAGATAGACCCAGGGTCTTCATAGTGGTGCATGTATATTTTTAATATGCCATGAACCTGAATGACATATTCAGTACCGTACCATGTGGCAGGCTGGCATACACAATGAAGTAAATATGTGTAAAAGTGCTTTTAATGGTAATATCAGGAGAATTATAACATCTCCATAAAAGTAATTTTGAAAATCTATTCTTAAATTTCTGTCCAAGTCTTGTCCAAATACTCCTGGAAATATGCCAAAACATATGTGTGTGCATAAATACAATTAATGTTCCAAAATCATGCTGCTAGTTTTATATCTGTTCATGCTTGTCAGATATGTATAATTTTCTTCTGAGGACCAATGATGAATTTTTTTAGCTACTGTCATAGAACTAATTGAATTTACAGAGGGTTAAATTTCCTGTCTACTATGAAAAAGATTTAGAACTGGCTGCTAATGTATTAAAAAGCAAAAGTTACTGTCTGGAGAAAGAAACTAGATGCAAAGTTTCTCCAGAGGTTCTTAATTATATGTGAATATTATCTACATAGGGTAAAGGAGAGGAAGATATGGGTGCCACTGAAAATCTCTGTGTCAAAAAATTTGGCAAGTATTCAAATTCAGCCCAGTGCCAGAAAACAATTGACAATATTAACTGTGATCTTTCTGACCTTGACAAAAGATAAAACAACAAAGAAAAAAGAAAAAACAATATCACAACCCCATGCTTCTGTTTTGTCATCAAGAAAGAAGAAACATGATCTGGTAAATTCAGACCTTTCAACTTTTATGTTTATTTTGGACTACTTCCTACAAATGCTTCTGAAGACACATTTTATCACCACGTTATTGTATATTGTAAGAGGAAAATTATAATTAGCTACTTAACATCTTTGGCAGATGTGTATGAAAACATTTTAAATGACTATATAAAATGTTCAGCATTAAAACCATATTCTGTCTCAAATATAATTTGTTTCATTTTTCTGTTTAATGAAGTGTATAACAGTGATAAATTGTAGAATTCTTTGTAAAGAGTGTTCATATTATTTGTATAATGCAGTTGGTGAACTAACTGTATTTCAAAAAGCAAATGAGTTGATGGGATGGAAATGTAATTTGCAGCTTAAAGATCAAAAAGCAAAGCAATAACATCGCACCACTGATACTTAATTAAATTAGTGTGCATTTCACTTAAAGAGGCAGCTTTGGTGCTTCAGATTCAGTAACCCTCTCAAGGCCAGTATAGTGGACATGCTCTGAGGCACTTAAAAAATGGAGATGGCAAGCTCATCTCCATGGGGAATTGCTGGTGTACACAATGGGCTCCACTGGCAGTAACTGGGTCTAAGAGTCAAAAGGACAAACATGAACAAAAAACGGCAAAGTCAGTTAAAGGATTGAGACTTGGCAGCTTCAACTTTATCACTATTTTAACAGAGATAACTACAGGATATGAGGAAGGAAGCACACTTTTGTTTAGGTTTTGCCCTATTATTTTCTCATGGACTTCAAAAGACAAATTGTGAGAGTGAGCATGTGACTAGCATTATTGTAAACAAAATGCGACTACACAAATCCTAGTTGATTTTAATGAACAGTCTTCTCCTTATGTACTTTCACTTTTTACAAAACTAATATTGTCTAAGATTTGGTACTTAAGAGTCCCTACTCGGCGTAACAAGATAAATGTAATTCAGGAGAAGATATTTGCTCTCTGTCTACAAGACATGGGACTGGAGCTACAGAAAATCACTAGCATGAAGTGCAAATGAGTTATGAATTGATATTAAAAGGGAGCTGTTCATTGTTATGAAGCATTTTTGACAGTTGAAACAATTGAAAGCTGCTTATTGTAAGCATCAAAGGAAGAGGAGAATGAGCAATGAATATGAAACCAGACGGACAAACTGGGTTACATGAAAGCTGTTAAGTAAAAGTCACATGTCATGTAGAAGAACAAATAGAGGTATTATATAAACTATTAGTATTCTTTTTTCAGACAAATGAGAATTCTGTGTTTTAACAACATCAAATTATTTCATTTATCCCAAATATCTAATTTAATAAACAACCTATTTCTAAGAAATGAATTATGTTGTTCTCCAGTCATCATGGAACATGTATTAGTAAGAATTATCTAAAACTGAGTAAATATTCAGGTAAGATGATAGCAACCTTATTTTATTATGAACAGAGCAAAATCTTTCTTAAAAAACTTCTTTTTTTTTTTTTTTTTCCCTTATTTTTTTCTTCTGTAGCTGCATTGTCATGACTATTTACTGCATTTTTTTCTGTAGTTTCTGGAAAAATAAAGCTCCTGATCCCATGTGTAGGCTTTAACCTTGCAATGCTTTTACATTCCTGGTAAAAGTTTAACTGTTTTGAATGGTTGTAATGGTAATTCTTTGGTAATGTTTCAGCTTGCATGATTAGAAGGATAGCTTTAATACATGAGATAATGTTTCCTGTGATAGCCTACAGACTATGTCTCCTATGCAGTATTCAAGATGTGATGTCTGTAAGCCTCTGAGAGTGGCTTCCTTCCTGGGCTTTATTAGAGAAAGATGCAAAGATACTCCTTATGACTTTAAAAATGAAGTTAGCTTTAACAACATCACTAGATAAAAGTGTCATATAACTGTAAAACAATCTCATTTCCAATATATAGAAAAAACAAGCTTAGTTACTAAGGACAAAGTCTATCTCCCAGAGAAAACTGGCTGAAAATGGTAAAGTGATTTCATAATTGTGAAAAGGTCAAACACTGATTCCTTAAGAGTTCATGCTTTATGTGCTGCTGCACAGATGATAACCACGGATTCCTTCCATTCAGTCAGTAAACAAAAAGGCCAATCTATCAGCTTACATGTATTTAATTCAGAGGTGGAATTTGACCCAGTTTGTCCTTGTCTCTGTGTTGCTGAAAGGTTAAGAGTGATCTTTCAAAACAGAGGAAAATGCTACAGTGTCTTCAAGGCAAATGATTTCAGAATGGCTATTAACCTCTGCACTTGGATCAAAATTTATAAAAGAACATGAGAGAAATTGAATCAGCTTTAATGCAGCCTGGCATGATTTTCTTCTATGCCACAAAGAAGCAACTCAGAGGCCACTATGAAGTCATATAGTCTGTTCCAAGACACTCTCAGTACTTACTAAAAACTAGTCTCTGCTCTGAGCTGCAGGAATGCCAAGTGAGTAAATACATATCATGTTCATTTTTATTAGTACAAAATCATTAATTTGAACAAGAAACATCTGTATGAGTATTTTGTCATTTGAGTTATTAGCCTCCCATATCTTTTCATACTTTATCCTGAATGCATATAATGACATTGAGTATATATGTTATGTTTAATTTAATCTGTAAGTCTTTATGGTTAAAACTACTTGTTTTTATGAGAGTCCCAGCATATCTTTTATTACAGAAAATGTAGAAACAAAATTATAGTGATAATATAAATCAAATACCAACACTCTGAATACTTACACTAAATAAGGCAAAAGCTTTAATTTCTGTTGCTCAAAGTGTTTCTTTTTTCTGAGGAAAAAAAAAAAAAAAAAGGAAGAGATGAAAAAGCAACATCAGGAACTTCCTGAAGTATAGCGATGTTACAAAGTCAATCGGATTTATGCTAACGTGCAGGAGAAATTTCACATAACAGTTTCCTCTAATTTTATCTTTTCTTATAATGCATTCACTTTACATTCAGTTCCTGCCTTCTCTTAACCACTTCTGTATCCTTCTTGTCCCGCTTAGAATTACAGGCAGAGATGTTATCAGGGCTGGAAGGAAACAGATTTTATAGAAATGAGAAGTAAATGGAAATCTGTGGTGTTTTGACAAAATAAGTCCTAACTTGCAAAAGTGGTGTTATAATTACTGCATGATCTGAATAAACATGACAGACTTGAGCATCTATTTATGGCTAGGTTTTGGTTTGCTTTTTTTTTTTTTTTTTCCAGAAAAGCACATAAAGTTTAAACTATACTCATTGAGTATCAATCTCTGCAGTATATTTCTAAGTTCCGTGAAAGCTTTGTTTTGCAAATATTCATATGCTTAAGAATTCTATAAATGAGACAAAAAATACGATTAAAATCATTTCCATACTAATAATCTTGTTAACTGGGAGACTAAATGAAGAATAAAAATTACATATATGTATGAAAGATTATACTTATTCCTCTTTTTTATTCAAATGATAGAAAAACTTCATTTGATTTCAAAAGATCTATCCTTTAGGGTGGCTGGTTTCAGGAACTGCTAATGGTCTGTAGGTCCTTTTTGCAGAACATTAACACTATCCATTGACCTCTTCATTAACAGACATGAAATTATTTGGAATTCCAGTTCCTGCTGTGCAGTTGTACACATTACAAAGGTTATGCCTGTGGGAGTTTCGGCAGCCAGATCAGGTACTAAATGGGACGTAAAATATACTAACATGTCTTAGATAGGTCTTTTGCAGAAAAAGAGCAAAAAAAAAAGGCAAAGCAGTTCCAAGATTATTAACGATGAAACAATGAATATATGAGACATACTGCATTTGCCCATGCTGTATATGTTCAAAAGCCTTTACTGTGTATAAAAAAAAATTAATTCTACTAATGTTTAATTCTACTACTAAAAACTTTTAACCAGCAAATATGGCATATCATCTCTTGGTAATTAACTGGAAACTTACTATTCAAGACTGACAAAATGTCAAGGCCCCAGTCATTTAGCTTTAAAAATTCTTAATGTGATTTATAAAAATGTGGGTTTGGACCTAGACAACCTGCAGTGTTTAGATTCATTAGTCAAAACTTGTGGTCAGTGTGTTTAAGAAATATATTTTATCCCTTAATCCTTTGTGCTTTTGCTTTGTCTAATATTTATGTTTTGGGGTTTATTTTTGTTCTTTTTGTTAACTTTGTTTACTTCTACAGTTACATATTTGTTGGGTTTATAAAATCTATATCATATACGATTTTAGAAGAGTATTGATATTCATTTGAATATTTTATAAAAATGCATTGTAAGTTCAAAATATGACAGAGCTATAACTATCAAAAACAAAAATGAAAAGTTAGATTTTTTTTTTTTTTTAATGAGTTTAATTATTTTGTACCGGTCTAATTACTTTCAAATAATGAAAATTTTACATAACACTTCAGGATTAATGAAGCACCCAAAATAGCAGTTATCATTAGAAGCACTTGTCACCACTTGGAAGCAGAGAAACAATAGTTATAATGTTCAATTATTGAAGTTCTACAAGAAAAATATCCAGTAGTTTATTCATTTTTGCATGACTACATGAGACACAGCTGATGCTCAAAATGACACAAAAGAATCTCTCTATCCTAAAATGCAAGTTGTTAATTAAACATTTTTGGCAGCACCTCAAAGATAAATGGAGTTATATATATAGTAGTAAAAATTTTTCACTGAATCCATCAGAACAGTAGCTTTCCTGTTCATATCTTGAATAATCTCTAATCTTGGCTTCAGAAAAACAGACACACTGAAAAAAATCCTGTCAGTATGAGAGTATAGTAAGAAGTCCAAAAAAACTTTCAAGGACATCAGTTTTCACTTTCTGGGGTGTAAAAGTTGTGATAAAAGGCTGTGAATGGCTAACACTTTTAGCTAAAATGCCTTTATTCCCTCAAGAGTCTGAAATGACAACTGTACAAATGGGGTTACAGCAACCTTATATATATTTTACAGACGGTCATCTTTCTCTAGTTCTTAACGCAAAAGAAATGAGCTGTGATTCATAACTTATTAACTATAACAGAAATTTTACTACTGAAGCTAGGCTGGAAGGATGGTGCACAGTCAAGGCACTAGACTAATGAAAATGCAATACAACAAATTATCAACATTTTTTACTGGGTTTCATTAGATAGCTTTTATCCACAGGTAACTAACTTGATCTCAATATGTTTTATGAGAAACTTTAGAATCAGGTAAGAAAACACCCTTTCTTTTATTAGTCAGGTGTCTCTTAGACTGATATTTTTTTTCTAGAATTTCTCTCCTTGTACTTTTGTAGCACTTACTACAATATAGCCACGGTATTACTTGGTTCCTTTAGATACTGTTGTGATAATGAAAATCTGTCTCTAGACTTAGACATGATGCCTATTATATGTTCACCAAAGACTATGATCTTTGGATTTCTTTTTCCTTTTCTTTTCTCTTTTCTTTCTTTTTTTTTTTTGTTTTTAATTTAAGAATTCCATTTGTAACTTATGTTTTGTATTTCAATTGCAATATCAAAAGTGCATGGTTCTAATACTGAATGTGAGAATTAATTCACTGGAGCGACAGATCTGTTGAAAGGAATGAGAGTATTCAATATGGATAAAGCTGTCTGAGCCTTCATTAAAAAAGCTTTGTAAAGAGCAATGAAAATTTACCAATAACTATCAGTTGTAGAAGGTGTTAAAAATATACTTTCAATGGTAGTTGTTGAAAAGTTATGTAGTTGTTGCCACAGATAGTATTGATAAAAGTGACAACCAAAAAAATATTAACAAAAGAGAAATCAAATCACTGGTGTCACGAATGATGCATGCTGACTTATATAATGACAAATTTATCTGCATGGTCATAGAGAAGAATAAATCTCACAAAGAAACTTGCCAAACTCAGTTTCATTTACACTTACCTAATGTTCAGGTTTGACTCTGACAGTCTGCATTTAAACTCAAGTGTCTGGGTTAAACCACACAGTGGACTGTAAATAGTCTGGGTTGCTTCACTCACTCTCAGCATATAAATAAATGGATCCCCTACAGTGACATGTGCGAAGGAATTTAGGGATGGATGGATCTGTTTGATTTTGTATGCCAGCTTTATCAATAACCCAGAAAGCAGGTATAACAGCTCTAGCAACCTCTCAATCATTCATCTTAGTTCCTTAAAAAAGAACAGACATAATATTTTTTTTAAGAGAAGCAAACTAAAAGACATTAGAGAAAAGAAGTTACAATTTAATAAAAGCTCATAACCACTCTCCTCCTTCTGAGATCAGGCCTAATGCTGCCCTGGATAAAGAATATTTCTGTTGTGAGCAGGAGGTAAACTTACACTTACAGTGCCTCTATCCTGAAATTATAGAAGTGCAAGAATTACATTGGTTTGGAGACCAATCAAATCTTAACGAATTAAAAATATTGTACTAGTAACTGAATATTCTGCTAAAGTTCATAAAAAAAAAATCCCAGAACTTGACTATATTTACAGTAACTAGTGGAGTCCTGAGAAACAAATGTATACCAATTTTCATATGTTCATAGAGACAGAACAGAGGGCTATGTTCAGCAAATACATGTCTTATGATGAATACTTCTAAGAACACCACTAAGAATGATAATACAGCTTCAAATGTCTCATAATCTTTCCTACAGGCTTCTCTCTCAACAAGATGTGGGCTCTCACATGATCCTGAGATGCATAAGACCAGGCTGCACATACTATATGGGCATTTACACTTGGATGTAACTGAGTAATTACATAACTGCATGCACAAAAGACAGTCCAAATGACACAAGGAACCTTCCAAAAAGTAAGAAGATTTGAAAGATCTGTAAGTATTGCAGGAAGTAGGGCATAAAAATTAGAATCATAGAATAGAATCATAGAATTGTTTTAGTTGAAAAAGACCTTTAAGGTCATCAAGTCCAACCCAGCACTGCCAGATCACCACTAAACCACATCCCTAAGCACCACATATACAAATCCTTTAAATACCTCCAGGGATGGTGAGTCAACCACTTTTGTAGGCAGCTTCTTCCAGTACTTGATAACCCTTTCTTTGTGAAGATTTTTTCATATCTAATCTAAACCTTCCTTGGTGCAACTAGAGATTGTTTCCTCTTCTCCTACCACTGAATCTAACCTACTGCAAGTCAAATTTATCTGACTTCTATTTGACACCGGAGTCTCTACAATGAAGAATTCGTGTACAGCATCTTTGAGGGAAGATTAAATAAAAAAAAAATGAGAATATCCAAATCAGTAGTCCAGAAATTGCCTTTGAGGATTGAACATAACTGGAGAACATACTTAAAGTCATACAAGGTACAAAAATCTGAAGTATCATGAGCACAAAAAAATACTTACACAATATAGTCCATCTAAGAATTTTTTTTTTAACTGACTTGAAACTATAGATTTTTATAGATCAACATCTCTTTTTTTTTTCTTTTTTTTTTTTTTTTTTCCCATAGGCAAAAAAGAAATAGTGCAACAATAATTAACACTCTTTTAAAGTAGTTTTGGTGAGTGAATAAAGTCCTGTTTTCACTACCTTATATAATTACCCAGTGGCTGTCAGTATTTGTGAAACTATTATTACTTCATTACATTACTGGCTTGACATATGTATTAAAACCACTGTGAACAGACACAAAGCAGAAATAAAAGCACATGCAAGTAGCAAGATTCACTTTTAATCATATTTCATGGAATCATTATAATTCTATGTGATAACACTGAGCTGCTTTGTGACATTTGAAACAATGACTCTTGCATTGCTTTGAGTTACTTTCAGTAAGTGTTGAAAATTTCCTTGCACTAAGAATCATAAAGTATTGCATCCCAGCTGCGTAAAAGAATGCAGATATTTTTAATATACATTGCTTCAGTGTTGCTTCAAACACTTTGCTAGACTTGGCCCTGTCACCTTGTGCCTATGTTTTTATTAATATTTAGGATTTATTTTTAAAATAAATGTTAGAAGGATTGAGGAATCTAAAGCTTCTTTTTCAAAGAGATTTCTTTTGGAATTTTTTCAAAGGGAAGTGATAATTTAGAGTGAAATTCCTCTAATCTATTTTTTCCTTGTAAAACTAGACACCTGTTGTGATTTAGACCTTTAGGATTACAGGCCTGGTTAGTGCCCTAGAACCCCCAGTCAAGTCTTCAGGATCTCTCTTTAAGAAATTGTTACAGAAAAGCACCTACAGAAAGAGATTTATTCTCCAGTCTCAGACCCTCATGCAGCCAGAGTGAATTATCACTGCAGGCTCTGTTTCTCTTCAGACTGGAGAGGAAATGAGAAACCTAACTGTGGAATAAGGTGGACAGTGGTACATGAAATAAATAACACTCTCATGGTGGGTCTCCTTGGTGATGTCACTTCTAGATTACTTTGATCCAGATTTATGTGCTTTAGAGGGTTTTTTTTTTAAAATTTGTCTCTTTTCTGCAAATGAAATGAAAATTCAAATGCATCTGTGATGAAGACAAAGGTCAACACTGCTCTGTCATTTACACATACATACTATTCCCTAATAAAAATCTACATGGGATTAGATTATTAAAACTAATGGAAGAAAAAAGGGGAAAGGGAAAGGGGTTTGAAAGGGCCAGTAGGATCTCAAGAATCAACAAATGGTTATGGCAGTGGTGCCATAGCCAGGAATTTGTCTACTTAGACTATGGGACTCTCTTTGAGAAACCTGGTCTGCTGGGGATGATGGGGTCCCTCTGCCAGAGAAGGGGAAGGACACTTTTTATAGGATTACTGAACTGTTGAAAAGGGTTTAAAAAAGTTGTTGACAGAGGGAAAACTCAATCCATCCCTCTCCTACCAGTCTGATACCAATGCCAGCAATAGATGCCCAGCACCTGAAGAGGGATCATGGGTCAGCAGGAGAGAATCTGAGGAGCAGCAGGTAGGAATTTCAGTCACTCCAGTCAGTTAGTCAGCTTCATCAGAGGACAATCTTAAACACCTCTCTGCAAATGTAGGTAGTACGGAGAACAAAAAATGGAGGAGTTAGAGACATGGGCATGCCTGTTATGACCCAGACTGGACAGTCTAGGGGGTCATAGAAATTTCAAAAACCTTTTGGGCTAAATTTAGGTGAAATGACACCAAACAATCATTTTAAATGTTTTATTTGTAGCAGAAGAAACCTGAACTTGGATGGTGTAAAGGTGAGTGATTTGGGGTCTATTGAAACGTTTATAATAAGGAAAGAGGAAAAAAGAGAAAAAGAAAGAGAGATATCATCACCCTTGAGTCCTTCAATGATGTTGACAGACAGGGAAATCCTCTGGTGATTGGTGCGCTCATGGCTTCTTGTGTTTGTGTCTTTTATAGTCTAATCCCCATGCCTTGATCAAGCCAGTCATGCCCCTTGACTGCACCAGTCATATAACTCTTCATCTTCTGTTCAGCCAGTGTGTGGGGTGGTTGTGAAAGTCTTTCAGGTAGTCATGAGCCCCTTCCTCAAATAAACTCTGAATGACGTTTGCTTGTGTTTGCCACAGTGTTTGAGACATTAAGCCTTTCAGTCTCTTACAGTGCCTTCAGGGCTATGAACTTATTGGCATTACAGATATGTTATGGGATGGGTCCTACAGATGGAGTGTTGGAATAAAAGGATACAGACTCTTTAGGAAGGACAGGCAGGGGATACAAGGAATGGCTGTTTCCCTCTATGTCAGTGACCAGCTGGAGTGCATGGAGCTCTGTCTGGGAATGGACGATGAATGAATGATTGAGAGTTTATGGGTCAGTATTAAAGGGAGGGCAGGGGCAGGGGACAATATAGAGGGGGTCTGTTATAGGCCACCTAACGATAAATAGAAGCATCCTCACATTCACAAACCCCAGTCCTTATGGAGGACTTCAACCACCCTGATATTTGTTGGAGGGAAAACACATCAGGGTCTAAGCAATCCAGGAGGTTCCTTGAATGTATTGATGTGCCAACAAAGACAGGTTCTGTACTGGATCTTGTTCTCACCAACAAGGAGATGATGGTGGGGAATGTGAACCTCGAGGTCAGCTTTGGTTGCAGTGACCATGAAATGGTACAGTTCAAGTTCTTTAGGGCAGTGAGGGAGGTGTACAGCAAGCTCACTACCCTGGACTTCAGAAAAGCAGACTTTGGGCTCTTCAGGGATCTGGCTGGGGGTATACCATGGAATAAAGCCCTGGAGGGAAGAGGGGCCCAAGAAAGCTGGTCAGTATTCAAGGATCACCTCCTCCAAGGTCAGAAGCATTGCATCCCAACAAAGTCAAAGTACAGCAAAAACATCATGGATGAACAAGGAGCCCCTGGACAAATTCATACACAAAAAAGGAGCCTACAGAAGTTGGAAGCAATGACAGGTAGCCAGGGAGGAATACAGAGAAACTGTCAGAGCACCAGGACTCTGGTTAGGAAAGCTAAAACCCTCATAGAATTGAGTCTTGCCAGGGATATCAAGGACAATAAGAAAAACTTTTATAGATACATTGGTGATAAAAGGAAGACTAACGAAATATGCTTCCTTCCTCTCTGGAAGGAAACAGGATATCGAGAAGGCTAAGGTTTTCAAGGACATGTTTACCTCAGTCTTCACCAGCAAGTCCTTCAACCCAAGTTGCAGAAGGCAAAGGCAGGGAATGCAACAATGAAGAACTGCCCTCTATAGCAGATTTGTGTGCTGTAAGATGAACATGTGGGCAAGAAGGCTGGCCTGGCTGAACAGACAGCTTTGTCTGGAACTCAGGAAGAAAAGGAAAGTCTATGGGCTGTGAAAGAGGCAGCAGGCAACTCAGGAAGATTGCAAAGATTCCATGAGGCTATTCAGGGAGAATATTAGAAAGGCCAAAACCCAACTAGAACTTAGTCTGGTTACTGCCATAAAAAACAATCAAAAATATTTCTATAAATGTATTAAGTGCAAAAGGAGGACTACAGAGAATCTCCATCCTCTATTGGATACAGGAGGAAACATAGTGACTAACGATGAGGTACTGAATGCTTTCTTTGCCTCAGTCTTTAATAGCAAGACCAGTTGTTCTCTGAGTGTCCAGCCCCCTGAGCTGGAAGACAGGGACAGGGAGCAGAATGAAGACCCCATAATACAAGAGGAAATGGTCAGTGACCTACAACACCACTTAGGCACACATAACTCTGGGAGGCCAGATGGGATCTAACCATTCCACAAAGCCATTCCCCAACCAGGGAGGTCCTGGTTGACTGGAGGTTACCAAATGTGACACCTATGTACAAGAAGGTCTAGAAGGACTATCCAGGGGATTACAGGCCTGTCAGTCTAACTTCAGTGCCAGGGAAGGTTATGGAACAAATCATCCTAAGTGCCATCACAGTGCACATACACGACAATCAGGGGATCAGGTCACTGGGTATGGATTTGTAAAAGGCAGATCCTCCTTGACTAACCTGATCTCTTTCTATGATGAGGTGACCCACTTAGTGGATGAGAGAAAGGTTGTGGATGTTGTTTATCTGAACTTTAATAAAACCTCTGTCATTGTTTCCCTCAGCATTCTCCTGCAGAATCTGGCTGCTTGTGCCTTTGATGGGCATACTCTTTCTTGGCTGAAAAGACGACAAGACCTGAATAAGAATAAATTGTCTTCTTTTCCTGTAATAAACTGCCTTTTTCTCACCATGCAGATCAAAATCTGTCATTGGGATGTAAAGCACAAGCCTTATTAGGAGTGGCTGAGGGAGCTGGGGTTGTTCACTCTGAGGAAAAGGAGGCTCAGGGGAGACCTTATCACTCTCAACAGCTACCAGAAAGCGGTGAGTGGAGGGTCAGTCTCCTCCCATGTAGGAAGTGATAGGTCAAGAGGAAATGGCTTCAAGTTGTGCTTGAAGGAGGTGATTGGTGACAGACAACATGGTTTCACCAAGGGCAAGTCATGACTGACAAATCTGGTTGTCTTCTACAGGGGAGTTACAGCACTGGTGGATAAGGGAAGAGCAACTAATGTCACCTATCTGGACTTGTGCAAAGCATTTGTCACTGTCCCACATAACATCTTTGTCTTTAAATTGGAGACATGGATTTGATGGATGGACCTTCATGGAAAAGGAACTAACTGAGTGGTTGCACTGAAAAAGTTGCAATCAATGGTTTGTTGTCCCAGGGGAGATCAGTGACAAGAGGTGTTTCTCAGGGGTCAGTATTGGGACCAGTGATGTTTAACATCTTTGTTGGTGACATGGACAGTAGGATTGAAGGCGTCCTCATCAAGTTTGCAGATGACACCAAGTTGTCTGGTGCAGTCACCAGGCTGGAGGGAAAGGATGCCATCCAGAAGGACCTTGACAGTCTTGAGAAATGTGCCTATGCCAACTTCATGAAGATCAACAAGGCCAAGTGCAAGCCCCTGTACTTGGGTCGGGGCAATCCCAAGCACAAATACAGGCTGAGAGATGATGGGATTAAGAGTATCCCTGCAGAGCAGGACTTAGGGGTGTCTAAAAATGCGCTGGCGGTGTATGCTCACATCCCAGAAAGACAATTGCATTCTGGGCTGCATCACCAGAAGTGTGGCACACACCTCAAGGGGGGTGATTCTCCCCCTCTAATTTGCTCTTGTGAGACCCCACCTGGAGTACTCTGTTCAGCTCTGGAGCCCCCATCATAGATAAGAAAGAGATGAATCTGCTTGAGTGGGTTCAGAGCAGGACCACAAAGATGATCAGAGGGCTGGAGCACCTCTCCTATGAGGACAGAGAGATCTGGGGTTCAGCCTGGAGAAGAGAAGGCTCCAGGGAGACCTTGTAGCAACCTTCCAGTAGCTAAAGGGGCCTACAATAAACCTGGAGAGGGACTTTTTAAAAGGATATGTAGTGATAGGACAAGAAGGCTTTAAACTGATAGAGGGTAGATTTAGATTAGATGTAAGGAAGAAATCTTTTGCTGTGAGGGTGGTGAAGCACTGGAACAGGTTGACCGGAGAAGTTGCAGATGCCCCATTCCTGGAAGTGTTCAAGGCCAGGATGGATGAGGCTTAGAGTAACATGACCTAATGGAAGGTGTCCCTGACCATGGCAGAGGGGTTGGAAATAGATGATCTTGAAGGTTCCTTCCAACCCAAACCCTTCTATGATTTTAGTGGATTATCTCCTCTATCTATTCCCCTCTTCACTGTTGCTTTGTTGAAGTGATCTTTCCCAGGACTGGAATAGGAAACACTCTCTATATAGGTATTGTAGGAACTACTTTTGGTCACATTGTTTTAAGTAAAAGATATTCAAGCTGACAATTTTATTTGCTAACAATTTATTATGTAAGTGAATGTCACAGACCTTATACCCATATAAAAAATTTATTTGACAACACCATAAAACATGGCTTCTTCCAGGAGAGTCTTCATGTGACTTCTTCATACAATTTTCCTTCTTTTCTAATTTATTGTTAACTTGATATTCCATTTTTTTCTAGAATGCAAATATTCATTTAGATATATCAGAGTAAAATATGTTAATAATGCATATCTCCTAATTGAAAGAGACAATTATTTATGTCCATAGTAGGCTACTTCAATTTTAAGCACTGTTATGTCAAGATAATTCAACGTCAGCAGTGTATTTTCACATATTCAGAATTCCTATTGCCTTTGTTTCACTCTACATTTTAGATTATTTGAAAATGTATTGTACACAATCACAAACATGGAATTTGTCATACTTTGAAGTGAGAGTGACTACACAATTTTAATTTTGCTCCTAAGTTATAGTTTTAGGTTAAAACAAACAAACAAAAACAAACAAAAAAAAAAGGTGAAAATTTAACTACTTCTATAGTTTAAAAACCAAACATTTTGAAAAAAAACATATATGGTAGCTCAAATTAACTGTGTAGTTAAATGCTGAAGTCTGAATGATTCACTGAAAGTAAGAACATACTGCAGTAATTGACTTTAGTTTTATCAGACCAGGGTGACCAATCAGGACTTTGGGCTGAAAAAAATCATGATAGGGACATTATATCTTACATGGTAAAAAAGAGAGCTTGATTTCAAAATAATGTCTGTTTATGTTTGGGAAACCTGTATGTAAGGACAATAGCGAGCCCATAGAGATGAAATAACATTCAAGGGAGGTAGTACCAGCTGATTCAGACATCACAGCTGTATAAGAAATATATACAGCTACATATTAAATTTGTTCCCACAACTGTGATCTGCAACATGTGATCACAATGTATTTATTTATGTCCAGAATAGTTTTATTTGAAAAATTGTCTTGTCTTTGTTAAAGGTCTTTATTTATTCTCTTTATTTATTCTCTCATAATACACTCAGGCCATTTTATTTACTAAATCCTCAAATTCTGCTTAAAGGAATTAAGCAGATCACCTCACAAAAAACCAAACCAAAATAAAACCACAAACAAACAAAAAAACCCAACCCAAACCAAAACCAATAAAAGAATCTCCATATATTTGAAGAAGATTTTAGATAATATTTAAAAAGTATTCTGATATACTTTTATACAATAGATTTTGAGGCGTATGTTCACCATGGCAGCTCAAGGTCCTTAGTTTAGACACTAAAGCAGAGATCTCATTTGGCCAGTCTCTCCTTCACAGCCAGAGGCAGAGAAGAATTAGTCTAGAGGAAGATTTTAAGTGAGTTGAATAACTCTCTGCAGGTTAGGTGAACCCTCATATCTCCTCTCAACTTGTTCTTTGCCAGCTTCTAATAAATATCACGACAGCATGGGAAAGTGCATTTCTCTCTTTTTCAGAGATTAGAGAGGATTTCTGCAGAGGCAAAACTCCTACCTTAAGCAACAATTAAGTTTGACTAATCTGTCTCATACATTCCAATTAATATGATAAACATATTTCCAGTAACTGAGTTCTGCAATCCTTTCCCTGGTTTTTTTGCAACTTGCTGCTTGAAAATTGTGACACTAGCAGTCATATCAGGCATAATTGGTTATGGCTTGTTTAGATTTCATATTCAGTTTACCAAATATTAGTTGTCATTCATTCCCAAGGAACAAAGCATGGTAAGGTTTTTTGATTTTGTTTGGTTTACCATTTAACTACTGAATGTCCATGAAATTTCTAATAATGACCTACCTTTAATTATACAAAACATTTGATTTTAAAATAGTCTTCATATTATTAACATCATAGAATCATAGAATGTTTTGTGTTAGAAGGAACCTTAAAGATCATCTAGTTATAACCCCACTGAGATGGGCAGGGACACCTTCCGCTATATTAGTTTGTTATTTTTAACATCTATAATATATAAGATAATATTTTGCTACTATTTTAGAAATGGTTTAGTGGTTAATTATAAATATATCATCAGATCTGTAAAATACTTACATATGCATTTGTCTTGCACATTTTTTTTTTTAAATTGGATTAAAATATGCCATGTTATTAAATTGGTATGTTACCAATATACAAATATATGCTTATTTATCTAAATGAAGAAAAAAAAGAAATAATACAATTTTGTGTGATAAGACATAATTCTATGGTCACTTTTCCTGGTGAACTATGTAAATATTTAGGATATTGCAAAATTAAATGGTCATTGTCAGGTAGACTCAGTTCGATCAAAATCCTGAAAAGGGATAATATGCCCTGAAGCTGAACTCAGAACAATAAATGTGTGTCAATGTGCCAATAATTTTCCTGTAGTTTTGAAGTAAATATCTAGATGGCCATGCTACAGAATTATTTTTTTGCTTTCTAGAGAAGCAGCTGCTAATTCCTGTTTTGTGTTAGATCCTGCAGTATGATGAAGACACCTTCTACAGTGACTGGAATACACAGTCTCCAAAGGCCAGTATCACCATTTCTTGTAACTGTGGATTTATTACCTGAAGACATTCTTGAAGGGCCCATAATTATGCCAATCCCTACTTGACATTTGTGACCTTTTTGACACTATCTCAAGACATCCTAAGTTTCATCATCTCACTGCATCATCAAAATACTGTTAGACATCTATCAAGTAGCACCATGAGGATTAGGGGTGTGTAATATCCAGCTACAAATGACTATTACAGCTCTCCCATCTTGTGCTTTTGACCATAGACAGGAAAGCAGATTTATTGAATCTAGGTGATAAAACCTCATGTATTCATTTATTTTTAGTTTGCTCAGTGTTCATAATCCAAAGTATTATTTCACTACTTATTAACATGTAAATATTCCATTATATGAATACATTTGTTTTACATGTTTAGCAGAATGCTTCACTTCATTGTTCAGTAAAAATAGTCCAACAGATACAATTTTAATTCCATATAGAGAAAGAATATTTGCATATTTTTCCATTAATATTTACTGCTCTATGTATGAGTGACAATAAATATGAACAAATACCTACAAGCATAAATTCTGATCTTTACATATGCACTTTATTGGTAGCAAGCTTGGGACAGACATGACAAATATAAAGAATGATGTATTTAGGGTTTTACATGTGTGTATCTATATACAGGTGAATCTTTTCATAGAAATCACTTGTGTGGTGTTATAAATCCCAAATACACAAAATCATTTTAGGTGTCAAGTTTCAGCAGCAAAACCTAAAGAGAATGGAATTATTATATTCTCACTCCTGAAACTGTCAGTTAAAATCTGTTTTCGTTACAGTTGTTTGTGACATGAACAACTGAGAAAGCTAAACTTTCTAAGTTCCCTTTTTATTTCCCCTCATAATGGAAACATGAATGTTGATCAAAAGTATTGTTGGATGTCCTTAGTGAAGAAAATAAATTTTATAGGTAGAAGTCAGAATTAAAATTGAAACTGAATAAACTCTTGCAACTTTTGCATAACTAGTTCTGGTAAATTCAGTACTGCTGTTTTCAATGAAAAATATGAAAAACAATGCCCAACTGTTAAGACAAATGAAAATTATTGACAACATCATTTTAAAAGTAAAACCCAAACATTAAAAAACCCTGATTTAATTCTGTTCAAAGCATTTCAACCGGATTCACTGCTTTTTTGTACCCTGTACTGAATGGATCATATGCTTGAAGTTATCCAGCTCACAGGTGTATCAATAAAAGTCTTCCTGACTTCAGTGAGAGCTGGATCAGACACAATGTGAAAAGCTATTGATGCAGCTCTAGGACTCTGACAATCCCTCAGAGCAAAAACAATGCACAAATTATGGTTCTTAACACAGCATGACAGAGCTAAGATCAGCCATATCCTCTGTGTTTTCTACCAGTGGTTCTTTGTGCACTTCACAATATGTCAAATTAGGTAAAGTCAAGAACTCAACTTTTACTTCAGGTTGTTTTCGGGTTTTTTTTTTTTCACTTTTCCTGTCCTTAAGTGGAGTGAAAGCGAAGTTTTCTGGACCCTTGGGTTAATGTACTTGAAACAGCTTCGTTTTTTCTGGCCTTCTCGAACATAAATAACAAGTATCAGATACACTCTGTAATGAACATAAAGAAATGCTGGAGAGAAGAACCAGAAAACTTGTCTTTTATATGTGTTAGTTCAGCCTAGTCTTCCTGCTTTGTCACTGTCTTTAATTTCCCCTCTAGCTCTATAAAAACTTCTAGCTGTCTCTTAAATTCATTTATAGTATGTGCTTCACTGGGCTTACCTGACAACTTATTCCTCACGTTTATTACTTTTAGAATGAAATAGTTGTGCTTGAATACTGCTGCTGTTTCCACTTAAAGGGATATTGTCTACTTATCAGGTTTTGTTTTGGTTTAAATTGACTAATTTTTTAAAATAGACTTTTTTACTGACATATCCTTCTTTAAACCTTATGCACAGATCTTGATATCTATAATTGTATCTCTGCTCTACCAGTGAGGTATAGTACAGTCTTGCAGATAGGTTAGAAAGATTTAGCTACCTCTCCCAAGTCAGTGCAGTAGGTGCTGTTACAGTAATAAAATCTTGCAGGACCTCTATAACTGTATATCATCTTTCCAAAGAGTGAGTCAGGGAAATAACTTTACGTTTGCCAGATGCTGTGAGTGTGACTACGCATTAGCAGAACAGCAGTGTCATCCAGTCACTTAACAATCTAAAAGAAACTGACATACTAACCCCATATGTCTTTCAGAAGTGTAAACGCTTGTGGGTATTTGCAACATTGATTAAATCTCTTCCCTAAAATAACGATTGGTTTTTTTCTAAAATAATCTATAAGCAGGGTTTAAAACAAAGACTGTGGTAAAACAGTGTAAGGAATAATTGCTTAGAAATTTTTATAAGAGCTTATAGCTAAGGGTTTTTTTGTGTAAGTATCTTTAGCTATGAGAAAACAGGGAGTTAGTTTATTTATTAACGCTGAAAGCACTAAAGAAAAAACTTCCTGGTTGAATGCAGAATGGGGAAATTGTCATGCTGGCAAAAAGAAGGCCTCAATTAATGAGGTGTATTTTTATATTATGAAATCCCATGTGTATATTCTTACAATGCTAACAGGAAAATGGGGAAGCACATAGCAAAGAGCAAAGCTATTTTTAATTTTTTTTTTTTAATTATTTTTAGTATATACAAAACAAACCTATCATAAGAAACAGACAATTGTTTGAGATGCAACCACTGACACAAGAGAAAGGTGTAAAAGTGAATCATTTTTGGACAATAATTCAGTCAAAAATTATTCCTTCTAGGTTTACAAGCATGACTATTACAACCAATTAGACCAGTATTTTTAGGTTGTATCAAAGGTCTACATCATAAATGGACATATGGTCTTAGTAGAGAGAATCATACTGATGCTTTTTAATGCTGACTTGTTCTTGAGCAAGCATCTGATCATCAGGCTTATGTTTTCACAGCTTATTACCATTCCTCATAAGATAATGATATGGAGATAGCTCAACCTTATTAAACCGATTTCTCATTTAAGGAGTGTTTTTTGACTGGCATTCTAGTCATGTACATGAAATTAGCTGTCTGGCGCATCTTCCAATTTATTTATTTTTGCAAATAATACTTTCAAAGTCCAGCTCAAATCATTATATCAAAGAGGAGGTGGACTGATGGACAGATATGATGCTGCAGATATAGGTACAATACAATACTCAAAAAAGTAGAAGGTACTAATTTTTTCCCATTATACTCCCTAATTTTTACCTTTTCAAGAGAGAGTTGATAGAATCATAGAATTGTTTTTGTTGGAAGAGACCTTTAAGATCATCAAGACCTACCGTTAACCAAGCACTGTTAGGTCACCGCTAAGCCATGTCCCTTAGTGACACATCTACATGTCTTTTAAACATCTCCAGGTATGGTGACTCTACCACTTCACTGGGCAGTCTGTTCCAGGGCTTTACAACCAATTTTGAGAAGATTTTTTTTCTAATATCGAAACTAAACCTTTCCTGGTGCAACTTGAGACCATATCCTCTTGTCCTATAACTTGTTACTTGAGAAAACAGACTGACCCCCAGCTCTCTACAGCTTCCTTTCAGACAGTTGTAGAGAATGATAAGGTCTCCCATAAACCTCCTTTTCTTCAGAGTGAACCACCCCAGTTCCCTCAGCCAGTCCTCATAAAACATGCTTTAGTCCCCAGTAATAGATTTTGATCTGCATGGTGAGAAAAAAGCAGTTTATTACAGAAAGAAAAAGGCAATTTATTCTTATTCAAGCCTTGTTCTTCTGCACAAACCACAGCACTTTTAGTCGAAATTTGTTTCTGAAGTTTCAAAAAGACAAGACAAATGCCAGTAACTCACTGAAGTAGCTCTACATGAGAATAACTTTCAAATCACTACCATTTGAATGTCTGGAGTTCAGCAGGATTATACGAACCTTTCAGAAAGGACATAAAAATAAGGCAAAATAAACTTCACAATATAATAAAAAATGTCCTGTCCTATAATGGAATAGTGTCTTATTCTGTCAAGTAGCAAAATTGATAAAACTTTCCACCAGATTTTACAGAAAAGTACTCACTCTGTCTTCTGGGGAAATTGTGAAGAAAGTATATTTCTCAAATTACTAAAAATTTATCCATACATCCCATTTAATGAGCTTCTGGGATAGTTCCTAAATTTGGCTGACATTCGACTGCACAAGGAGTCATGTTTCCATCTACTGATGAGGGTTAAGCATGTTATAATCTTAAAATGGATGTCCTCAGGCACCATCTCTACAGTATGGTTTTCATCATCTTTTAGAAGTTGTTGCCATGGGAATGTTTTATATTGCTCTAAAGTCTCTTTCACATATTTTCATGCTGTGTGTCATTCTGCCTTTGAACATATGGAAGGAAAACAGCACTCTCTTAACTAAATATGAAATCTATCTAAATCTGAATATCTAGTATGAACCTCGAATGTACAGTTGTCAAAAATAATAGGATCTTTTGTTTTGAATTAAATGTTTTTGTAAGAAAGATAGTATGACTGATGGATATCTTTTTGTATAAGAATTCCATATATATTATAACCTTTTTATTTTCCATTTCTCTGTGTTAGACATGTAAATAGCATTTTTATGTGTTTGTAAGACCCTTCTGAGTTTCTGTATTCAAACCAGCTGTATCATACATTTGTGATTTTTTTGGTTTAGGGTTGGTGGTGGGCTTTGTTGTTCTTTTGCTTTTTTTTTTTTTTTTTTTTTTTTTTTTTTTTTTTTTTTTTTTTTTTTATT
>JANVCC010000018.1:29063774-29116591 GCA_025345505.1 Todiramphus chloris collaris
CTTCCCTTCCCTTCCCTTTCCCTTTCTTTTCTCTTTCCTTTTCTTTTACTTTTTCTTTTCTTCTTTTCTACTCTTCTACTTTTCTTTTCTTTTTTTCAGCAATAATCCATAGATTTTAACCTGAATTTTATTTGGTAGCAGAAAGCTTTTTAAATGATGAACAGTAGGTTTTCCATGTTACTCAGTGTTATAGTTTGAATGACTTTTTTAGGTTAGCAGCCTACATTGTTAGCACTGTTTTTCATGTGCCATGTTTTGACAGATAATTTTCCACAATACAATAAAAAAACAAAACAAACCAAACCACACACACACACAAAACTAAAAACAACAAAACAAACCAACCAAACAAACAAAAAAAAAACCCAAACAACAAAAAGAAACCCAGACCCTGTCAAATTCATATTTACTTGTTAAAATCTAAGAACTCATGATTTCTATACAAGTAGAACCCATTGGAATGTTCAGAATCACCTTTTTCATTTGTTACTTTTCTGTTTTCATTATGTTTGTTGTGGTGAGACTGATGTTTACCATTGGCGATCATTCATATTCCTAGGAGAGTAAAATTTCAGTGAGATATAAAATTCACAACAAGTGTGTAGAACCTTGAAATGAACTTGGCTGTATTAGTAGATTATTCCAGAGCTAATTTATTATCTCCAACCAAGTGCAGAAGATACACAGCATATCTGCAGAAACTTTCAAAACACTAAAGATTCTTCTGCACTGTCACATATATTAACTGAAAGAAAACTCACATAATTTAAAGCATTTGAAATGACTTGTTAAAGATAATTTCATGGCTTCAAAAACATATCATAGTTTGAATACAGTTTTGACACATGCGTAATTCCTTCTTATTTGTGTGTGATATAACAGCATTTTTAATGAAATTTAGAATTAGGATAATGAATGAAGTACAGATTTGTACCCACTATGTGTGTGGCTTCTAATTGCAAAATTCATGTTTTTACTTCCTCTAAAGGCAGTAAAGGACTTTATTTAGACATAAAAAGCAGTCAGTATCCTGGAGGAACACTATTCAAAGGGAACTCAATAGACTGGAGAAATGGGTATAGAGAAACATGATAGTTCAGAAAAAAGAAATGAGAAATCTTGCACTTGGGACAGAATAAGACAGCAACAGGAAAGGCTGGGCACTGAACAGAGCAGAAAGCAGTTTTGCAGCAAAGGACCCAGCTTCCTAGTTGCATCATGTTGAATACAACTAGCAGTACACCTATGCAGGGGTGATGATAAACCACTTATGGAGCTGCATTCATAAAAGCATAGCTGTCAGACTAATGGAATTACTTGACTCTATCCAGTGTGTGTGAAACCAAATCTAAGCTTTTGCATCCGTTTTAAGGCTTTGCACTACAATAAAGATATTAGAAGACTGAAAAAAGCTCTAAGGAGGGCTGGCAATATTATCAAGGGCTGAAACACCAGAGGAATGAGGCAAGGATGAGAGAACTGAATTTGTTCAGCCTGAAGAACAAGATGCTCATGCTGGAAGTAATTTCCATGTTCAGTTACCTAATGGCTAGGTACAGAGAAAGACTTGGGCTTTTCTTAAAGATGATTAACATGAGGAGGAGAGGCAGTGGAGAGAAGTTTCAGTGAGGGAAACTCCAATTGGATTTTAAGAAAAAAAATCATTTCCATCAGGAATGTGGTCAGCACATGGGAGCAGTTTTCACAGGGAAGCTGTGGGTCCTAAGGTTGCTGCCTCAGGCCTTCTCAAGAAGGATGGGAGGAAGGAGGTCACAGTGACTTGTCATCATCTGCAGGTCTTTTGTCAAGAGAAGTGTGACATTGATGTTCTCTTTCTCCTTAGGACTGGGTTCTGCTTGGTGCTGTATTTATAGGTTTCCCTGGTACATCCCACTTCTCCTGAGCTGCCAGCTGCAACCTGTCAGTGAACCCCAGACCCAGGCACACAAAGAGCTATGGTTTGTCAGGATTGAGGGGGGTTTGAGAGGGGCTGTCACCCCCTCTCCAGAGGAACAATCCCCAGAACTGAAGCTGGAGCAGGGGAAGCAGCAGTAACTGGCACTGGCGACAACCAGTTCAGGCTAGGTTATTCTCAACTTATGTGCCTACTGAGAGGATGCATGAAATCGACGTATGTTGAATACTGTAGTAATCATGTACCTGCATCTAATTCTATACAAGATTAGGTGTCATCCTGCTGGAAAGCAGCTCTGTGGAGAAGGACCTTGGAGTCCTAGTGGACAGTAAGTATTTCATGGAACAGCAGTGTGAACTTGTGGCCAGATGGGACAATAGTATCCTGGGGTGCATTACGACAACTGTGTCCAGGAGGTCTAGAAAGGTCCTCTGCCTGGCTACTTTGCTGTGGTGAGACCACACCTGGAATACTGTATCCAATTATGGGCTCCCCAATTCAAGAGCGACAGAGATCTACTGGAGAGAGTCCAATGGAGAACTATGAGGATGATTAAGGGACTTGAACATCTCTCCTATGAAGAAAGGCTGGGAGAACTGCAGCTTTTTAGTCTTGAGAGGGCTGAGAGGGGATCTTATTAATGTTTACAAATATCTGAGTGGTGGGTGTCAAGTAGAAGGGGCCAATCTCTTCTGTGGTGCCCTGTGATAGGATGAGGAATAACGGATATAAGTTATAACACAGGAAGTTCCACCTCAACATGAGGAAAAATTTTCCTGTGAGGGTGATGGAACACTGGAACAGGCTTCCCAGAGAGGTTGTGGAGTCTCCTTTTCTCGTGACCTTCAGAATCTGCCTGTGTGTTTTACTGTGTGGCCTGCCCTAGGTATTCCTGCTCTGGCAGGGGGGCTGGACTCAATGATGTCTAGAGGTTCCTTCCAACTCCTAACATTCTATGATTCTGTGATATGACCTGAAAGATGAAATGAAGAGTTATTTATACCTGTGAGCTAGAAAAATTAGTAAGAAATCTAGAATACAAGATTATAAATACATAATGCTGTTGAAAAGTTAGAGGAATAGCTTGAAATAAACCACAAAGGAGAGAAGTACAAAATGGTTCATCTACGTAGGAATACTCATATGTGTATATACTTAAAATGGTAAACAGTGAAGTAGATTGAATTTCACTGCAGAATGTGACTGAAGAGTTGCAGTGGATAACAAAAGAAACTTGTGTTTAAAAATAATACAGGAATGTCCTTAGAAGACTGTCTATTGTATCTGTGTTTCATTATAAAAACCATTTTGTGTCATCCTTGACCAGTATTTGTCTAGTTTGTTCTCAAAGACGTTGAGTAATAAAGGTTTTCTAGGTTATCCAGATAACCTGCTGTAAGAGCCTGGCTGTTGTTTGCCTCAAACCTTGTGTGGTGATAAGGTCTGGAAAGACCCGTCTGGAAGGGAGAGGTGTTGATTGCTTTTAATGTCTCTGTGCCCCCCTTTGGCTCCTTGCAGACATGATTTAACAAAAGGAAGAGATAGGTTCTGCATAGGTGGGACTCTGTCTTTTCTTTAGTTAAGTGCTCCTGCTGACTGCATCATGGGGGAGGTAGATGGCAGGTGCCACACTACTTCTAGCTCATGGAGCTTATGCAAATCAACACCACTTCCTGTGGAAGTTGGGAATGCCACCCAGATACCTCAAGGGTATAAAAGGGACAGAAAAATATTGATTGGAGTGCACCCACCACTGAAGAACTGAAGACTTGGATTGATCGAGTGAGACGTCGCTGGATCCATGGGTGGTGATAATCTTTTCTCTTTATCTTACTCTCTATCTTTCTTACTTACTCTCACCTCTCCTCTCTCTTCCTCTTCTCTAATAACTTTCTTCCTCTTCCTCAAAATTCGGTTGCACCATAAAATAATCGCCTACAAAGATTAACACTTTTATCCGTACTGTTTGTTGATTGTTCTATTAGGGAGAGCTAATAAACTGTTTTGTTATTGTTCCTCGGAGTCAGTGTTGTGACTCTGCTGCCCCGGCTGTCCTGCCGTGCAGGGACAGCCTCTTTCAGGGTATTGCAAAGATTCACCTCCCTCGTTGTCCACTGAGTGGGACGAGACATCTGCTCTAATGCTTCATTACATTTCTTTTTATGGTACTTTATCTAATGTTTGACATCCCCCCACCCCCAGTAATTTCATGCCATTTTCCCTTTTTTATTATGCACATGAAGAACATGATTTGCTTAATTTGCTTTTTTTTTTTTTTTCCCCCCAACCCTTTATGAACATACAGACTTTTAGCATGCTTGTCCTCTTATACATGCAAATATGTTTTCTACAAGATAGCAAATCAGTTTTTCTGGTCTTTCTGAGCTATTAAAGCTGTGGCTTTTAGGCTTTATGCTGCTGTCTAACACAGACTTTATCACTGGAATGTAATAGCTTCTAATGTTAAATTACTAACAAAACCTCTAGCTTTCTCTGAGCTGGTCTGACTAGTCTTCACCCTGAAAATTCCCAGGCATAGTTTTAGGGCTAGCATGTGTCAGGTACCATTCCCCACAGGCAATCTAGATATAGCAACCCTGTTATAAAGTCTCAAGGAATTAAATAGTGTGAGTATCTAGACTATTGCTGGTTCACCTGCAGGTCATGGAAGAAGCTCTGTTTCTCTTTAATTGAGTAACACAAACATATCAGTAATGCAGTTCTTCCTTTTTATCCTACCTACATATGGACACCAAACTTGAAAAAGCATGTTGGATTAGTTAGAGCAGAAAGCTGTTCTAAAAAGTGTTCTACATAAAATCTTGAAAGAGATAGTAGTATTTGACATGAAGCAAAAAAGATTTTAGAAGTGTAAAACAATACTATTTGGATATATGAAAGACTGTGGCAAAGGAGAAAGTACATTACTTCCTATACTATGAAAAAGACAAGAAATAATGGGCATATTTTGCAGCAAGAAACATAAAGCATAGATTTTAAGAAAGGCCTCCTGATAGGGAGATTGCTAAGTGAGTTAATTAGGCAATCTATGGAAATAGGATAGTGAAATATTTTAGATATAGATAAGAAAAAAACATTTACCTGGTTTCATTTACGTAGAATTAGAATCACAGAATATTAGAATATCCTGTGTTGGTAGGGACCCACATGGATCGTCAAGTCCAACTGCTGACTTCACACAGGGCAACCTAAAAGTTAAACCATATGTATAAGAACATTGTCCAAACACATCTTGAACACATAGAGGCCATTACCACTTCTCTGGGGAACTTGTTCTAACTATTAATAACCCTCTCAGTGAAAACCTTTTCCCTTATATATCCAATCTGAACTTCCCGGGGGGCAGCTTTAGGCCATTTCCTTGTGTTCTATCAGCAGATACCAGGGACAAGGTATCAGCACCTCCCTCTCTGCTCCCCTTCATAAGGAGTCTGTAGACTACAATGAGGTCACTTCTCAATCTCCTTTAAGCTGAACAAACTTAATATCCTCAGTCTCTTCTCAAAAGCCATGCCCTATAGTCTTTTTGACATCTCTGTTGCTCCCCTTTGAATACATTCTAATATTTATAAGTCTTTGTTATATAGTGAAGCCCTGAGTATAGTGGAACAATCACTTCTTTCGACCACTTACCTATGCTGTGCTTAATGCTCCCCACTTTTAGCTGTGAGGGTGTATTTTTGACTCATATTGAGCTTAATTGCTGTTGATTTTACATAGGGGATGGAGAAGATTCTCTTTCAAAGTCCTGTTTTCTATGGTACTGCTAAAACTGCGAAAAAGATACTATGGCTGTGCTGATTCATTGCATGAGAGATTGCCAGTTGGATGGAACTAAAATACTATTGATCATGCTAACAACTCAGTGCTATGCTGTTGCAGAGCTCATGCTTTGGATCTGATAGTAACCTAGTGCAGATTTAAGCCTATATGGGGTAACAGGGTTATATCTGTGCTGGTAAAGCAGTCTTAGGGTGGAATTACAAAGACAAGAACAAAGTGGTTTATCAAATAATATCTGTGAAAATATTTAACAAATGAGTAGAAGCAAGAGAGAAGGTATGGGGGACTGAACAAACCTATAACCAACTAATGTCACCAAGTCTGGAATAGAGACACAGCATGTCAGAACACTACATAAGGCTTAAGTCAGGAGAGAACTTGAAAATCTGGAAAAGACAATGAAAGTAAATGCAAGTAAAAGATTAATTTGGGGAAAGTTTCAAGGGTTTTTTGAGATAAAATAATTACTTAGATTACCGTGTAGGTGGCAGTGTAGACTAGTAGGTCTTAAAATCGTAAAGAGTAGGTTGTTTTTATGTCTTCCTACATTAAAAAAAAAAAAACTTTAAAATATTCCTCTATGACTTTTTTTTCACCATGGGGAACAGCTTGTCACTATCTGGTATGAAAACTAAAAAAAAGAATAATGGGAAAATGTTTTTTTTCAACTTCCTGAAAAACTAAATATATAACGACATTTTAAGGTGATGACTAATCCTGAAAATATTTATGCCATAGCAAGAGAGGCTGTGTTAACCTATATAAGATTTTCATATGAAAAATAGGGATATTAATGAAAATGCATAAATGAAAAATAAATGAGTTTTTAACATTCAGAACAAATATATACATTTAATTTTTTTTGTCTAAAAGATTTGTACTGACTTTGTGGAGTCACTTGAAACAAGATACAAATGATGTATGAAATGAAAGTTCACTGCCCAATGCACAGAGAGAATACAGACACCACTTTTCAATCACTGCTGCCATAAGTCTTATCATTTGTAATATGGTTGGGGTTTTAGTTTTTGTTTGTTTTTCTCTGTTCTGAAAGAGAGCTACAAAACACCACTGAGAAGAGTCTGAAAATAGATACAAGTAAAGTTAATTTTTAAAGGCTGCATGGATTTTAATTCTTACATATTATTTTTATAAGGTTCTGAAAGCTAGATGCGTTTTAAACTATTTTGTATCATTCTGTTACTAAGAGAAGTTACAATTAATCACAAAAGCTTCTTCCATATTTGTTAATAATGCCAACTAGCTGACACTCATAAAAATGTTAGAAAATGGAAGCTCTACAAGATTTCATGAAATAACTTTGTAAATTCATTTTTAATTACAAAATACATGGTTTTAAGTACAAGGGAATTAGCAGAAGTCTTTATCAGAGGTTTTGCACTGGGGGTAACAAAAGCGTACCCTTTTTGGTCAAGAATAATCTGAAAATCCTATTTTTAATAATATTAAGAACATGGTTAAATGAAGTGCTAAATTAAGCCCATATTACACAAGCCCTTACACAGGTTGCTGAAGTATAGCCATAATCTACTTTTAGGTACCATTATCCATGTCAGAATAGTGACTTTCACATATCCTTTACAAAGCTGAAATGTCTGCACAAAAGCCAGTCAGAAGTCAATTAAGACCTTTATTTTCTTTCTCATCCAAAGATTAATTAAAATATATACATAAATATGAAATATTAAAATAATATTTATTAAGTTGATTCCTTTCAGATGTAGTATGATATGAACATTTGTAAGGTAAAATTTCAAAATACTTCTAGCATTTGTTTTGTGTAGAAGACAAATGCTGTTGTACTTCACTGTTGTGTTTTCTCAGATAAATGAGAGCAAACCCAAAGTAAATCCATTCAACATGAGAATTTTGTAATGGGATTTGGCCTGTTGCATAGCCTTTGTTGCAACTGAATCAAGTCCCATCAAGAGTTAAGCTAAATATCTATCACATATAACTTGAATTGTAACACTGGATTATTTGATTCCCTCTTATTTAATTTATGCTGATTTGAGAACAAAAGAGTTGCCAATACTCAGAATGCAGAAATGAAGTGTTTCCTTCATTATGCGTTAGTTAACAATAATATTATTATTGTCACTAGAAACAACGATATTATTATTGTCACTTTGTCACTAGAAAGAAACTAATTCTAATTTATAGTGTGAATTTCTTTCTGATATTAGGATAATTAAATTTTATATATATATATATAAAATGCTTACATAATCTTTATCAGTTTAGACATGTTCAAATGAATTCCACAATGAAGTTTCTCAATATGATTCCATGCAAGAACTTGAAGAAGGGAAGAAAATACATCTACAACTCTAGAATTTATAGCCTTTTAATTCCTAAATGTGAAGTGGTGTATGGCAAAAGAAACCTAGTTAAAAAAAAAAAAAAAAAAAAAGAGTTTTAATTGTAGAAAGCCTTCTAGAAATGTCTATTGCACTACATAAGAAAGTGATATGCTACTTTCAGAACCTCAATAAGGTGCCATATATATAGACATATATATATATAGGCAGAATGGATTCAGAACTTTCCTAATATTTTAGAGTATAAGTGACTTTAAGTACCTTTGTGTCTTTTACACATATAGTTAGGTTTTTACATCTATAGTTAGGCTCTTTGTGGAAGCAAGGCTTTTTTGCACATCTGTTTGGTATGTAAGGAATCTGTATCATTTTCCTTGTACCTACAACACATGGAAGACAGCTCTTTTAAGTAATAAAAGTATTGTCCATCTCATTTAGTGTTTATAATACATCTAGAATAATAAGGAAACTAATATTAAGTAATGATATGTGTGATAAAAACTGAAAAAATAAGCTGATCAGAAATCCAGGTTGTATTTCTCCCTTCATCATAAAACTCAGAAGGAATATATCTTGCTGCTGAAACTAGCTAAAAGAGAAGATAATAAAACACTTGATGTACATGGTTCAAATATAGAATGAAAAATATGAGCTTGGTTAAAAAAAAAAATCTAGAACATTTGTCACGTCTATGGAATCACAAACATTAGGCTCCTCTAGAAAGAAAAGAGAGAAATTGCAGAAGTGAGAGTAAAAGAGCCATAGTATTTGAATAGAAATTAGTAAAGGATAACAAACAGGCATGTGAGGCAGAATAATAATAGAAGCTTTCTCTTTTTATTTCTTCTTTTAAACCTGAATTTAACAGACTCTGTGTACATCATTGAAGCTCATCATGGATGAATTGAGAGAAAAAGAAAAAGGCAATGGACTAACAGGAAAGGGAGAGACTAACAAAGGTTTTAAATAAATATTATCAAAGCCGGAAGACAACAACCAGCCTACGCAGCTGCCTACCTGCCAAAAAAAGTGCAAATAATTGTGATGCTCCTATCTAAATTGGGTTCCTGGTTCAGTTGTTGAATGTCCCTTTATTAGCTGTTAGGAAATTATATCACTAAATAACCAAAGAATTGCTACACAATAGCTGAGCATTTTGTAAAAAGTGCAAATGTAATTGAGCATTTTACATAACAAAAACACTCCTGAAAGGAGATAAAATGTACTCAGTAATTAATTTTTTGTTTATGATACTTGTGCTGCATTCCAATGCTTGATTAACAAATGCAAAATAAAACACTTCCAGAACAGGCATTATGAAACTAAAAGAAGATAACAAAATAACAACAACAACAACAACAACAAAAAAAGGGGGTACAGTGTAGTATCAGTCATCCTAGTTTTATTTTAAAAGGTGAGCCATAAGATAGACAGAAAAATTTCATTACTAAACATCAGGAGGGCGATACAAAGTCAAAATACAGCCAGGGGCTTCAAGGTTCAGTGTAAAAGCTGTTCTATTTATTTCAGGAATTAAATTTGTCAGAAGAATGAATGATGTCCATTGTCTGATACATCCCCTTTTATTCCTTCAAACCACTATACGAGAATCTGACATTCATGAAAATCAAGAATCTTCAACATGAAATGAATCAAACCAAGGGATTCATCTGGCTTTCGGGACAATTAATTTCAGAAGCTTTGTGTATTTGGGTTTGAGGAATTGAGCAAGCTACTGTTCAGTACTGGCAGAGAGCGCATTTCGGTAAGCTCTCAAGACAGATAATCATACCTTTACCAAACTTAGACTATGTTTTACCTTCGATAGACTGTTTGAATGAACAACTGCATAATATTTTTTACAGAATGTGGAAGAGCATATGGTGGTAGAGCATGTTGTCAGTCATCCTCCATGATCCTGGATTCATATGACTATTAAGCTATTTGAAGACTGCTGGTTTTTGATAGGTACCACATTTAATTTTTTTAAGAAATAGCATGCAGTCAGAAATAAACTGTTAAGTGAAAAATAGGTATTACTATGTGCTACTGTTAACATACACATATGTATGTATTTATTTTAAAATTTATTTACATGTGTCTCAACATATGTATGCATTCCCTAAAAAATAATAAAGGCATCAATATTTTGTTAACATTTATTGAGCAAGTATGATACAGACTTTTGGTCACTTTAAACAACTTTAATGATGGAGGAGTTAAAGTGGAATGATTAGCATATTTTCTATTAAGCTAATCTGCCTTCTAATGATGAGGTACAGCTGAGTACCAAAACATTTAGCATCTCGTATGGACCACTACTAAGTGTAATGTATCCTCTTTTACAATAATCAGTGACATTCCCATTGATCAAGATAGTTACGTAATTTTTCAGATGACTGATCTCCATATATCAGTATTCAGTACTGACAGTATATTGTCAGTAAGTCAGTATCAACTCTGTACTGAAATATAGCTGCTGTGTCATAAACTTACGAATGAATAATTCATTTTGCTTATTGCGTCTTCCAGTTTCAGTCAATCCACAATAAATTGTCTAGCAACTCTTTTACAACTTGCAAAGTTTAATAGCAAAATACAAAGGGGCTGGATTTGCAGTGTTGCTTTTTTTTTTTTTTTTTTCCCCATCAATTTCCATGGCTGGTGTCAAGACTCAGTATTTTATTAGAGAACTGTCTGAAACTATGAGGAACAAATTTGATAAAAAATCATGAAACCACATTACTTAGATAGAAATACAAGTATGTCTTTAGAAAGCAAGTCGAATAGTTTGGAACTAAATTGTTCCTAATGAATAAATTTCAGTAACTACACAGATCTAAAAGAAATTCCATACAAAAATAAAGACCAGAATTTATGTAAATGGAAAAAAAACAGTTCAAAATAACCTATAGTTCTTCTGCATCATACATGTTCTGGTATAGCTTGTCTGAAATCTTCTGACAGACATGAAGTTTGATGCTCAGTTGAACTGTAAGATGAGTCTCCTTAAAACCATATGTCATTGCTACTCCTAGCTAATTTAATTTATCTATTTTATTTTACTCCCCCACCCCGCCCCCATATGTACTTCATAACAATATATTGTTTAAAAACTTTCCTATTAAATTTGTGGAAAACTTTGATAACAGCAATAGTGATTTAACCAGTGAAGATTTCTATTTACTTTAGTTTGGAATGTTTACATCAACAATTCTACATTGCAAATACTGGGCCAGTACAACTTCTTTTGAAATCAGTGATTGTATAACCAATTTAAAGGGATTTGGATCAGACTCTGAATTAGTAGCATATTCTTGTGCATCAGACTAACAGAGAGCAAACAATAGATTTTTCTTCTTTAATATTTCAGCAGTGAAGGATAATTAAAATAACAAAATGACAACAGTTTTCCAAGTATGAACTGTCTTATGTTGTGGGGTTTTTTTTCACCTAACAGGATCGGTATAAAATCTCTTTGAAGAAATTTGTAAAGTATGAGAAGGTATGTAAATTTTAAGATCAGTAGTTGTACAGTATGCACTGTATGGGAGAAGGGTGACTATACAACAGTAACAAAGAAATATATTGCACATGATGAATATCATGTTCTTTAGTATGGTTGAAATTATTTTACTGCAGCCATTTCTTTAGAGATTAATGAGAGTCTTAAAATTGGATAAATATCTTGACAAAAAGCTATCAGTCCATGCAGTGTTTTATACATTTGAAGATGGGAAGAAAATGCACAAGAGTGTATTGTTCTACTTTTCATTCAAGAATGATCTCAAATACAGCTTCATAGCCATTATGCAATATTCATATATTTGTGTATGTACTACAATATTTAACAGTGGTACAATTAGTGATGTCTGTCTTGGGAGCGGTGCATAGTCAGTGTATTCAAGTGTGAAGGTGTCCATTTCAATTTTACTTTCACTGTATTATCTTTAAATGCAAGAAAGTGGTATGACTTGGACATATATAAATTCTTCAGTATGTAAAAAAAAAATCATAAGAAATCAATCTGAAATGAAATAAAATATATGAGTTCAAATATATTTGGTAGGCTTTTTATAGACACAAAGTTTTTCAGGAAGCAAATTAAACATAACATGAAAAGAACATATCTCTTCTTATGTTATTTTGTGTCTTATGTTTAATTGTCTTCTAGGACAAGATGCAGCAGGCACAAACTAGAATACAGGAAGTTCCACCTAAACATATGAAAAATTTCTTTACTTTGAGTGACAGAGTGTGGAACAAGATGCATCTCCTTTTCTAGAAACTTTCAAAACCTACCTGGATGCATTCCTGTGCAATATGCCCTGAGATAAAACTAGTTTGGCAGGAGGGTTGGACTAGCTGATCCCCAGAGGTACCTTCCAACCGCTACTGTTCTGTGATTCTGTGATTCTGTGATTCTGTGATTAAAGGCAATCTATCAGTCAGATAGAAGACTCATTTTTCATAGCTGTGTGATTTTGAATAGGTGAAACCAGTATTCCTTCTCTCTTTAAAGTTTGTGACTTTAATGATATATATACTTCTTCCACTAAAAGAATATATTTTATTTCCAGAACTAAAAATGTTTTCTTTCATAAGCAGTACTTAAGATGATGTGAAAGTCTTTCCTTCCTAAGAGACTAAAAATAATACTGATTAAAGTTAAATCTCTAAGCTGGAAGAAAATACATAAAAATAAACTTACAAGTTTTAATTGTACTTGTTTGGAAGGAAAAAGTGTAAGATCATGAGGCTTTTAAAATGCTTCTTTCCATTGAGCATGAGACAGGTATAAGAAATATTCCTCAATTTACAGAGCCAATGGTACTCAAATATTTGTGGTCTTCTAGAACTAGTCAATAATTATTGTATCATGAAAATTATAGACAAGAATCCTAAGTAGTACAATTACTGTATGTAGAGATGTGCCAGCCTGCAGTCTAAACTTAGTCTGAGCCTAAAGCTGTGTCCTGAAATTGAAAAAAGCCCTCCAGCCTATATATCACTCACCTGTCTGAGTAGATCTTATTTCCAGAAGTTGTTTGCAAGAAGATCTTTGCAATCATTTTCTTTTGAATTGAAGAACTGTAAACTATCTTCAATCCATAGTAGTAGGCTTTCTTCTTTGGCTATCTGAATTTATCTTCTGCAAATCAGCCAGCCCAGGTTTTACCTTTCCTTTTGCTGCTACGAGAAAATTTAGTTCTTTATACACTATCCATAAGGATTCTTCTAGAAACAGTGATCATATTATCCATATCAAGCAACACACTTCACCACTGGTTTATTACACATTTTTCCAAATGCTTTACATTTACCACAAAGTCAAGTTTCCACACAATCTTTTAGTTCTAGGTAGCTCAGGCAGTGGGGAGTAATTACAGCATGAGGTTTTGGTTAGAGTATGATTTAAAAACAAGCCTCCAAAGTGATCTGAAAGTTACCATGAATCTTAACAGTTTTTACAACAATGTCTACTTTTTATTCACTCTATCCAACTCTCATATACATGCACTACAGAAAGTAAAACAGTTTAATCGGCAAGGTACTTTGTAGTTTCATTGTTACGCACTCATATTTAAGTTTGCTTACACACATAGAAAAATGTGGGTTAAAAATATTCTTCCTTGGAAGTATTTGTAATGACAATTAAAACATAACTAGGATCAGTAGCTCAGCAAGAGTGCCTTAGTATTTGTAAAGCAGTAAAATGTCTGAGGAAATTTTCATCCATTTTCTTCTGGGATGGAATACTATCTTTCAATTTATCCTGTGGTATCTTTTTCCATAGCTCTTTGTCACACATTCACTATACTTTCTATCTCCAGTAAATCCTATAACAGTACCTGCAAAGTCTTGTTTGCAGAAGAACCATCTTTGCCTGAATGCAGATGTTTCAACAAGAAATTTGGGGATGTCATCCAGGGATAAGCACCAGTCATTCCCTTTTGAAACACTGTCTGGAGATACTTCTTAAAAAAAAATTCTTTCTTTATAGACAACATAGGAAAAAATACCGTAAGAAGTATTGAAAAAAGCCAAATATTTCAAATGTCTGTATCAACTATAAAAGTGATACTCAGCTAGAAATACCCATGTGATATATTTAGTTTATGACATTACATTTGTCTTATACAACTCCATGCGTACAAGAAGTTTAATGACAAAATAACACATGGTGTGAACTTGTTTATACCAGGCAGACCATCCTCATTCAGATGAAGATCATGAAATTGCTAAGAGATTTGTGTGCTGATTTGAGGCAAAAAGAAAATAAATATTACTATGTTGACCATATAAATGAAGGATTTTTTTTACACATAGTTTCATGCTATGCTTTTGTACAAGTTATCACCTTTCAGGAAATAAATTATATTTGGATAGCGTTAAAAATCAGCCCAGAATTAAAATTCTGAAGACTCCTCAGGACTCCCTAGATTTTAGGCACTTTTCAAGAAAGTCATCATGGTCCTCCTAGCAATACAAATCAGGGACTATTTCAGTAGTTTTACTGTTCCCTTTTTGGAAGTATGCCCTGAGTTAATCTTCACAGAAATTAAAAAAAAAAAAAATTGTATAAGTTTTAGGGAATTAAAATAATAGCTTTTGATGATGGCTTTTGAATAAAGTACCTCATGAAGAGGGCCCATGAATATACCACAGCTATATGGCACATGAACCATTTGTCTTAACTTCCTTACTAAGTTCCAGGCTCACTATGCACAAGTCAGTTAACTAACCATTATTACTGGTGCTTTATTTTTTAACAAATTATAAAAGGATCCATAGATACTTCATGGTAAACATACTATATATGCTGAGATAGATTATTTATTTTTTTTAGTGGTATAGTATCTAGCAATCCAGATTTTCAAGAAAGACAAAAGGTGAGAAGTACTTTACCACGTGCTGAAATAGATCACCTCTGCTATGTGTAAGATGTGTTAAGTAGTAGCTGTACTATTTAAAGTCATTACAGTGCTCAGACTGATAGCCTCTAGGTTGCAATACTGCAACATTTGGCCTTTAAATATCTTCTGAATTATATTTTATTTTGCCCCTCCACCTTTGTTATGGCATTTTACCTGTAAATTACCAAGGAAATTACAAATATAAAAAAACATCTACACTAAATGCTAACTGAATCAGATGACCAGTGATAGAGGTAGATCAGGGCTGAGTAGAAATGAGAAGATAACCATATTGATAGTCATATATCTCATCTACAGATTTTAATTCCCCAGACTTGCACATGTATATGCACATCATTCCCATTCACATATTTTTGTAGACAATCATATTGATGGATAGTGTTAATGTTGATCAATTATTAATTTATAATGTGTTAAATGTGTCTTTTCAACAATCAAACTATTCCTTAGCAGAAGAATTTCAACTTACTAATTTACCATTTTCTTACCCTTGTGTAAAATTAATAAAATGCTTTAGTCATTTCTGCCTCCATCTTTGTTCTTCCTGGGGTACAAAATTCTTAAATATTTCTGATTTCTACACATTCTTACTTAGGAAAGGGTGTTTCATCATTTCCACAAAATTAACTCCATATTAAATTAGTATGAAGACTAGATAATTTGCCCAGAGGAAAAAAAAACAAAAAAAAAAAAAAAAAAAACAAAAAAAGGTAATATAACCCCCTCAGTTTTGACAATGGTTTTATTATAGGATTATATTGTCTGATCTATTAGGTTTAAAACAATACATCAACATATTGAACTGAGACTAACTATGAGACAAATTCTCACTAAAAATATAGATTTATAAGTTAACCACATCAAACAGTCTCTAAAATATTATGTCAAAGTGTATGTACACTACTTTAGTGATAATCTCACACCTGTACTGCTGGGAGGGATAATCTAATAGTACCATCCTTTCTTTTAGAACTACTTTTTAAAAATGAATTCTCATTTTCAAATATGATAGAGAAAATCAGCATGTTACTGGGATCCACACATGTGGATAAGATGTTGTCCTGGCTTGAGCTAGAACAGAACAAATTCTCTTCAGCAATTTTACTTTCCAAATGAATATCTTCTAACTGCACTTTCTGAGGTTAATGGCATGTTTTCACAGACAATGGAAGCGATAATGCCTGATGTTTATAGCTACTACTAAGGACTGGTGTGCAGAAAGGCTTTTGCTTATACTTGCTCCTATGGAGGCCAAGGTCACTGATAAATCTTGTGTACCACGTTTCAGGGTACAGAAAGTAGAAGGCTGCAGCTGTAGGGAGGAGTGGACAGAAGAGGTGACCCTAAACCAACAAGGCATTCCATCCTATATAAGTCATATTCAGTATAAAGCTGAAGGATCACAAGGCTGATACCTCCTTCCACCCAAATTTAAAGAAGAAATATTTTTTTACATGATCTCATAGTCCTCTGCAAGGGTGCTCTGCTGAGCAACATTCAATTTGTCAACCTGGAATCTGACTTCTTTCCTGCAAATCTGCTTTTTATCTAGTGAGTCCCCAGCCTTTCCTCTTGCATGGTGCTATTTTGCCCCAACTGCAAGATTTTTCTTTTGCTTTTGTTGAACTATGTTTCCCTCTGCCCACTTCTCCATCCTGTTTGATCCTTCTGAATTCTAGCCATGCTCTTCAGTGTATTAGCTACTTCCCTAATGTAGTATCATCTCTAGACTCACTGATGGTGTGTTTGGTCTTATCTTCCATATCACTATTACAGATGGTAACAATCTGAAGGGTGTAACTACTAATTTGCTATCAACTGGATAATAAATCTTTGATCTTAGGGGTCCAGGCAGTTTTATACCCATCTTACAATCCACTTCTTACCAGTCTAAACTGTATGGGAGACCATGCAGCAAGTCTTGCTTAAGTCAGGGTAGAGGATATTCACTTGTCCACTGAGCCAGTCATCTCATCGTATGAAGATATCCCATAGCTTCAGACTTCACCTGGCCTAGGTAAATTCACCTTCATGTCCTGCATTGGCTCAGAAATTACTTAAAAGGGGATTCTTCTGGAATTAATCTTCCCAGAGACTGAAGTTACTCCTGCAAATCCTGTAATCCTTCTTAATGCCCTTCTTGAAGTTGGGAGAGATATTTTCCATTTTCAAGTGTTGAGGAACCTCACCAGTTACTATGACTCTTCAGAAAGGATAGCTAAGGGCCTTGCAATGACAATGGCCAGCTCCCTCAACACCCTTAGATATACCCATCTGGTATATAAAGTTAAAGTAGTCTCTAAATCAGTCTTTCTCTGCCATGGCATAATGGTTCCTTCCCAGAGACTGACAACAGCTCAGGGACCTGCAAGGTTTGAGAGTGCACTTATATACCTTACCAGATCCCAACTAGGAAAAATATCTTACCTAAATCAATAAATGAAGTAATACCATTATCTGAAAACATTTCAGAAAGGTTTTCTGTTTAGGCTTTCCTCTTTTTTAGGTGTCTTGCAGGAGATACACTGACACAAACCATTCCTCACCCCTGCGAGGATTTTCATGTGATTGAGTCAGTAGTTGTGGGTAGTCCATGCTTGTTATTGTGCTTTATAGAGTTATATTCCTCAGTTTATAAGCAAGACGTTAGAATTATATTCCAGATTGACTGAAATATGGGGATAAAAGAGGTAACACACATTTTATTTGAGATTGTATCCTTTGGGTTCACTGTTAGAAAATTATATGCAAAGTTATACATATTTATACATATATAAGATATATGTATAAATATGTATATAATGGTGATTTTTTGCAAAATATTTTTCATAGCGCTTCTGGTATGCAGAAAGAAGTCACTGGCTATACTATGAAAGATTTTCTGTCTCACTTTGTATGTTAAGGTAGAAGTCATTACTCTATGGAAGGAGGTATTTCACATATTGTAGAAAATTATTCAATAACATTATCAATTACTTAAGACATCTATGCCATGGGTCTCCTACTTTGAAAATCTTATTTTACAGTTAAAACACACCAAAAACATAGTCTCAAAGACATTACATTCATTTGCTGAAGTTTAGTGAACAGCAGCCAGATGGGGAGGGGATGACATATGAGATAAACATCTCTGAAACATTTGTCTGAATACCTACACTATTGGGATGTAGTAGATCTTTTCTCACACATGGACAAAGTACTGGTGCACCATCAAATCAGGAACAGTAATGTTTTACCTCAGAGTCATCCTCTGCAAGTTCCTGTTAACTTGTTACTGATATGTTTAAATTCTAATTGACGAAAGAAAAATACAAGTTGATGTACCATATGGGAAAGATGAGTGACCTCTGCTCTGAGGCGTGGAGACATAAAAAGAAGGAAGGCTGCAGCATAAACCAGTCACATTTTATACCTCTCTCAGGCAGCTGTAAGCTATCTGCAGCAAACACTCATTTTGATACATTTCATCTGTCTTTTTCAGGTAGGAAATTCAGTTTGTCAAATGATAGAACTTTCCCCACTGACACAGTTGTATTCACCTTCCTTAAATGTTCAGTAAAGAGCTGGAGGTTTGTCAGTTAAATACTTGACATTGTTATGACTCTTGATGACATGTTCAATGACACAACTTATCTAGGGTGTTAAAGTCATCTCTCTGCCAAGGATGTGAAGTGACACAGTGCTTATTCTACTGCTGGTCTTGCCTCTCCTGTAATTGATACTTTTACTCTGGTCATAACAGCGATACCTTTTATACAGCATTCATCCAGTTCACATGAGAACTTTGTGAAGCACTACCATGAGTATTTATCCTGCAGATGGGGGGAGAAAAAAGATAATTACTTCACTAAATATCCACCTTAAAAATGCTAATCTCATCTGGCCTGTACTTAGTTAAACAGAATTCTCAGAGACAGCAAGGACAGACTTTTACCTTCAGTGTCAATTTTTAACACTTAAATCCTAGAAGAAAAACCTCAGCTGAAATTTGAAAGTATCTACAAATACTGAGTTTATGCAGGTGCTCACATCCCAAAGATAGGTTTGGAATGTAAAAAATGTTCTAATTTGAAAGACCTACCTTAAATATTAAGAGATAACCTTTGCCTGTTAACATGTTTCCACTAAGAAAAAAATAGAGTAGTTGATATGACTACAGCCATGAAAAAGCTGAAGTGGTTTTTTTTTTGGTTAATGCTATCTGTAAGATGCAGCGTTGCTCACTGCCATTAAAGTAATTGGAAAACTTGAGCTCATTCCCATAGGAGGTGAAAGTAACTTTTATACAATAATGGAAAAATGGTTAGAATATGGAATTAACTTTGTAGGAAAAAAAAAAAAAAAAAGGCATACATGAAGGAAATCTGCATGTATACTGAGGATGATATGTATGTTTTTGGAAGTACATTACTTACTACCTCTTAATGTCCCTTGGTTTAAAGTGCAATGGTAAAGGTCCAAAAATATACAGGAGCATTATGATGCTCAGCACTGAAATGTCTAAAAGTTATTCTTTTCTCTTCAAGGACAGAATTCATAATCTTTATTCTCAACTAAAAATGGAAAGGTGCCTAAGCATGGGACTCACTTCAGGCAGAATAAGAAGTAGAAGGGGAAATGTTCTGAAAAGTCAGACTTTCACCTGAATTTGAACATATATGTCTAGCTTGTAAGTCACTACAGGAAGAAGTTGCAGGACCTACTTTCTGTATGACCTAAAAGGCAAATGGATTCCCAAAGGAAAGAGGAAACCTGAGCTTCGGTTATTCTTAATATTCATGGATTTGAACGCACAGCTCTCCTTTTCAAGGAAAAGCGTCACATCTTCTTGCTGCCTAAGCTGAGCCATTATGTGAATACAAGATTCATAGGAGCTGAAAGATGAACTTGAAGGCACTGGGCCAGTACATTCAGCTACAAGTCAAGTGTAAATTTTGCTGCTTGAATTAGTTTTGATTTTTATGTTAAACATCTTGTAGATGTAACAAGAAACCATTAAACTTCTTGCAGACATTTGAACTTAGACTAGGTATTATTTTTTATTACGCATGATTGTTTACTTTTTTAACTAAAATTTATTAATAACAAAACCACTTTTAAAGTACTTTTCTAATTTTGTTAAACAACAAAAATGATTTTTGTCAACCAACAAAAATGATTTTTGTCTTTGTTTTTTTTTTTCTTTCTTTCTTTGTTTTTTTTTAGCTCTTTCAAAACTTGTAGAATTATTCACATTGCTAAAAGTAGAGTACAGAATATTCTGTCTTTAATGTAATATTCTCTATATTAAATTCAATCTACAGTTTGGGAAGAAAAGTACATATTTTAAAAGAGTCAAAGAAGAAAATATTGAAATTAAAAATGAAATATTGTGATGAAAGCCACTGGACTTATATGACAATAAGAAATAAGAAGGCCTGCCTGAAATTGGTGTTTTCTGCTTATTCTGCTTATACTTTCTTTACTCAGCAATACCTTGGGGAAGATGAAGATTGTTGAAAACAGTAGCAACCCTATTGATTTCATAGACAGACATTGACTCATGTTTTGCTGTGTATTTGAATTTCAGTTAAGACAAGAGAAGTTTAGTAGGTATATTTAAGGAAGCATTAGCATTTTCATAACGGAAATGTCTTTAAACATTTACAAATACTGTAATTCCTTTCTGAAACAAATGTTTGTCAAAATGTAGAAGACTAAAGTGTGTCACACAGGAAACATATGCTTTTATTTTTTAAACTAAATGGTGTAATAGATATACAACATGATGTCTATTGTCATTTCATCTGAACGGTGCCCTTTAGCAACACTTGGCAGCAGCTACATGAAAGACAGAAAAAAAAAATGAGAACTTCTTTTGGAGTAATTAAACAGTTTTCCATTAAGAAAATACAACAGTGTATCCTGACTATGGATCAATCTACTCAGAGGTAAGGTGGATTTTTGAAATATAAAAGGAAAGAAATCCTATTTTACTATTGCAATGTTTCTATTTATGCAAGGCAAAGCAAAAACAAAATGTATGTCCCAGATATACTGGGAAGAGGTACATAATGTACTAGAGTAGAGGGATATTGTATAATTTGAGGAATAGAATCAATTCTGTGTAAGGTCAAGAGTGAAAGTATTTGTTGTTCAGTATTATTTTCTAGTAGATATGTATCATTGCTCAAGACCTTGTTAACCTGAAGTTTAGTAAGTTCTACTGAAATATTCGGAACATGGTAAGTAGAACCAGCTGTCAAATATCATGAAACAAATGATTGCTCTTAATGATACCCTATGTTGCTTTCTTTTTTTACCCAAACTAGAAAAAAGGTCATGTGTTTCACACATTTTTTATACTATTTATCACATGGACAAATATTCCATGATTTCCTTGTGGGTAAACTCAGTAAGTGTGAGTTAGAAGAGCAGACAGTAAGGTGGGTTGAGAACTGGCTGAACAATAGATCTCAGACGGTTGTGATTAATGGTGCAGAGTCCAGCTGGCAACCTGTAAGTTGTGGTGTTACCCAGCGGTCAGTTTTGTCTCCAGTCTTATTCAACATCTTCATCAATGACCTGGATGAAGGGATAGAGAGTGTACCTTCAGTAAGTTTTCTGATGATACTAAACTGGGAGGAGTCACTGATAACAGCAGAAGGCTGTGCTGCCATCCAGCGAGATCTGGACAGACTGGAGAGCTGGCCAAAGGCAAACCTAATGCAGTTCAACAAGGATAAGCATAGAGTCCTACACCTGGGGAGGACCACCACCATGTACTGGTACAGGTTAGGGGTAGACCTGCTGGAAAGCAGCCCCATGGAGAAGGACTTTGGAGACCTGGTGGACAATAAGTTAACCATGGAACAGCAATGTGCCCTTGTGGCCAGGAAAGCCAATGGTATCCTGGGGTGCATAGAGAAGAGTGTGGTCAGCAGGTTGAGGGAGGTTCTCCTCCCCCTCTACTCTGCACTTGTGAGACTACATCTACAGTATTGTGTTAAGTTCTAGTGTCCACAGTTCAAGAGGGACAGGGAAATACTAGAGAGTGTCCAATACAGAGTTATGAAGATGATGAAGTGACTGGAACATCCCTCTCGTGAGGAAAGGCTGAGAGCCCTGAGACTGTTTAGTCTGGAAAAGAGAAGACGGAGAGGGGATCTTATTAATGTCTATAAATATTTGAAGGGTGGGTGTCAAGGAGAAGGGGCCAGTCTCTTTTCAGTTGTTCTCTGTGATAGGATGAGAAGTAATGGTAGCAAGGTGAAACACAGGAAGTTCCACCTCAACATGAGGAAAAACTTCTTTACTGTGAGAGTGACAGAGCCCTGGAACTGGCTGCCCAGAGAGGTTATGGAGTCTCTTTCTCTGGAGACCTTCCAGATCCACCTGGATCTGTCCCTGTGTGGCATGCCCTAGGTGGTTGTGCATTGGCAGGGGAGTTGGACTCAATGATCTCCAGAGCTTCCTTCCAAGCCCTACCATTCTGTGTTTCTATGATTTTACACATTTTTTTCTGTGTAGACTGAGTCCCTGAATTTATGAGTATAGCTTTATTTGCTATGTGAAAACACCTAAAATATTAAGAAATTGTGAAAGTGTCTTTCACTTCCAAGCTCAATGACACATGTTAAAAACTACAGTAAAATACTATACTAGTTGCAAAACAAAACACCCTAAAATTAGAATAGACTAGAATGTAAGTAATCTATGAAACTTAATTTGTATCTTGTGCATAAGCAGTATAGTACAGTTTTTAATTGGATGCTCATGTACTGTTTCATCTATGAGACCCTTGAACCATTCAGCACACATGATTAATAGTATTCAATAAATGAGTCGCTATTCAGTATTTTGTTTTCACTATTCACTGTGTAGCTTTAGGCCACCACTAAAGTGCTGCTAGGAAGATGGAGTTATTAATTTCTTCATGTTGGTTTTTGGATGGCAGTGTTCATTATAACATCTAATGTTTCACTAATAGTAATTAATTTACTTTCACAGAACTCCTAAGAAATAAGAGGATATTATTCCTTTTCAGCAGGTGGGGAGCTGAGGCCCAGAGATATTAATGGCTGATGGTTATGAAAATTTTGAGATTTCTATGATTTGTTTTCTTAAAAGGATGTCAAGTTTTGTAGAGTTTCATTTACTCAAAATATAAATCTCATTAATTTCAGATGCAGAGGGATCTGTACACTACTGCAAAAACAGGTTCTAGGGGTATGGATCAACTGGTGAAATACTTATCTATGTTGCAGGTGACAATAGTTCAATTAGTTAACCTTGACTCTTTTTATAGTCAGTGGAGAGACTTTTAAGATTTACCTCATCTTATCTTAAAATGAGTGAAAAGATACAGGTGCCTATTTTTCTCTATTTCCTTCGTAGATCAGCTCAGATGAACATGTCTGAATGTGGGATGAAAACAATTAAGTGAAATGAAACCCACTGCAATATTTCTTTCTGTGGTGAGGTGGTGATAAATACACAGTGAAAAAGCTGATAGTGATTTGCCAAGCTCTGCATATGATGACTATAGCAAAAACGTTAAATCTACGATACAGTTTTCCAGGAAGGGCATGGGAAAGGAGATTCATGTGATTCGACCATAATACCATAATACCACCTTTTCCTCTCTTTTTTTTTTTTTTTTTTTTTTTCATTATTCACATACCAAACTCTTAAAATATAAAAGAAATAGACAAGATTACTACAGGCAACAGTGTCTACTTAATTACACTACTTGGTAATATGTACTCATTCTGAGAATAAACAACACATTTCATTGTCTCTTATAGCCTCTTGTAGTTCAAGGGTCAGCACAGGCAGCCTTACCTCATCATCATACCCTAGCTCCTAATCTTAATGCTGACTCTTATTACAGGTTTTAATAGGGCTCTGTATTATTACATTGTACATTCACTTCCTTTTTTCTAAGTAGAGAGAAAGAACACTGACAGACCTCATACCTTCCATATTCTCAGATGTTGCACCTTATACAATAGCTATTGGTAATGAATAGTAATAGGTAGGAAAGTAATTCACAATGCTAAACTGGAGCAAAATAGAATGAATGAAGTAGTTCTGCAAAGGAACTAAAAAAATTCACTAAAAATTGAATTGTACTGCTAAGCATAAGAAAAGAAGATTGTGATTGTACTAACAGATGCTTTCTCATAACTTAAACAAAATAGGTAGCTTTTCATGGTAAGAAACATCTCCTTGATTGCGTAGTACCTGATGTATAAGTTAGCTTGGTATAAAAACTGCAAAACTGATTCAAAATAATCTACAAACAACTGTTTAAATTCAACATAAAATGTAATTCAACAAAATTTATAGCTCCGTAGGATCACAGATTTTTAGTTTGACTATTTCTAGGAATTAAATTTCTGATTTTGTGTTTTATATTTGATTAAACAGGTTGCAATGTTTAGTTCTATAAGATTCTTATATCTGATATTTGTAATGCAATGTTCAGTCTAAATGTTACAGAATCTTTATACAAAATCAAACCTTTGTTTGAAATTCACTGTTACTTTTACCACATGGTTTGTTTTCTGCCTGTCTACCATAACTTGCCAATTGATGGAGTTAATGGAACAATCAAGAATTACCTTTCTTATACTGAACAGCAGTTTTTAGGGCAGCCATGAATGATGGATGTGATTTATTCCAGGCCAATGCATCCCATTCTTTCTTTTTTTACTTTACAGTTGTGAGAAAACACCACTCAAATGCTAAAAATTGGAACACGTCTGCTGAAGGTTTAGTGATAGAAATCCCTTTGATGTATGAACATGCAAAGTGTGTCATCACTCACTAATGCAGAGAAATGAGACAATGTGGAGTCTTACCATAAAATAAAGTGTTAGCTGTGAATAAGGATATAGCAGATGGAAACGTTTTTCTTTGTTCTGGATTTTATGTCCTGAAATCTTTCTCAGTACACATTTATCTTTGATATTGGATTCAAATTATTAATTCTAATATAAATATTGGAAAATTAATATTTAACAAAGCACAGAGCCTTCAGAAACTTAGTGGCTTACATAAATGCAGATAAATGACATATAAATTCAATACAAATATTCTTTATGATGCTTTCTTACAATAAATATTTAACACTTCAGAAGAGGCAGGGATTCTGAGTAAAAATATTTACAATATGATATAGATTAATGAAGACATAAATAATCTAGGTGTATTCACCTAAATCCACCCCCAGGAATACTAAATAAGTATAAAAGTATTCACCATAAAGGAGAAAAAAAAAATATATATATATATTTACACAACAAAATATTTAGAAATCTCTAATCTGATGGTGAATATAATTAATACTGCCAACTAGATATGCAGAGACACTTTATTTGAATTAATTTCCTTATGTTTCAGCAGTTCATTAACCTATTCTACCCCCAGTTAAATAAGGGTCCAACAGAGTGTACACTTCAAGAACATGAAGCAGCAACCACCCTTGCTGTATTAGTAACTAATATGTAGGTGCTGATGAAAAGATGGTGGAAGATTATCAGAAATTCACAGGATGTCTCCAACTTGAAACAGAGTGATTTTCCTTCTAGACCTGGAGAACACCATCAGCAGTTCTCCACAGACTATAGAGACTGTCAAGCTTTTTGTTTTGATGATTTAGAGTCTTTTATTCATGTATGCATAATAAAATTAATTTGGAAGACTTTAGTGTCCACTTGAAGAAATGTAAGGAAGAAGGTGTGACTAGTTGACAACAACTTATATTTAGAACTCCCGCTTCAGGTTAAAAGTAATTTGATATGAATCAGTAATCTTACATTTTCAATTGCTTGTGACAAACAGTGGGGCAGAACATCAGGGGCTGAGGAATGGAATCCTAGTAAGGTCTCTCAACTTGTTACCCTGAGGAAAGCCAGTGATGATGCACTGGGACACCTCATAGGAGATTCTCACAAGAGGGTAATCCAGCCAGCCCAGCTGAAGTGCCTCTATGCAAATGCACACAGCTTGGGCAATAAACAGGATGAATTAAGGGCCACTGTGCTGCTGGAAAGCCATGACACAGTGGCTATTACTGAAACTTAGTGGGACGATTCCCATGATTGGAATGTAGGGGCAGATGGTTACAAGCTGTTCAGGAAGGGCAGGTAGTGTAGGAAGGGAGGAAGTGTTGCCTGCTACATCAGTGACCAGCTGGAATCCATGGAGTTACGTATGGGAAAGGATGATGAGCTGGTTGAGAGTGTATGGGCTAAGATTAAAGGGGAGACAGGGGAAGGTGATGTTACCGTCGGGATCTGCTACAGGTCACCTGACCACCAGAGCCAAGTGAATGAGGCCCTCCATAGGCAGATAGAAATGGCTTTGTGTTCACAGGCCTTGGTCCTTGTAGGGAATTTTAACTACCCTGACATCTGCCAGAGAGATAACACAGCAAGGCACCAACCAGCAGTCCAGAATGTTCCTGGAGTGCGTAAATGATAACTTCCTCCTCCAAATGTTGGAGGAACTGACAAGGAAAGGGGCTATGCTGGACCTTTTTTTGACCAACAGGGAAGGGCTGGTGACTGATGTAAAACTTAGGGACAATATTGGCTGTAGTGATCACAAAGCAATTGAATTTAAGATCCTCAAACCAGGTAGGAGGATGTACTCCAAGCTTACAACCCTGGACTTTAGACATGCAGACTTTGATTGTTTCAGGGATCTGCTGGCCAAAGTGCCATGGGACAAAGCCCTAGAGGGTAGGGGTGCCCAGGACAGCTGGTCAGTATTCAAGGATCACCTTCTCAGTGCCCAGGAGCAAACTATACCAGCAAAGAGAAGGGCGGGAAAGAATGCTAGGAGACCTGCCTGGATGAACAAGGAACACCTGGACATGCCGTCACACAAAAAGAAGCTCTACAAAGAGTGGAAGGAAGGACAGCTAGAATGGGAGGTATACAAGGAAGCTGCTCAAGCAACAAGAGACCTGGTCAGGAGAGCTAAAGCTCAGTTAGAATTAAATCTATCCAGGGAGATTAGGGGTAATGCCAAAAATTTCTATAGGTATATCAATGGAAAGAAAAAGATTAGAGAATGTGTGGGCCCCCTCAGAAAAGAGACTGCAGAAATAGTGGCAAGTGATGCTGAGAAGGCTGAGGTCCCCAATGACTTCTTTTCCTTAGTCTACATTGTCAAGAGCTCCAGCCACACCCTCAGAGCCACAAAAGTTGATGGCAGGCAATGGATGGAAGAACTGCCCATGGCAAGTGAAGATCAGGTTTGTAACTATCTGAAGAACCTGAAAGTGCACAAGTCCATGGGACCCGATGGGATACACCCACGGGTGCTGAGAGAACTGGCGGATCAGGTTACTAAACCGCTACCTATTATATTCCAACAGTCATGGCAGTCCAGTGAAGTCCCCACTGATTGGAAAGGGGGAAATATAACCCCCATATTCAAAAATGGGAAGGTGGATGAACCCTGGAACTATAGACCAGTCAGCCTCACTTCTGTGCCTCCTAAGATCATGGAGCCAATCCTCCTGGAGGCACTGCTGAGGCAGATGAATAATGATGTAGTGATTGGCTGTAACCAACATGGCTTCACCAAGGGCAAATCATGCCTGACTAACCTGGTGGCCTTCTATGAGAAGGTCACAACATCAGTAGATGGGGGAAGAGCATCCGACGTCATTCACCTGGACCTGAGCAAAGCCTTTGACACTGTCCCACATGACATTCTGGTCTCCAAGATGGTGAAATATGGATTTGATGGATGGACAATTCAGTGGATAAAGAACTGGCTTGACAGCCACCACCAAAGAGTGTTTGTCAATTGGTCAGTATCCAAGTGGAGACCAGTGACAAGTGGAGTCCCTCAAGGATCAGTACTGGGACCAGTCTTGTTTAACATCTTTGTCAGCGACACCTATCCTATAGGGACAGACTGAGACAGTTGGGGTTCCTCAGTCTAGAAAAAAGAAGGCTCCAGGGAGATCTTATTGTGTCCTTCCAGTATCTGAAGGGGACCTACAAGAAAGCTGGTGAGGGACTTTTTAGGCTGTCGGGCAGTGATAGGACTAGAGGGAATGGATTAAAGCTAGAGATAGGTCAATTCAGGTTGGACATTAGGAAGAATTTCTTCACCATGAGGGTGGTGAGACACTGGAACAGGTTGCCCAGAGAAGTGGTGGAAGCTCCATCCTTGGGAGTTTTTAAGACTAGGATGGATGGGGCTCTGAGCAACCTGCTCTAGTGGGAGATTTCCCTGCCCATGGCAGGGAGGTTGGAACTAGATGATCTTTAAGGTCCCTTCCAACTCTGACTATTCTATGATTCTATGATTAATCAAATATCATAATGATAATACCAGTTCTTCCAAGACAAAACCATTAGGTTTTTATTCTTTGCTGAGGCTGTCTATCTCTTAATTAGTCTACTAGGTTTTTCATATGATCACAACTGAAGCTGAATTTTATCCTAGAGATCTATTGTTTTCCTAAATAATATTTTTAATTCTATTAACATATGTGATAAATGAATTTATTGTTCATGGACAAACCCAAACAACTATCAAATCATTAACACCTAGTAGTGAGATGAATGCTCTGATGGATATTTGAATTAGTGTTTTAGTGTGCCTAATCAGCTACTGAAGGGAAAAGCAGCGTGGGACTATACTAAAGGAGCAATTATAGCTTACAACTGTTGTCTCAGAATTTAGAGCACTTAATTCTTGGACTACAATGATGTACAGCGTGGAAAATCAGAACAGCAGTGCTGAACATGAGGACAGTGGAAATTCTAAAGAATCATTTGAAGTGCTTTCATGTGAATATGACGTATTACTTGTCAAATTCTTACAAATCTACTCCAAAGCATTGAGAAATGTGAAAGGGATATGAATTCAGCTGTAACTGTAATAGAAAACCAAAATTCCAACCACTGTTGAGCATACATAAATCTATCCACTGTGTCTCAACAAACATCTGGGCAAACAACTGTTTTCAGAAAGCTTTATATAAAGATCATGCCTTTTCCAAAGATAAATTATAGTACATACAATAGCATCTGTTGATCACCAGAGATTATGTTCAATCTAACAACAGCAACAACAAAAGTTTCTCAATGCAGTAAGGATATATAGGCATTTAGTAACAATTACACTAGAGATAAATCCCTTAAATGTGTTTAAATAGATAAATCTTACAATTCAGATTTATACTTTAAAGGTTTTAATGGTAATTTGAGTACATCCAACAGTCATGAATGGATGGTTTATACACTAGGTGACTGACATAGGAACTCATGACAGGAAACAGCCTTGAAAGACAAGATAAGCATAATCTCTGTTATACTCCTGTTTTAAAGAAAGGAAGGTAAAATGAACTTACAGAAAACATGGTAGTGCCCTAAACCCCAAACATTTCCTTTGACCCATTCAGAAGTTTAAGGCATCAATTTAATGTATTTTTTTTTCCTTTCTTTTTTCTTGTGGGTTTGTTTGTTTGTTTTTTTTTTTTTCTTTTTTGTAAGGTTGGAAACAAAGTTTCTACAAGCATCCATGACAGTCACTTCTGAGTGAGTATAGCACAGATCTTGGTGTTACAGTTTTCACTCTATAAGTATTCTGAATCTGAACTGAACTGCGTCTGACTTGTCCAGGACTTAGCAGTTCCAAATCTTAACTGAGAATCAGATTTAGCTTGCACAGGGTTTGAGACTTAGATTTTGCAATGCTGCCTAGAGGCTCTGGTTATATAAAAAAAATTACCCTTTAGTCCATAATATTAGAGTTAAAATAACATAACCTCCTCATTTTGTTAATAATTACGTAACTTATTCTAATTATATAGCTCATTCTTATGAGGGAAGATAATATATATTCAGTTATTAAGTGCTTTTACCTCTGTATTTCTATATTCACACTAGATTTTGTATTGATTTTGGCTAATTTGATTTAATAGTACTGTTTGTCTATGCATACATCTCTGCTATTGTAATACAAAAGGCCCTCACATTTGGGCAAACAAGAAATCCTTTCATTTGGCTGCCACAAGCCTTATGAAGGCTGGATCCAGGACTTCTGTAGGAAACAAGAAGAAAAGACTTTCAAGGGTTAGGTACTGTCCTGGTTTGAGTGAAAACAGAACTAATTCTGTTCAGTAATTTTACTTTTCAGCTTGGTTCTTTTAATTAACTGCACTTTCTGAAGTTGACAGCCTGTTCTTACAGACAGTGCCTGCTTCTAGCAGTGATAACACCTCATGTTTAGAGTTACTACCAAGGATTGGTGTGCAGACCAAGGCCACTGCTGGGTCCTGTGTACCACGTTGGGGGGTGCAGAAAGTGAAGGGCCGCACCTTCAGGGAGGAGCGGACAAGACAGGTGACTCTAAACTGACCAATGAGGTATTCCATCCCATATACGCCATATTTGGTCTAGAGCTGAGGGACCCAAAGGGTCTCTGGGCTCTTCTCTCCCCTCTTGGACTGCTTTGCCAGCTTTTGCTTGGCTTGGCTCAGGTCCTCTTTCGGTTCCTTCCTTGGAGCACCCAAGGAGGACTCTGTCCCTTCTGCCTTCGATCAGATCTGCGTGTTCCTGAACCCGGTACCAGAATCCAGCTCCTGAACACAGCTCCCGTCTGCTGTGGGGCCCAGTCTGGGACTCCCCCGGTGCCTGCACAACATCAGTGGTGACGGTGATGTAATTACCATCAGGGGGGTTGGGTACGATACTGGTTTTGTATATATTTGTATATATTCCATTTTTATAATTATTATTTTCCTTTTCATTAAAGCTGTTCTAGTTTCCTTTTCTAATCGCTAAGTCTCTCTCTTATTCCCTTTCTCTTCCCCTCTGGGGAGGGAGGGGGGTTAACAGAGAGCGTCTGTTATAGGTTTAAGGGGCTGCCCTGACCCTAAACCGCGACAGGTACAACAGATGCATTTCTTCAGGGTGTTCATGAATTCCTAACTTAAAGAAAAAATGCATTCAAATGAACAGTGAGGTTCATCAATAGAATAAACTATAAATATTTCTTATCCAGAAGAAGACTCAGACTAGTATTTAAACATGTTAATTACTTGCAGTTAATTGGCAATCCAAAGTTGAACTTTAATGACACAGTGCTGATATACTCCTGTTGTGCATCTGATTTATAATACACCAGTTCATACAACATTGCATAGATGAAGAACCTGTGTCCTGAAGATCTTGCACTGGAAAGATACAACAAAGTAATAAGACAAGAAAACAAAAGAGTTTTGCCTTCAGAAGTCTGTTCTTGGATGAGATAAAAATCAGTAACTTATCAGCACTCTCAATTAAAATATTGGTTTTAGGCAATTCTTTTCTCTTAGAGTTAACAGACCTCTTACTACCAATATAATATTCATATGGCACTTACAGGTGTGCCTCAATTTTTGTAGTGTCCTTGATGTATTTGAAAGTCCTCTGATTTTCAGTTAGATATAAATCTTCATAGGGATTACTAAGTTTATTATAATTTTTCTCACTGAAGAGGGGCACTTAGAGCAAAGATTTATGATCAAAACTGAAGACAAATGTAGTAATTCAGATATTTACTTTAAAGATTCCCAATAAGAAGGTAGAGAAATATTGGTCCTTTCTCTCTTTAAATTCTATTACTCTACAGGGAGCTTTCTAATGGATTGTTCAATGGCTTCCCTGTCTATTTTTCCAGCCCAACTGGGCTGAAAACGATTATGTAATATTAATGAAGTTATAATTCTCTGCGTGAAGAAATCATTCTTGATTTCCATTCAGATTTTTTTTCTTATAAATTTCTGTCATTATCATGTCAGGTGTAAATAGTTGAGTATAATAACTCAAGTGCACATCATGTTTTCTAGAAAACTACCTTGTTGTGCAATTCAATGTTCTTGTAAATGTCTTATTATTATGCATTTTCATGTGTTCAGAAAAGCTGATTACACCAAGGAAAGAAACCAACACATTTTCCTACATTTTGCACAAAATTTTCTTCAAAAACCCAATAAAACAGTAAGATATGTAACATATGAAAATGAGAAGTTGGGAAATATATGTCTACATAAGTTTTTGTTTCTCTTATATGCAAGTAAAAAATTAATTACAATAGTCTGCCTTGCAATCTTTCTACCCTGCACTTTTTTTTTTTTTTCTTTTTGTTTGTGAGAAGGTTCAAGAATGGTTTTAAAGGAAAAGTTTTCAACAATGTTCTCTTTCCAAGTTTGGATTATATTGTGCCATACTACCAGATGCATTTTAGCATATTCGTTGAATGTAGTTGAGAGCTTCTGATGCCCTAAGTCGTACATCACTTTATGGGGTTTTTCAACCCTTTGTCTACTTTTAAAAATAAATTCCAAGTACTCTAATACCAACAGAACATACTTATTAAAGTCATAATTTTGCAAATTATATATTTGCATATTTAGCTATACTTCTTCACTCATCAAATCCCTATGTATGACAATCCTACAATGAGAATTAAACTACAAGGAATTAAGACTATCTTATGCAGTGTGCCTATGCAAAGATAGTCTAGAAGGAATCAATGAAATTGAAAAGTAACAAATGCTGATATCTGAATAAAGTCCACAGAAAACCTCTTCAAAAGGTTTCTATAGGTTACCGTGAAAAAAATGCTCTGTAAGTATCCAAAAACTGGTGTAATAAGAATACCCACTCATTGCTCATATACATTTAAAAGCAAAACACAGTCATAGATCTGAAAATAATGTGATGTTTCCACAAAATTACTAAGCAATCTCCTGATATCTGATGTTATAAGGAACTTCACTAGCTCAAACTATTGTCATAATTATTTCAGAATTTCTTTCATCTTAATTCTGATCAGCTTGTGGTGACAACTGTGAGAGAAGAATTCCAAATACATTTTGCTAATTATTAATTAATTATCTAATTGCAGATGCTTCCAGGACAATTTTAAATTTGAGGAAAATTATGAAGAATTTGCAAGTGTTCCTTTTTTTTTAATTTGTTGTAGTAGTGAAGAGAAAAAAAAATCTAATTTCTAAATGTGGTGAGTTCACTTTGGCTAGTGTCATGGTTTAGGGTTCTTAGACCCTAAACTATACCCCCTTAGACCTATAACATCCAGCACTGACCTTGGTCTGCACACCAGTCCTTGGTGCTAACTCTAAACATGGGGTATTATCACTGCTAGAAGCAGACATGGCCTGTGAAAACAGTCTGCTAACTTGAGAAAGTGCAGTTAGTTATAAGAACTGAGCTGAAAAGTAAAATCACTGGACAGAATTAGTTCTGTTGTCACTCAAACCAGAACAGGTAGACACAAGGTGCCCACAAAGGTGTTCTATACCTCCTCCTCCTCAATAGAACGGAAGGAGAAAATGCAACAAAAAGCTTGTGGGTCACAATAAGGACAGGGACATCACTTACCAGTTACCTTCACCGGTTAAACAGCCTCAGGGAAATTAATTCATTGCCAATCAAGCAAGTAGGATAATGAGAATTATGAACAAATCTAAAAATATCTTTTCCCCCTATCTCTTCCTTCTTCCCAGGCTCAACTTCACTCACAACTTCTCTACTTCCTGCTCAAGAGTAGAACAGTAAGATAGGTGATGAGGGTTGCAGTCAGTTCACAATGCAGTGTCTCTGCTTCTCCTTCCTCCTCACACTATTCTTCTGTTCCACCCATGAGAGACAGTCTTTCATTAATTTCTCCAATGTGGGTACCTCCCATGGACAGCAGTTCTTTAAGAACTTCTCTAGCATGGGTTTTTGCTATAGGATCCAGTTCTTCAAGAATGGACTGTTCCAATGTGAATCCTCCATGGAGGGTCCTCTCCACAGGGACACAAGTCCTGTCAGGACCCTGCTCTGGCATGGGCTCTCTATAGGTTTCAGTTTCCTACAGGTCATATCCACCTGACTGGTGTGGGGTCTTCCACAGGTTGCAGGGGGAATATCTATTCCACTGTGGACCTCCATGGACTGCAAGGCAAAAACCTGCTTCACCATGGTCTTACCCATGGGCTGCTCTGGTGCCTGGAGCACCTCCTCCCTTCACCTTCCTCCCTTCACCTCAGTGAAGAAGGAGTCTTCTTCACTGACCTTGGTGTCTACAGAGTTGTTTCTCTCACCTGTTCTCACTGCTCTCTTCCAGGTGCTGTTGTATAGCTTTTTTTATATTTCTTAAATGTGTTATCACTGAAATGCAACCAGTGACACTGATCGGCTCAGCATTTCACCTGTTCTGCAAACAAAACAAAGCAAAGCAAAGCAAAGCAAAGCAAAGCAAAACAAACAACCAGTTGCTCAGTTGCCCAGTGTGTGTCAGCCAGCCCCGAGAATAGGACTAGTGTGACAAAGAAAAAAAGGAGAGTGATAGTTGTAGGGGATTCACTTCTATGAGGAACAGAATGACCAGTATGTTGGGCAGACCTTTCTCATAGGGAGGTGTGCTGCCTACCTGGAGCCCGGGTAAGGGATATCACTAAGAAAATTCCTATCCTGGTGTGCTCTACAGACTACTATCCATTATTGGTCTTCATGTAAGAGGAGAAGAAATAATGACTGGTAGTCCTAGAACAACCAAAAATTACATTAGAGCCTTAGGACGAGTGGTACGAGACTCTGGTGTACAAGTCATCTTTTCTTCTGTTATTCCAACTGATGGCAGAGACATTAAACGGACAAATACATTCTTTTAATACATGGGTATGTGGATGGTGTCACCACCATAAATTTGGGTTCTTTGACAATGGTATGATGCATACAGAGCCAGGGTTTTTGACACCAAACAGGAGACACCTCTCTCAAAGGGAGAAAAGGATCTTTGCAGAGGAGATTGCAGGGCTAATTGAGAGGGCTTTAAACTAGATGTGAAGGGGGAGGGTGACAATGTCACCAGGCTTCCATGTGGCAAGCCGTGGGAGGACACAACAGTATGGGAGCAATGGAGGACTAGTAAGGGCTCTCAACTTGCTGCCCAGAAGCATTCTGGGGACAATATAATGCAGTCAAAGTGTTGCAGAGATGACCCCGATCCCCTTCAGGTAGTAGCTGCCAACAGGGAAACATCAGGCAAACACAATAATGGAATAAAAGAGTGTTTCCCTGGAAAGATGATACAGGAAAGATGATAACGGCGCAGCTGAGGTGCATCTACATGAATGCACAAATCATGGGCAACAAACAAGAAGAGCTGGAAGTCACCATACTACTAGAAGCCTATGACATAGTGGCCATTACTGAAACATGGTGGGATGAATCCTATGAGTAGAGTGTAGCTATTGATGGATACAAGCTATTCAGAAGGGACAGAAGAGGAAAGAGGGGTGGAGGAGTTGCCCTGTATGTTAAGAAATGGATTGAATGTGAGGAGATGTCCCTAAAGCATAACCATGAACAAGTTGAAAGCTTATGGGTAGGAATTAGAAATCAAGGCAACAAGGGAAACCTTGTGGTTAGAGTCTACTACAGGCCACCCTATCAAGAGGAAACTCTTGATGAAGCGTTCCTACTTCAACTACAGGAAGCATCACATTCGCAGGCTCTTGCCCTGCTGGGAGACTTCAACCAACCCGACATTCGCTGGAAAACTAATACAGCAAGCAGTAGTCAATTCAGGAGGCTTCTGGATTGCCTTGATGACAACTTCCTGAAGCAGGAAGTAGACACCCCTACCAGAAGGGAAGCAACACTCTATCTGGTGATTACCAATGTAAATGAGCTCATCAGGGATCTCAAGATTGGAGGCAGCCTGGGTGGCAGTGACCATGCACTAGTAGAATTCACAGTACTAAAGGTCAGAAATCAGTCAAAAAGCACAGTCAGTATCTTGAACTTCAGAAAAGAAAAATTCCAGCTCTTCAAAGAGTTAGTCAATAGGATATCCTGGGAAACAGTCTTCAGAAACAAGGGAGCAGAACAGACCTGGCAGATTTTTAAGGATGCTCTTCATAGATTGCAAGAGATCTTGATCCCCAGATGTAAGAAATCGAGCAAGGAAGAGAAGAGACTAGTGTGACTTAGCTATGACCTACTGGTCAAACTAAAAAGCAAGAAGGAGCTTCACAGGCATTGGAAGCAGGAACAGGTACCCTAGGAAGTGTATAGGGATGCTGCCTGATTATGTAGGGATGAGGTCAGGAGGGCCAAGACACTGTTGGATCTGAACTTGGCAAGGGATATAAAGAATAACAAGAAGGGATTCTACAGGTATGTCAATGAAAAAAGGAAGATCAAAGAAAACATAACCCCCATGAAGAGTAAAAATGGTGGGCTAGTAATAACAGATGAGAAGAAGGCTGAGGTTCTCAGTATTTTTTTTATCTCAGTCTTCACTGGCAACCTCTCTCCCAACATCTCCCCAGTTAAACTGCAAGGCGTGGACAGGGTGGTGAAGTCCCTCCCACTGTATGTGAATATCAGGCAGCAGGCAGCAGGTTGCTTATTCATGCTGCCCTGCCCTGAGTGGGTCCAGAGGAGAGCCACAAAGATGACCGGAAGGCTGGAACACCTCTCCTACAAGGACAGGCTGAGGGAGCTGGGGTTGTTCAGCCTGGAGAAGAGAAGGCTCTGGGGAGACCTCCTAGTGACTTTTCAGTATCTGAAGGGGGCCTACAGGAAGGCTGGAGAGGGGTTGTTTATGAGGGCCTGTAGTGAAAGGATGAGGGGTAATGGGTTTAAATTATAGAAGTGTAGATTTAGATTGTCTATCAAGAAGTTCTTTACATTGAGGGTGGCAGAACAGTGGAACAGGTTGCCCAGGGAGGTGGTTGAAGTCCCGTGACTAGAGATATTCAAGGTGAGGTTGGACAAGGCTCTGAGCAGCCTTAGTTAAGGGTATCCCTGCTCACTGCAGTGGGGCTGGACTAGATGACCTTTGGAGGTCCCTTCCAGCCCTAGCCATTCTATGATTCTGTGATTCTATAACCTTAATGTTAAGTCCATGATAAACCATGCAATTCAATTGTTTAGCTTCATCTAATTGAGATACAAAAACATTGGCCACTTTCTGAAGCTAATTCCTAACATTAATCAGGACTGAGTCAATTAATCTCATGTATTAAAAGATTGCTTATGTTCCCCTCTTCCTATCATAGTAAAAATCAAGGTTGGTTTTACACTAAAGATGTGAGACACATGCTGAATTTCAACTGATACCTGACAGACAGCAAGCTATCACTTCTTACAAAGATTTCCTAAATATGAAGCCTTAGGTTAGTGTGAAATATTGTCCACTATGAAAGAAGGAGAACAAAAGAATACAGCTAGTGGTCAGGGTACCCAGATAACAGAAGAGTGCTCTGCATTCCAATCACTTAATGGGACTAAGTCATCCTTGTACAGTATGCTTTTATGTATATTCCTTGAAAAAGTCACCTTTAGGAATTAAAAGTGTAGACAAAGACACCACTGAATTAAGATTTCCCAGTTCCTAAACAAGTACATTAATTCTTTCACAGTACAACTTCTTTACAACCTTCTGATTACATCCTTCAACTTGAAAATAAAATATAATTAAAAACCTAATGATACCTTCTGATCAGAGGGCTTGTCCTGGTCTGTATGTGCTAGGATTGTGGTACAAGCAGCTGCCAAGATGAGCCTTTCAGAGGAGTTAGGATCCCCTGCTAATGTCTAACTCTTAGCCTTACTTTAACTCTAGTCAAGGTTTATCAAGAATACATCTGAATCATTGTTTAGAAATTCTGAGTTTGTACCTAATTTAGAAGAGGGCTGCAAACATTATCTATCAAAGAAGCAGACACCTATTTAGTGTTGCTGAGCAGATAGTGAAGAAGGAATTCTTCGCTGAGGTTTTGGATTTGTGCCACTTGCTTCTGTCCAGATTGAATTAAGGCAGTAACTCTTTAAACAGTGTTTTTCTTAGTTTCCAGTGTCATGCAAAGTGCCTGGAATTACATTACCTGTATATGCAGAACATTAATAATACTAGAAACATGATCAACAAGCAACATACACTGCTGAAGCTCATTCTATTCTACAATAGGACAAGTTTGGTCTTTTGGGTTTTGGTTTGGTTTTTGGTTTGGTTCTTGGTTTGGTTTGTTTGTTTTACAAAACTGTAGAAGAAGATAAAGCAAAGTAGATATATGAGTAGATATATGAGGGGGGAGTGATTTTTTATTTTTATTTTTATTTTTCTTAAAATATTTGATGTAGTATCTGAAAAAAACTTACACATTTTGTTCAAATCAAAGTTGACATAAAGACGTGGGTAAAAACTGAAAGAAGCAATGCAAAGAATAACCATGGTCAACAATGTTTCAGGATGAAATGAAGTATGATACACTATCACAGGGGTCAGAATCAGCTCTTGCCCTATTAAACATCTTTATTGACAGTCTGAAAGTGACAGTAAACAGCATATTAAGAAACTTGAAATTGAAAGTGTAGTGAGCATCCATGAGAAAGAATGCAAATGTAACTAGAAAGTACAGAAGCATTTGAATAAAAACTTGAAAAACACAAGGTTTAATTGGAAAAAAAATCTAAAATATATATTCTGTTGGAAGATGATACATGTATAATAATAATAATATAGAAACAAAGAGCAATAATTAAAAATTAATTTTCAGTATAATTAAAGGTGTCCAGAAAATCTCCAATGAATTACCTTTTTTTTTACATGTGCCAAATTGTTGATTCTATGAATGACCTGGTAAGAAGTGATTTTCAACATCTTATTAATTATTAATGTATCCTGTTTTGACCTTTTGCACACACGCACGCACACACACACATGCAAATTATTTTTCTGTGTAAAAATGTTAGTTAATTATATCTGGCTTGCCATTTAGAAAGATAAAATTGTAACATTTTGAAAATGTCAAAATTAACTATTTCAACAGAATTAAACTAATATAGGAGGAACTCATGGTTCTTTTTAATTTTTTTTCTTTTTTTCTTTTTTTTACTATTTTCTTTAGTTATTAAAAAAAGAAAACAATTAGGTTTTGAAACTTTTCTGTGAATAGTGGCATATCTCCTCCAGATCTAAATGTGATATTCAGGGGGGGAAATAATCCAAGCTCAATGCAGCTTTTGGCATCATATGCCAAAACATCAAGTAATCAATTCCGAAAGTATTAGTCACTGTCTATCAAGACTTTTAAGATTGCTTCTAGAATACTTTATACATTTCTCAGCATCTTGGTACCTGATTGGAAAGGGAAGTGAGGGAAAAGAAATAAATTTATTAGTTATCAGAGAAGAGCAACTAACATGATTAGATTGCTTGAGAAATTCATTTAAGAAGAAAGGTCACAAACACCTAAATATTCACAACTTGACTAATAATATGCATAGATTGTCAGAAAATTAAAAAATGATAAACAGAAACACTTATTTATACAATGCCCAATTAACCTACAGGACACATTACAAAAAGATGTAATTGATACTAGATGCCTAAAAAAATAAAGCCTAGTATTTCTTAAACAATACTTACATGATCAACCACAAAAAAACCAAAAAAAACCAAACAAACAAAAAATTAAAAGCAAAAGATGAGAAGACTGTAGAACTTAAAACTTTGAAAAAATATTTTCTGTAGGGAAAAAAAAAAATCACTTTTGGGTACTTTATGTCATAAAACCTCACTCCAAAACCTTGAACGTCTTTAAGTATCTGATAATGGTTAATAGCAGGAAAAGTGTGTTGGACTAGGTAAATCAGTGGTAGGAAACATCTGTGTTTGTGCACAAACAAAGAGGACAGATATTGCAATTGAATATGAATAGACACTGTAATTAATAAAATGAGTGAGGAAGACTTTTTGTGTAAAACCTTAAAGGAAAAATACAGGCCGAATGTCAGTGAGTAGTGTTCCTTAGGCTCAGTATTATAAGGTCTCAGTGAGCTACATGATGTAGCTACAGCATGGAGGTACACAAAAGAGTTTAAACTTTCCCCTGTTTATCACTTTTTTCCAGAGATACAGAGACATGTTATTCCACATGGCATTAATATCCATGAACCTTCTTTTGAAGGTAATGCCAATATCCCAAGCAGTCCTTCACTCAAAACACAGCTACCTTGCAGTGGTGAAAGATTAGTTGCCACTTCCTTGTGGCTACACTGAGTTAGAATCCAAGCTGTGAATTGGGAAACCTCTCTTCACATTTCTTCTTTACATACTAGTTGAATAGGTTTGTTTGTTGGACTTTGTTTATCATTTTCTCTTTTTTTACACAAAATCACCATCTCAGATTTGGAAAAGTTAAATTCCATCCAAATCCAGTCCATTATTTCTGTTCATTTTAAGATTTGGCTTCTTGCTCCCATAAAATTAAAGTGTTGCTGTAGTTGTGCTGATTCTTAGACACTCAAAAGGCAGTCTAAGAGAAAGAAATTATAGGCATGAAATGATAGAAACAAGTTTAGATATATGTCTGATTTTTTTTTTCCCCAGAAAACTGTTCTTGTCTTGAACTTCTTCTCATCTTTCGGTTCAGTATTTTCTAAGTAGAAATGTTTCCATGGATAGAGCATGGTATATATGCAGTGTGAAATGAATGCAAATCCGAGACATTCACTCTGCACAGATATTCTTCATTTGCAAAATTAATTGGCCACATTTGAAACACGTTGCATTCATGCTGAGAGACATTGGTGGGATTTGGGCCCAAATGCCCAAAGAAAATATCAGAACTACACTGTCGATGCTTGAAAGTTAAAATATACATGCAGAAGGAGAGGGTTTAGAATCACTGGTTCACAAATGTAAAGCGATTGTTTATCCAAGCTTTCTATTTTGATTACATCAATTGAATTTCCGTTACATCATTAATCTTGCTTTTGTGTACTTTTTCAACCAACTTTTATAAATCTCGTAACATCTCCATCAAAGTGGGGAATCCTGGCCTTTGTGCAGTATATTCATTTCACATTGATAGATCTCAAGAGTCTGCAAGACATTAGTGACTGTTCCTACTGCCATAATGGTATGTAGAAAAAATTTCTGGATTGAGGCCTAAAATTTTATTATAAGTCTCCTCTCTAGTAAATACTATTTTAATTAATTCCTTCAGGGTATTTTTTCTCTGCTTTTATTTATTATGTCATTATGCTCTTGGACTGATGTAATTCAGGTACCTTAGGGATAGTAGTAGTAATGCTATAGTTGATGTTGATTTGACTTTTATACTATAAAAATTTGAAGTATGATTAATATCTTGACAATTTCTAATCTCATTTGGAAGAAACTTGAAGTGGAAGCTGAAACTATATCTGTAAATCTACATTAAAGGGAAAATACTCTAAATTTATTACCTTTTCTAAAATCTGTCCAGGAAAAAAAATTCCCACCTATGCAGACAGAGAAACTCCCAGCCAAGTTTGTGTTTAGCTTTTTATTTCCTGAATTCTTTGGAGTGATGGAATGCTCACACTACCTTTTTTTCTTGAGTCATGTCTTAGGACAAACAAGACCACACAACCATGACTTTCTATAAAATTAGAAGAATTTTTAAAGTGAAAATATGGGACTTCAGTGGTTTCCCTTTATTAAATAGAAAAAGAAAAATAATAATTACTGAATTTTATACAAGGGAATAGTGAGGTTAAGACTGTGTAAAATACCTTAAAAACTATGTAGAACATTTACAACCTCCCTTTTAGGCTGTTAACAAAAATCCTGATTCTGACAAATAAACCTGCTTGTTTTCATTGTCTGTAAAAGGAGTTTAAAGCAACTAAATTCCCTAAATATATCGCTATCTCAAAGAAAGTAGATAAATTCTAGCCACAATGTCACATTCCTATCAGAGAGATTAGATAGCTCAGGATGAATATCTGCAAAGATAACTTGAGTGAGAACAACAGTTTATCAAACTTCATCCCCAAAAAAGCTTTGAATCAGTGTGGTGAAGTTTTCTCCTACTTCCTCTTCCCTTCTTAATCATCCTTGTAAACAATATGTGAATCAATTTAGAGAAGGAAACAGTATAAATACAGCTTCAAAACTAGTGAAAATTATTTTTTTTATTATTTATAAAATCTAAATTTTTATTAAATTACTAACACATGAATCTTTCAGTAATGCCTTAGAAACTTATATATATATAAGCATAACAATACATATCATAATAAAAGGTGCTAGCATTGAGTGGTGCATGTAAGTCCATCAAAATAAAATAAATATAAAACTCAGTTTCATTAGAACATAAACCAGAACATGAAAAAGGTAAAACTCAGATTCATTGGACAAAAGAATGCAAGGCTCAAAAAAAAAAAATTTTTCCAGTCTTCAGTCTCTCCTTCCATCTTGCTGTCATTTTTGGGAGCTTTCAGGACTTCAAATGTTCTTCCTGTGAGCGTAACTTCCTTCTGGTCTGTAGGAGTAGTCTCTGACTTATCTTAAGCCCAGATTTCACTCTGTTCTTTGCATCAGCCTCTGCTTTCCTCACCACATTGAGCAGATGTCATTATTTGCTCTCTCTGCTCTTGTACACTTTCGCCACACTGCATATGCATCCATTAACTTTGAGAAGAAGAATTTTTCTCCTTCCTGCTGATCCTGCCTGCTGGAGAATGCAGCAGCCATGTCATTCCTCTGTGCTTCCTATCAACTTCCATACAATATGTGGCATATGTACAATAAGCTATGAACAGGTAGTATCAACAAGTAGGCCATTTTTGACAAACCTGTGAACTTGTCTTGAACCCTACATATTGCATAGCTGGCCATTCTGCACATAGAAATAAAGATAGGGATTTGTATATAAATATATATGTGTATTTGTTTTGAGTGTGTGAGCATAAGTAGTTTTACAAGATTAGTTTATATTTCTACTTCTTTTTTTCTTTTTTTTTTTTTTTTTTTTTTTCCTCTAATATCTTACAGGGTTTTTCATTTATTTGTTTTAATTCATTTTAATTTGTCCTGGTTTGAAGGAGAACAGAACTAATTCTGTCGAGTGATTTTATTTTTCATCTGAGTCCCTTCTAACTAACTGCACTGTCTGAAGTTAGCAGCATGTTTTCACAGGCAGTGTCTGCTTCTAGCAGTGACAACACCCCATGTTTAAAGTTAGTACCAGGGACTAGTGTGCAGACTAAGGCCACTGCTGGATCTTGTGTACCACATTGGGAGGTGAAGAAAATAAACAGCTGCACCTGCAGGGAGGAGCAGACATGACAGGTGACCCTAAACTGACCAACAAGGGATTCCAGCCCATATATGTCATATTTGGGATAAAGCTGAGGGATAATGAGGGTCTCACTTGATCCAGCTTGGCTTTTCTAGCTTCACACTTCCTCAATGGCCAACATCCAAGAAGGACTCTGTCCATTCTGCTTTTGATCCTGATACGTGTGTTCCTGAATCCAGTACCGCAATCCAGCTTCTGAACACAGCTCCCACCTGCCGCTGGGACCAATCTGGGACTTTCCCAGTGCTTGCTCAACAGCAGCAGTGATGATGGTGACATAATTGCCAGCAGGAGGAGGTTGGCTTCAATGCTGGTTTTGTATATATTTGTATACATTCAATTTTATTATTATTATTTTAATTTTCATTAAAATTGTTCCAGTTTTCCTTGTTTAGTTTCCTTTTGTGATCACTAAATCTCTCTCCCTTATTCCCTTTCTCTTCCCCTTTGGGGAGGGAGTGGGTTTAACAGAGAGCATCTGTTATAGGTCTAAGGGTCTGCCCTGACCCACAATGACAGATTTATTGGCAGTCAAAGTGGGGCATTATTAGAGCTCCAATACATTTCCCAAATAGATCAATTTCAGTTTGTTCACTTGAGAGAGTTCCACTTTCATTTACTGAGTGTCTTTAAGGATTGGAAACTTAAAAAGAGTGCCTAAATGATGTTGTTTCTGAGAGGAGTGTTGGTTTATGTCTTTTTAGTGTTTCTTTCAAAGTTAAATGCTATACTGTTCCCTTACATGCCGTATGCATTGTTTGCTTGTTCTCATTGTTCATCTGAAAGCTCTTGGTTTTGGGTGCTGGGCGAAAGATTCTGCTTTCCTGTGGTGTCTATCTCTGATTTATGTTGTGCTGTATAGGTCATCCCATTGTCAAAAAAGTTAAATTTTTTATGGTGACACTGGCTACTGAGCCATGTATTAATAGACTGTATTTGTCTGTCCACTCTAGTGTTGCTGACTGCTACTGTAAGAAGAAAAGAAAACATAATTTCTGCTCCAGATTCCCTCACCTCCTGTCCCAAGGCTCTAAGGTGTCTTTTGATTGTTCTTGGACTACTAGTCTCAGAATGCTCACCACCTACATGGAAGATCAGTTATAAGCATTAGTCTGAGGATAGTACCAAGCTAGGAAGTTTCCTAGTGACATCCTTAATCCAAGTTCCAGGGAGACAGCGGGTTTCCCCACAAGAAGAGTCTACCCAGCATATTGGACCCTTTGTTACCTTCAGAAGGGAGATGCCCACAACTATAACCCTTCTTTTATTTTTTTTAGATGTGGTCATGATACTAGCAGTAGGCTTTTCTGACTATGGACATAATTCTGGTGTAGGTTGCCTATCGACCACATACTTATTCGGCTGCTCTTTATCAACCAGAGACTCATGTCTATTTTTCACTTCTGTCTTGAAAAAGGGCAAGAAGGAAGATCTTGGTAATTACAGACCAGTCAGCCTCACCTCCATCCCTGGAAAGGTAACAGAGCATATCATTCTGGAGGTCATATCTCAGCACATGGAAGAAGAGAAGTTTTCAACAGTAGCCAGCATGGATCTACTAAAGGGAAGTCATGTCTGACTAATCTGATAGCCTTCTAAGATCATGTGACTGAGTCATCCTCCATAACATCCCTGTGGGTAAGTTTAGGAAGTCTGGATTAGAAAAGTGGACCATGAGATGGTTTGAGAGGTGGCTAAACAATAGAGCTCAGAGGGTCATGATCAGTAGCACAGAGTCCAGTTGGAGACCTGTAACTAGTGGTGTTCCACAGGGGTCAGTACTGGGTCCAATTGTTTTCAACATCTTCATCAATGACCTGGATGATGGGATAAAGACTAGTGTGCCCACAGCAAGTTTGCAGATGATGCTAAACTGGGAGAAGTGGCTGATACACCAGAAGGTTGTGCTGCCATCCAGTGAGAACTAGACAGACTGGAGAGATGGGCAAAGACAAACCTAATGCAGTTTAACATGGATAAGTGTAGAGTCCTACACCTGGGGAGGACCACCACCATGTACTGGTACAGGTTAGGGGTAGACCTGCTGGAAAGCAGCCCCATGGAGAGGGACCTTGGTGTCCTGGTGGACAGTAAGTTATCCATGAGACAGCAATGTGTCCTCGTGGACAGGAAGGCCAATGGTATCCTGGGGTGCATAAAGAAGAGTATGTCCAGCAGGTCAAGGGAGGTTCTCCTTCCCTTCTACTCTGTGAGACCACATATGGAGTACTGTCTTCAGCTTTGGTCTCCCCAGTTCAAGAGGGACAGAGAAATACAAGAGAGAGTTTAATGGAGAGATACAGAGATGATGAAAGGACTGGAACATCCCTCTTGTGAGGAAAGGCTGAGAGCCCTTGGACTGTTTAGTCTGGAAAAGAGAAGGCTGAGAAGGGATGTTATTCATGTCTACACATATCTCAAGGGTGGGTGTGGTGGGTTGACCCCGGCACGGCACCAGGTGCCCACCAAGCCCTTCTATCACTCCCCCCCAACCCCCTTCAGCACGGCACGCAGGGAGAGAATGAGACGCAAAGCACAGGGGTGTGGGTTATGATAGATAAGATGTTATTTTCTACTTCCTGTTCACAGGCGATGTCGGGCCGAGTCCAGGAAGCAGGGCTCCAGGAACACATAGCAGCCGCTTGGAGGACAAAGCAGAATGCCCCCCCATCCTCCTCCTGCCCTCTCCCTTTATAGTTGAGCTGACGTCATATGGTATGGATTAGCCCACTGGTCAGCTCAGGTTGGTTGTATCTTCTCCCCCATCCTGCCCCCCATCCTCTGGTGCCATGTGAGCACTGGCAGTCATAACACGGGTGTGTTATCAACACCCTCCAGTTCCCAGTGCTGCAGCGTGAGGGCAGGATAGGGAAAAGCAGCTCAGCCAGACCCATTACAATCTCCACCCCTTATTCCATACCATTTGCGTCATGCTCAGGCCCCACATAATACATACTTAAACCATCTCTAAAGCCAACCAATACATTATCATCAACTACTATCCCCAGTCCTTTAACAGATAGTTCCTCATTCCATGAGATTCCTTCAGTCGATGACTTGGGTCTCATCTGTCAAGGTGGATGTTCTGGACAGAAGCAGTACGTCTGATTGTTGGGCACCAACACTGGCTAGATCTTAGTCCTTCACCAAATTCACTTTCTGGTATTCCATCTCCTTCTACCGCATCACTTCCTGCAACATACAACTCACATTCCAGATTATCTTTCTGCCAAGGTCAAATCTCCTTGAGGTACACACTGGGTCTCACCATCCTCCCGCATTACCCACCAGGTATATCCAGGTCCTTGAGCAAAGACAATCCCACGAATGGGTTTGCCTTTTCCCAAGGGTCGAGCTATCCACACTGCCTTCCCCAACCACCTCCCGGTGTGCACTACAGGGACCTTATCTCCTCCCACAACAGGCAGGGGTTTTGTTTGGGCAGGGCCAGGATGGCTAACAGATCCTCTGGTGTTAACTAACCAGGTGGCCTTTGCTAGATGTTTGTCCCATTGTTTAAAGGTCCCACCCCCTAATGCTTTTAATGTGGTTTTTAACAGCCCATTGTACCTTTCAATCTTCCCAGAGGCTTATGCATGATAAGGGATGTGATACACCCACTCGATGCCGTGCTCCTTGGCCCAGGCATTCACGAGACTATTTCGGAAATGAGTTCCATTATCTGATTCAATTCTTTCTGGAGTACCATGCCGCCACAAAATCTGCTTCTCAAGGCCCAGGATGGTGTTCCGGGCAGTGGCATGGGGCACTGGGTACGTTTCCAGCCACCCAGTGGTTGCTTCCACCATTGTAAGTACGTGGCGCTTACCTTGGCGGGTTTGTGGGAGAGTGATGTAGTCAACCTGCCAGGCCTCTCCATATTTATATTTTAGCCAACGTTCTCCATACCACTGGGGCTTTAACCTCTTGGCTTGTTTGATTGCAGCACATGTTTCACATTTGTGGATGACCTCTGTGATAGCCTCCATGGTCAGATCCACCCCTCGATCTCGAGCCCATCTATACGTTGCATCTCTTCCTTGATGACCCGAGGTGTCATGGGCCCATCGCGCTATAAATAATTCACCCTTCTGCTGCCAATCCAGATCCACCTGAGCCACTGCCACCTTGGCAGCCTGGTCTGCCCGCTGGTTGTTCTGATGTTCTTCAGTGGCCCGGCTTCTGGGCACATGGGCATCCACGTGGCGCACCCACACCACCAGGTTCTCTACCCGAGCAGCAATATCTTGCCACAGCCCAGCAGCCCAGATGGGTTTCCCTTTGCGCTGCCAGTTGCTCTGTTTCCATTGCTGCAACCACCCCCACAGGGCGTTTGCCACCATCCAGGAGTCACTGTAGAGGTAGAGCACTGGCCACTTTTCTCGTTCGGCAATATCTAGGGCCAGTTGAATGGCTTTCACTTCTGCAAACTGACTGGATTCACCGTGTCCTTCGGCAACTCCAATGACTTGTCATAGGGGACTCCACACAGCAGCCTTCCACTGTCGATGTTTTCCCACAATGCAACAAGACCCATCAGTGAACAGGGCATATTGCTTTTCATCATCTGATAATGTGTTGTATCGTGGGGCCTCCTCAGCACGTTTCACCTCTACCTCGGGCGACATCCCAAAATCTTTGCCTTCTGGCCAGTTCGTGATCACTTCCAGGATCCCTGGGAGACTGGGGTTCCCTATTCGAGCCCGTTGTGTTATCAGTGCAATCCACTTGCTCCATGTGGCATCAGTTGCATGGTGTGTAGCTGGGACTCTCCCTTTGAACATCCATCCCAGCAATGGCAGTCGGGGTGCCAGGAGGAGCTGTGCTTCTGTTCCGATTACTTCTGAGGCAGCTCGAACTCCTTCATATGCTGCCAGTATCTCCTTTTCCGTTGGAGTATAGTTGGCCTCAGATCCCCTGTATCCTCGACTCCAAAAACCCAGAGGTCGGCCTCATGTCTCCCCAAGTGCCCTCTGCCAGAGGCTCCAGGTAGGACCATTCTTCCCAGCTGCGCTGTAGAGTATGTTTTTGATATTTGGTCCTGTCCGGACTGGCCCAAGGGCTACTGCATGCACAATCTCCTGTTTAATTTGTTCAAAGGCCTGTTGCTGTTCAGGGCCCCAGTTAAAGTCATTCTTCTTCCGGGTCACATGGTAGAGCGGGCTCACAATGAGACTGTAATCTGGAATATGCATTCTCCAGAAACCCACAGCATCCAGGAAAGCCTGTGTCTCCTTTTTGTTGGTTGGTGGAGACATTGTTGTTATCTTATTGATCACGTCCATCGGAATGTGTCGACGCCCATCCTGCCATTTTATTCCAAGGAACTGGATTTCCTGCGCAGGCCCCTTCACCTTGCTTCACTTTATAGCAAACCCAGCCTTCAGGAGGATTTCAATTATTTTCTTCCCTTTCTCGAAAACTTCTCCTGCTGTGTTGCCCCATACGATGATGTCATCAATGTACTGGAGATGCTCCGGAGCCCCACCTTCCTCCAGTGCAGTGTGAATCAGTCTGTGACAGATGGTGGGGCTGTGTTTCCACCCCTGGGGCAATCAATTCCAGGTGTACTGCACTCCCCTCCAGGTGAAGGCAAACTGTGGCCTGCACTCTGGTGCTATGGGAATGGAGAAAAATGCATTAGCAATGTCAATCGTGGCATACCACTTGGCTGCCTTGGACTCCAGCTCATACTGAAGTTCTAGCATGTCTGTCACAGCAGCACTCAGCATCGGTGTAACTTCATTCAGACCACGATAGTCCACTGTCAATCTCCATTCTCCATTTGACTTTTGCACAGGCCAGATGGGGCTGTTGAAGGGTGAATGAGTTTTGTTGATCACTCCCTGGCTCTCCAGCTGATGAATCAATTCCTGGATAGGGACCAGGGAATCTCTGTTGGTGCGATATTGCCACCGATGCACCGTTGTCGTGGCCATTGGCACCAGCTGCTCTGCAACCTTCATCAGCCCCACTATAGAAAGGTTCTCTGAGAGACCTGGCAAGGTGGACAACTGTTCACTTCCCTCTGCCTCCAAGGCAGCAACACCAAAAGCCCACCGGTATCCTTTTGGATCCTTGAAATAGCCTCTCCTAAGATAGTCTATGCCAAGGATGCACAGGGCCTCTGGGCCAGTCACAATAGGGTGTTTATACCACTCCTTACCAGTCAGGCTCACTTCAGCCTCCAATATTGTCAACTGCTGAGATCTCCCTGTCACCCCAGAAATACTTATGGGCTCAGCTCCTCTGTATTCTGATGGCATCACTGTACACTGCTCTCCTGTATCGACTAAGGCCTTGTATCTCTGTGGGTCTGACGTGCCAGGCCATCGGATCCACACAGTCCAATAAATACGATTGTCCCTTTCCTCCACCTGGCTAGAGGCAGGGCCTCTCTATTCCTGCTCCTGGTCTGAATATTCACTGTCTGACCCTTGCTGTGTCAAACCAGAATTCCCCTCATCAGGCTCGGTGGAATTGATTTTAATCTTCCCATATCTGCGAGATCGTTGATTGCCTTCTTGTGCTTCAACACTGACTGCATTAATAGTCTTCTTGGATGGCCCTTTTTTAACAGCTGTCTTCCCTCTCAATTCCTGTACACGTGCTTCCAGCTTAAAAGTTGGTTCACCATCCCACTTCCTCATATCCTCCCCCTGGTCATGCAGGAAGAACCAGAGTGCACCACGTGGCATACGCCTCGGGCTCCCTTTCCCTCTGACTGGCTGATTCCTTGGGGGACTCCTGATATCCAAGGCACTAGCCCTTAGGGACGTGGAGGTACCAAGACTCTCTTCAAAGTTCTGAAGCCAGGAAGAAACAGTTTCCACGGTTGGATTATCCATTTGTGGATAATACATTGCTGCCAAGCTGGCAGAATATGATGCTGGTGCATTCTTAATCACTTTCCTCCACATGGCCCTTGTACACTGAACATCCTCTGGATCTCTAGGATGCTCGTCATCATCTAAATCCCCATAGATTACTTCCAGTACTGCTAGTTCCCTCAGGTACTGGATACCTTCATCAGCAGTGGACCATTTTCCTGAGGAGGTGGCATTCATTAAGTCTTCCTTGAATGGATATCTTGCTTTGACACTTGAAAGGAGCCGTTTCCAGAGACTGCAAATTGCTGCCTCTTTTCCAATCCCTCTTTCAATGCCACGATTCCTAGCAAGGGAGCCCAGCTGTTGGGCTTCCTTACCTTCCAGCTGTTGGGTGTCAGCTCCAGTATCCCAGCATCGAAGTAGCCAGGTAACAATGCGTTCCCCTATCTGGCGGCTGTAATCTTTCCTCAGGTCTCTAAGTTCTGACGACGTCAGGGACCGGGTGGTCTCTGCCTCTTGCTTCAATTCTGTCACCCCCTCCTCCTGTCTTCCTGTTGAGGGCCCAGATTGTTGGTCATGTTCTTCCTCCTCTTCCACATCCCTCACTAACCGAGGGTAGGGGCCTGTTGTTCTCCTCGTCCACTGCTTCTTTTTCACTATTGGGGCAACTTTGGCAGTTGTGGTTGCCGTCCCTATCTCAACTCCGGTGTCTTCAGATGCAGTCTGGGTCCCTGCCTCAACCACAGTCTTCTGAGAGTACTCAACTGTGGCTCGATAGGCACAGGCCAGGCCCCAGTACAGTGCTAAGAGCTGCTGGTTCTCATCGGGGTAGACAAGGCACCCTTCTATTAAATGCTGTGTCAGCTTGCCAGGGTTGCTTGCCTGTTCAGGAGTAAAGTCCCAGGATACTGGAGGTGACAGCCGTCCTAGGAACCTGCCCAAATCCTGCCAGACCCCTTGCCACCCAGGGACAGGCTGTCTCAGGGCGCATTTTGGTGCCACTCCACCTGAAACTTGTCTCCTCTCAGGCCAAACTGGGACCAGACTGCACACAACCCGGATTAGGACAACGATATTGATTAGCAGTATCCCGAAGCTCACATAAGGGTGGACGAGTACCTTGGGAGCATGCACGAATAAATCACCTACATCAATTTCCGGTAGAAAGGGAGAGATAGATTCATTCATTTTCTCCCCAAGGTAGCCCCCCCAACACAGCAAAGCCACCAGTGCCAGTGTGGAACACATCGTTACTGTTTGTGCCAGGGTGCTCCCGCGGCCCTTCATCCTTCTGAGACAGAAGCTTCCCCAGCACACTGTAGCTATCGATGCAAAAGCCAGGCAAAGAGACATTGTTTCAGTAAACATTTAGAAAAACACCAGATAAGCGGGTACACGCAAACTCCGTGGCCTGCACAGGAGTTTGCTACTAGTACCTAAAGCAAAGCAAGCAAGCAAGCACGCAAAGCAAGCAAGCAGTTGCTCGTGCCCCACGTTGGGCGCCAAAAAGGGAACTGTGGTGGGTTGACCCCGGCACGGCACCAGGTGCCCACCAAGCCCTTCTATCACTCCCCTCGACCCCCTTCAGCACGGCACGCAGGGAGAGAATGAGACGCAAAGCACAGGGGTGTGGGCTATGATAGACAAGATGTTATTTTCTACTTCCCGTTCACAGGCGATGTCAGGCCGAGTCCAGGAAGCAGGGCTCCGGGAACACGTAGCAGCCGCTTGGAGGACAAAGCAGAATGCCCCCCCATCCTCCTCCTGCCCTCTCCCTTTATAGTTGAGCTGACGTCATATGGTATGGAATAGCCCACTGGTCAGCTCAGGTTGGCTGTATCTTCTCCCCCATCCTGCCCCGCATCCTCTGGTGCCGTGTGAGCACTGGCAGTCATAACACGGGTGTGTTATCAACACCCTCCAGCTCCCAGTGCTGCAGCGTGAGGGCAGGATAGGGAAGAGCAGCTCAGCCAGACCCATTACAGTGGGTGTCAAGTAGAAGGGGTCAGTCTCTTTTCAGTTGTGCCCTGTGATAGGACAAGAGGTAATGGTAGCAAGATGAAACACAGGAAGTTCCACGTCAACATGAGGAAAAACTTCTTTACTGTGAGAGTGACAGAGCCCTGGAACAGGCTTCCCAGAGAGGTTGAGGACTCTCCTTCACTAGAGACTTTCAAAATCCGCTTGGGTGCATTACTGTATGGCCTTCCCTAGGTGGTCCTACACTGGCAGGGGATTGAACTCAATGGTCTCCAGAGCTTCCTTTCCAACCTTTCTATGAATCTATGATTCAGAAATAAATATGATCACAGCCCTTTTGTAATATTAGGATATCACTAGGGCTTGGGTGGTGACATGTTTGTGAAAGAAAATGCATGATTTTGTTCTTTCTTGTAATGTCTTCATTAGGAAAACATTTAAAATCAAATTGAGTTTAATAAAAGAATGAATGCTATGAATTCATGAGTATTTGTGACAGGCCTGCCATATGAAAGCCTTTGTTAGGAATAACACCTTAAATAGTATATTCTTCTCCTAACCCCCCCACCTTTTATTTATACCATTTAAATTTTCTGTATGATAATAAATTGAATTAAACTACCTATGAATTAAGTTTTGTGGTCATCTACATTTTGCTTTAATTGTTTTACTTGTTATTGAATTGATAAACATACCTGACTTCAAAGGAGAAGGTAAGATACTACAGTTTTAAGTATACAAAAAAGCTCCTACTGTTCAGGATTCCTCTTTATGTGTAATTCTGGGGACGTCTTTAAAAGAAGCATTTTCTTTTCCTTTCCTTTCCTTTCCTTTCCTTTCCTTTCCTTTCCTTTCCTT
>JANVCC010000018.1:29116601-29213187 GCA_025345505.1 Todiramphus chloris collaris
CCTTTCCTTTCCTTTCCTTTCCTTTCCTTTCCTTTCCTTTCCTTTCCCCAAAGGTTTGGTTTTGGGTTTTTTTTTACAAAACATACATGTTGTTGCTTCGACGTACTTTTTACAGCAAATATGGGGGCTTTTATCAGAGGCAGTGTTTCTTGACATGACAGTGTCTGTACCATATTTCTACCTGAACAAGGGAGCATAATATAATGATGAATGAGTGTACCTGACCTGTTCAGGCTAATGTTGAAAGATTGAGTCTGGAGGTAGGAAGATGATTTGGTGTGCACTTCTACATAATGCTTATTGCAGACAGTTTGGGCAAAGCTAATGACTAAATTACTGCTAGGTTTTGCCCAGTCTACTAATCATTAATTTCAAGGATTTGCTCTTTCCCTGGAAGGACCTGAGAGTGAGTCACCACTATCATCATGAATAGAATCATAAAATCATAAAATCATAGAATCACACAATGCATTGGGTTGGAAGGGATCTTTAAAGGTCATCTAGTCCAGCCCCCTGGCAGTAAGCAGTGACATCTTTAAGTAGATCAGGTTGCTCAGAGTCCCTTGAATGTCTCCAAGGATGAGGCATCCACCATCTCCCTGGGCAACTTTTTCCAGTGTTCCAGCAAATGGAACCATATGCGTGGTTCATTCTTGAATGAAGCAGGAAGAAGTCCAAACTGGAAGGGTACTCACAACCAGTGTTATCTGTAAATTCTTCCTTTATTATGTACCAATGGTTTTAAGATAACTAAATGATGCATGAAATACACCAAAAGACATAACAATACTCTGGTGATCTATGTCAAAAGCATTAAAGAGGGTAAGAGTTATCCATTATCTGTGAAGAATTTTAATAGATCTACTGGTTATTGTCTGAGAATTTTTTCTTCTATTTCAATTACAAACAAAGAAAAATACTATCAAGATTGCTCTAATGGTCTCATAAACTAGTTTACATTCTTTCTTCATACAAATAGCTTTCAAAACCATAAATGAAAGCATCTAAAAATTCTGCTGGAATCAAAACTCACTTTTGGTAGTCCAAACCTTGCCAGTGGAGGTGGATTATGTGTTTCCTCGGGTGATATCATATACCACGTGTCCCATCATACTTGCTAGAATAAAACCAGACATGCAAAGGCAACTTGCTTCTGCAAATATATCTCAGTATTTCTTTCCATTAAACAATTACAAAAAAAAAATTCCTCTTTTTGGGAGATTACTTGTATTCTGCAATTCTAAATATGTAAAAGCATTAAGGATAAGGTTTAATTAAGATAGAAAAAGCATCTCAGAGCATTCCTCAGGGAACTTCATATCTCTTCTGCTAGTCTTGTCATATCAGATGTCTACTTAATTTTCAGTGGGCTGAGCAGATGTTAGGTTTGTCTTGTGAACTAATATAAAAAAGTATAATAAATTAATCTCCACACATATTTCCCAAATCTGAAGTTTACTTTCATAGTCATACTCATAATATACATATTTGTGTGATATAAGATATTAATTATTACTAAACAATGACCTTGAAAAAGTTGTTGCACAAAATCCTGAGGAATAGAAGAATCACAATGTTTGTTATTTTTTAGTCGCAGCTATTACTGTCTAGAGTTTGTGATGAGGAAAGCCCATGCAAAGGAGTGAGAGTTCTTGGTCTCAAACTGTAGTGGGTCAACCCACCACACAAACCTTTCCAGTTTCAATGAAGAGCCAGGGTAGAGAAGAACAATGGAGCAAGCAATAAGAATTAACAAGCTGATTTTAAACTGAATAGCTCAAAAAAACATATTAGAGATAAATGGCAATTTCAAATGAGATGATTTAAAAAATTACGCATCATTAAACATAATTTAATCGATTTCCTCACACTTTGCCATAACAGTTCTTTTTTCATCTCAATATTTCATTCTAATTTCAGGTAAGAAGAATTTTTAAATAAACCATCAAAAAAAAAAAAAAGGTAGATTTATAAAAATATCTACTTGTTCTATGACTGAGCTATTGAATTATCTAATTGTTTAAATAAATAATTATTTTCATAGTTTCTGACACATCTATTTCACCTGTAAGAAAAGAAACCATTTTGCCTGTAATATAATCCTTGTGTATACATTTCTGAAAAAGAAAAGCGTTTACAAGTCAAGAAATTTTTGTAGACTTTAATACCTTCATCTATCTTGTATATTAAAACAACATATCTCAAAGTAGTTATAAATATGAAATTAGAGCCTAGTAGAACCCAGATATGACAGAAAATTCTTAGTGTAAGCCAGACTTCTTTTCTTTCAGATGAGAAGAGGAATTTGGGATGTTGCTGCTCTGCCTGTGACTCAGATTCACCTTTTTCATTTGCACAAAAAAAAAACTATTTGAACACAGGGAGTGTGAATACGTGTTTCCTGGCTTCACCAGTGTGGAAACACTACTCAGTGCGTCCTTCCTCAAGCTTCTTTTATTCTTTATAGGAATACTGAGAAACTGTCAAACATGATTTCTTAAAAGTGATCTTATTTCCACTGAATATTGAAACTGAGCTTGAAAATGGTTGTTTTTACAGTTCTTTCTTTTTTAAAAAAATATGATTTTGTGCTTATCTCCTCTTTTGTCTCCCCTTAACATCTAACAGTGGAATAGTCTACCCAGGGAGGTGGTTGAGACCCCATCCCTGGAGATATTTAAGGTGAGGTTGGACAAGGCTCTGAGCAGCCTGGTCTAGTTGAGGGTATCCCTGCTCACTGCAGGGGGGGCTGGACTAGATGACCTTTGGAGGTCCCTTCCAGCCCTAGCCATTATATGATTCTATGATCTCTCTTCTTATGAAAGGTGAAAGAAGTTTGGAAACAGACAGTATAGAAACACTGAGGATAAGTCATGCTTGACCATGCTTTACTGTCTGGAATGCTATGTCCAGTTTTGGAACTCAAATTTAGGAACCCAGTTGCAACCTTCCAATACATACAAGTTGATCATCAAGAAGAATAATGTGGCCATTTACATCCATACATAAGTAGGTGGATCAGTGGAAAAAATTATAAATTGTAACAGGGGAAGTTCAGTCTGAATACAAGGGCAAAAAGTCACTATGAAAATAACTAAACATTTGAATAATTTATCAGAGGAGTTATGTAACTCCTGCCACTTCAGGCTTCTAAGACCTGGGTGGACAAAACCTGAGTAACTTGGTCTAAAGACAATGTTGACCCCAACTGAGAAGGAGGCTGAATGAGATGACCTCTGAAGTCATGTCCTATTAGAAATATTCTACATTTCTATGAACCTGTGAGTTAAATAATCCTCTTCAGACTCACAGTTTAAATCAACTTGGAAATATTTTCCTGAATGTTTCTGTGAAGAAATTTACTTTTTGTGAGATAATCACATGTTAGATTATAATGTGAAATGGAAATGATAATAACCACAAAATGTGAGATATACTATTATTAGGTTGTACTTGAAACCTGCCTTAATGCGGGTGCAACAGAACAGAAAAGGTTAAAAGTTGATATGAGAAGGAATGTTTTTCTCATGAGCACAGCCAAGTGGAATGGGTTCTCCCTAGTGGTTGTGCAGCCTACCACAGAATCACAGAATGTTAAGGGTTGGAAGGGACCTTGAAAGATCACCTAGTCCAACCCTCCCCCGCCAGAGCAGGACCACCTAGAGCAGGTCATATAGGAATGCATCCAGTTGGGTTTTAAATGTCTCCAGAAAAGGAGAATCTACAACCCCTCTGGGCATCCTGCTCCAGTGCTCTGTCACCCTCACAGTGAAAAAGTTTTTCCTTATGTTTCTGTGAAACCTCTTATGCTCCAGGTTGCACTTGTTTTCCCTTGTCCTATCATTTGATGATACTGAGAAGACCCTGTCTCCATCCTCCTGACACTCACCCTTTACATATTTATAATCGTTAATGATGTCACCCTTCAGTCTCTTCTTCTCCAAGCTAAAAGACCCAGCTCCCTCACCCTTTCCTCATAAGGGAGATGCTCCACTCCCTTAATCATCTTTATGGCTCTGTGCTGGACTTTTTTCAAGCAGTTCCCTGTCCTTCTTAAACTGAGGGGCCCAGAACTGGACACAGTATTCCAGATGTGGTCTCATTAGGGCAGAGTAGAGGGGGAGGAGAACCTCCCTCGACCTACTAACCACACTCCTTCTAAACCTTGGAGGTTTTCAACACCCAGTAGGATAAAGCCCTGAGCAACCTTGTTTGGCCTCTTAGGTGATCCTGCTGTGAGAAGAAAAGTGAACTACAGACCTCCTTATATCCCTTCTAACCAGAATTATTCTCTACGACTATCCCTGCATTGTGTGCCTGCTTTATAATGCAACTTACAAATACTGCTGAGGTGCAGCAATAGACATTAATGAGTCTAACAGGACTGTCTCAGGAAATGAAATATCACATCCATGGGCTTTGTGCCAGTAGATGGTACTAGTTATAGAAACAGTACAAGCATCTTCAAAGTCCTGATTCAGAATTAGGTTGGCACTGACACTTCGTATTTCTCTAGGAGCCTGATATTAATATGGAGAACATACTAAGTTAAAATATAACCTGATTTTATTTCATATTCTGTGTAAAGGCAAGGTGGAACTCCTTCAGTCTGAGTGGCTAAGGAAAGTTTGACTAATTGAAATCATCCTTGTCCAGGAGGTTTTGTGATGACAGCAGATGAGATGTGACATGATCTTGTTGGAGGCTACTATGGGTATATTTATCAGCAACAAAGAAGACTTGCACAATCAGGTCAAGATGTATCCTCTGCTCTCAAGTCCACCACAAAAGAAGTATTAAAGAAAGACGCATACAGCATATTCTGTTCTTTGATACATGACAATTTCATCCATAAAGTATAAATAAATTATTTAATTTAGCATGGATAGCTCACAAGTGTGATAGATCTAATTTTAGTAGGCTCCAAGATGGACCTGTGGCTGGCCAAGGCTGAGCACATCAGTGATAGTGGTAACACCTCTGTGATAACATATTTAAGAAGGAGGAAAAAACTGCTACAGCAAGTGCAGTCAAAGAAAAGAACAACTATACAGACATCAAGGTCAGTGAAGAAAGAGGAGGACGAGGTGCTTCAGGTGCTGGAGTGGAGATTCCCCTGCAGCCCGTGGTGAAGATGATGGTGAGGCAGGCTGTCCCCCTGCAGACAATGGAGATTAATGGTGGAGCAGATGTCCACCTGCAGCCTGTAGATGACCCTATGCTGGAGCAGATGATGTCTGAGGGAGGCTGTTACTTGTGATCCCATGGGAGACCCACTCTGGAACAGTTTGTACCTGAAGGACTGCACCCAGTTGAAAGGACCTGCTCTGGAACAGTTCATGAAGAATTGAAGCCTGAGGGAAGGAATCACATAGGGGAAGTTTCTGCAGAACTGTCTCCCATGGGAGGGACCCCATGATGGAGCAGGGTAAGAGTATGAATAGTACGAACAGCAGAAAGAGCGTGTGATGAACTCACCACAACCCCCATTCTCCATCCCTTTATGCCACTTGGGGTGAGGAGGTAGAGAAGTTGGGAGTAAAGTTAAGTTTGGAAAGAACAGACGGGTTGTGGGAAAGTGTTTTTAATTTTTTTTTTTTTTTTTTAATTTCTCATTAACCTACTCCGATTTGTTTGGTAATAAATTAAACTAATTTTCCCTAAGTTGAGGCTGTTTTGTCCATGACAATAATAGGTGAGAGATCTCCCTGCCCTTATGTCAACCCATGAGACTTTTGTTATATTTTCTTTCCCCTGAGAATAGGAGTGATAGAATGGCTTTGATGGGTACCTGACATCCAGACAGGGTTAACCCACCACATTTATTATTATCCAAAGTTTTTATAAGTGATTTCGTTGTCTGATTCGCTTTTTCTTGCATGATTGTCTCATTTCTGCATGTGATCTGCTCCAACTGCCTTAAAAATTTTCACTAATGAGGGGCCTTGTGACCCATTACAATTATACTGTTGTGCATTTTAACTCTCATAAAATGACTGATGTATATTGCTAAAGCTTTTAGACAGTTATATACATCTAATCTAGGCTATTTCAGCACAGTTTAACTGGAACTAATCCCAAAGGTCATTCAGAAATTCTAGCAACCGAGAAATGAAACTGTCCACTTTCTGAGCAACACAAATCACACATGCATTTGGCATTATATATTTAATGCAGTCATATTTCCAGGTAAAAGTTATCATCTTATTCACTTATAAATTATGCTGATTATTTATTTTTTTTAAAATAGAGTGCTAACTGTGAGTCTAATTATAACTCCAGAAGAACAATATTGTAAGCAGAATTTTTTGTCTAAACATGGCTTAAAATATTTATGTCAAGCAATCAAAAGCAACATATTCTTTGAATTCTCACAAGTACTTGAGTTTGGTAAACTAATAAACACCATCAACAAAAAAAAAATTAAAAGATTCATTAATAAAATTCTTCATAATATAATTAGAATATTCATTTATTTGTCAAGTCTTTCCTCATGCTTGGAAAGAAGGGGAAAATGGAACATTTTTTTGTGGATACAGAAGATAAAGACCATTTACTAAACTGAACACAGTAAGAGACTAAATTTCACAACTGAAAGTTATATATGGGAGATTCATCACCTCAGGTATCATCATAGGTATAGGTAGAAAGCAGTCACAATATACACAGTAAGGCTTGAAGCCTTCTATTATAACACATGGATTTTTTTTTTTTTTTTTCTCATTATTAGCATGGCCATTTCCTAAATAATATATGTTTAACCCTGTTTTGTTAAAAAAAAAAAAAATCCTATGTTAGTTTTGATCCTCTAGGATTCTCTATGAACATTAGAGTCTGAAGAAGTAAGTGTAAAGCTATAGTAGTGACAAAATCAATCTGATTGCAATGTGATAAGAACTACAAAGGGAAAATTTAGACGTTAGCATCAATGTATGCAGAATAGAGAAGAATTCTACTTGTGAACTGTTAGAAAAAAAGACTGTGGATGTTAAGACAGAGTTCTAGTTCCTGAGCTCCAGAACCACAGTCCCACAACACTGCTCTGGGAGGACCTGTCCCAGGTAAGCAAAGGAAGATATCCACCTTCATCTGCACTCTCCTTGATGTGGCCTCAGTGCCAGCAGCCAGATTGTCAGGAGAGGGGATGCTCTCAGGATGTTCTCAGGGCCCTGACACTAAGCACAGCTATCCAGGTAGCATGAATAGGGTTGAGGTTCAATGATACTGCTTGAGTAACTGTCCAACATCTTTCTGTAGTCTTATACTGTCAGAGTGGCATTCTCCATACATCAGTAGCTACAATTGTTTGTTCATGCTGCTGGAAGCTACATACTGCGTCTATGCTGATGACCTGCAGTCAGAAGCAGTAGACTTCTAAGATCATGTCAGATTCAGAAATTTTGTCAAACTTTACCAGTAGGACTTGAATAGTTGGTCACTGACGCCTATGTGTGCTGAGATTACTTACTCATCTTCACTACACGATTAAGTCTCAGCAAAAGCTTGTCTGAGGCTTCATCCTATCTCTCCTCCACATAGAGTGTAAATGACATAACAGTGTCATTTACATAACAGTGTAAATGAGAGGAAATGTTCATAAAGTATATTCTGCAGAGAGGTTAAACTTTTTTTTTTTTTTTTTTTTTTACTATGGAGAAGAACTAAACAATTAAAAAATTCTCCTTCTGACTTCTAGTTTCACACATAGTCTACAACTCCCTTATTCTATTTGATTTACCCGTTTTTTTCCTCCATTCAAGGAGTACTTTTTTTTTTCCTGAAAAACAAAACAAAACCTGAAACTTGATAATCTTTTGTACTATAATACTTAAAAAAAAAATAAAATAAAAAAAAAGATATATTTATTTTTATCCCATTTCATCATGATTTACAACCTCCTAAATTATTCTGAAAGGGTTTGATTTTTTAACCTTAAGATAAAATTTCTTGGCTATGATGATCTACTTAACTCTTAGCTTGTATTTACTACATTCATTTGTTTGGTTGGGGTTTGTATTTTTCCTTTCTAAATAATAATCTATACTCTAATTTGGGCTATGAACAATAGCCCTCATAATTTGTTCTTAACATTGATTATATTTCAAAGTAAATTCTCTTTGTGTCTGCAGGTTGCTGTTTTTCTCTGTCTACCACCTGTTTTTTACTGAGGTGTATCATCTATAATTAGCAAATAAAAAACTCAACTCAAATGTGGGTTCAGTGTACAAAGGTCAACTTCAGATTCACTACCCATGTACCTTTTTCTCAGATGACTGAACACTTTGAAATCAGCAGAAAACATGGAGATGTCTTTTTGTGTGCATGTGTTTGTTGCATGATAAGTAGTTCTTCAGGATTTCAAGGAGAAGTGGAGATAAACCTTCACGGTTTATTCCAGTACTGGAAACCACAGAGTAGAAAAAGAAGCAAGAGCTCACCTGGGTGCAAGACCTGAACTTCTTCAAAACTGTTCATAATCTTTAAATTGGATATATAATTATGCACATGATGAAGAGGGTAAAAAGGTAATGTAAATTACAAATCAAAGTCCAGAAATAGTAATTTATAAAGCCATAACTTTGAAAATTTTGATTAAACGTATTTTTCAAGTACCAAAGTTGAATGAATAGAGGTACCACAGGGTACAACTTGACCTTTATTTTCATTACAACTGTCAGAAATACTGAAAGAATTTGTATGCTATAAGTTAGAAGAACTGCCCTAATTTTGCCCATAGGAAGATAATACTAGTTTAATCTGTTCACAGCACATACAATACTGCATTCAGAGCTTTAGGGAAAGTTATATCACAGAAGTGAACTATGATTTATATTAAGTTAAACACCTTTATACTTCACTAGAATTCTCCTATCATTGTGAAATGTTTTGGAGACTTAATTTGGAAATTATTCAGTGAAGGATTCAACCTATAGCTAAGATTTCCTTGTAAGTATATTTATTAATCATGTGATTCTTATATTGCCAGTGGCTCAATGGGATCTTTGCCTGAATTAGGCTTGTGGGATCAAATCATACTGAAGTGCAAAATTTCACATGTAAACAAAAATAGATGCATTTCATTAACTGTTATATCAAGGTTAAGAAATGTTTGAAGTTACAAGTATTTTCTAAATTTTAACCACAGATTATTCTTTTCATATCTCCACATTTTTTTTTAATAAAACATGTGCACTTAATTTACTGAGAATAATAAATCTAAAGAAACCTTTGACTATAAAGGTCCTGAAGCATGCCTGCACAGTTAAAGTCCAGAAAGTAATGACTTTTAGTAATATTATTTCTTTTATTATTCTGAAAAATCTAATATGTGTAACTCAATGAGATATAAATGGAAAGAAAGTCTCCTAAATCTAAGTGTGTACTTAATTAATTGTTATACTTCAGTTATAATTTTAGTTGAATTGGACGATTAAGGTGCAAGATATTATTCCGGTGAAATATTTGACCAGAATAGAAACAAGAATGAATGAATGGATGGATAGATGGATGAATGGATGGAGAGAGGGACAGATAAATATACTAGCTAAAAATGGCCATTTAGATTAACATAGAGTTGTCATACAAAATATATTGCTCAATATTCATAAATCATCAAAAAGCAAAGATATTTCACTAAATATATTTTTTGTTTCAAAGTCTGAATTAAAGTTCATGAGATCCTAAAACTCTTTTTTCCTGCAAAATCTGATTTGCTGCTCAAACTTAGAATGCAATGGAAATTTAATGCCAAAGAATGTCTAATGTTTTACCTTGGTATAACTTAAAAGGTATTTTAACAGATTTATTTTGGTGCCTTTCTGACATTCCAAAATATATGCAAACTAGTTTTCCAATAACTTCAGATTTATTAATGCAGTTTCTCAAATTTTTACTCCATCTTTTCAATATCAAATAATTTCTTGCATGAATTCTTGTTTAGTCATGTTCCCATGATGCTTCAATTTCTTTCTTATTCCCTTTTCACTTTCAGGGACTGGATTCTACATTCTTCCACTTCAGCAAGACTTTTTCAATCTGTCTCAGAATAGACTGTCTTGAAACTTAAAATTGAATAATGCAAAAATTTATATTCTTTTCCACATCACAAGTAAATGAGTATGCATCTTTTTCAATTTTCTTTTCCACTCTTTTAAGCTTTCAACTCAGCTTCAGGAAGAAAAAAAAAAAAAAAAAGTTCTAAAGTGTAATAGTATTGCAAAAAAAAAAATAGGTACACAGTCAACTCGTCATTATTCTGATATGGGTACTTGAGAGGTCAGGATCTTGATGGATGCAATTGCTTACAAGAAACATCCTTTAGTAACATCCTTTCTTCTTTAAACATTGTCCCTTATCAGAAAGTAATCATGTCTATCTGAACAGAAATCCTTTACTGCCGTTTACACAAGCTAGATAATCATCTTGCAGTAACAGTTTCTCTTACAGGCCTCAAACACAGCAATTCAATCTCAGTGGGGTCTTCCTTGGTTCACAAACCAATCAGTAGTTCTTTATATAAGGCCTCACACTCTTAAAGTACCTCTAGTTCTTATACAGAATTCAGGTAGCAGTTCTCTTATTAATGATAATTCCAGTTGACATGATGGGTACTTGGATCGCGTTCAAAATTCTTTTCACAAAAAAGTCAGTTATGAGCAGAAAATGCTGCCTGTCTTCAGAATACTATACATATAGAACCTATATGATACAGAATTATTCCTTTTAGATTCTGTGAATATATATTTGTAAATCAGTGCAGGAGAGAAGTTGTTTTTATTATCACTACTATATAACATCCTTTTCTCTACTTACATGTTTTTGAATCTCCTACTTTTCAGTGCAGTAGACAAACATCTGTATTGCATTTCTCTAAACTAAAGTCTCAGCCAAAAATCTGACCAGTAAAACAGAATAAAAATAAGACCTTGATAATGTCCTTCATTTACAAGCAATTTTAATACATCATTGCCCTGATTGGATTAATAAACACCTAAAAAACAGTTGGACAATTATATTGCTATGAAAATTTGATAGACTCTTGAAAATAATAACATTGCTAATGACCACAAACACAGAAGGAAATTATCTATTACTTGATTACCACATGGTAGAGGAAAAAGCTGCATTGTCACAACTCTTCATTCTGAGGGATACATGCCAAGGTGTCCAAATGCCAAATCAAAAAGTTCTTGATATTTTTATCTTTAAAAAATAAATAAATTGCAATTTGAAAAATATGAATATTTAACAGATAAAAGCTTGTATTAAATCTCACCATAATAGATAAGGAAGATTAAGTATTCACACCTAGAAAGAAGTACTCTGCTAGAATTATTAATATTTTGACTATATTGTTATGTAATAAGCTACTGTATAATAAGGTGTTAAGAAATAGCCAACATAGATGTAGTCCCCAAATTTTATCAAAGAAAGTTAATTTTTTTTCTATGGTAGGATAACTAGTGAATTGTGAGGAAGTATCAGGTATGATATAGATTTCATGTAGTAAGAGGTAGTTCATGCAGCATTGCCATATGCAAGCTAGAAAAATGTGAGATCAATTAAATTGTTCTGTGGTGGGTATGAAACTGGCAGAAAAGCCATCTTCAAGCAGTGATTTAAAAAAATAATTTATCACATTTTGAGACAATTTCAAACAGCAAAACCAGGAGTCTATATGCCTCTTACTTCTATTTAAAGTGTTTGTTAATTTAAGCAGTGCAACACTACACTGAGAAACTTTGTCAGTCACGCCAAGTTAGAAAGAGTCAGGAAGACTTCTGGATGACTGAATTAGATTTCAAAACAACCTCATAATGCTTTAGAACAATGCTAACAAACCAACTTAATTTTTTGCAATAAAGATCACTGTATTCTGAAAGAGAAATCAAGTGTCCACAGGTGAAGTAAACAACAATTATTGTTCTTTCAAAATAAAGCCATCTCATTCCAGGATTTATTAATGGGAATCATTTTAAGCAAGATACTAAGATAATTGTTCTTCTGTTCTATCAGCTTTCCTGAGACTGTGTCTGGTCTTCCACACCCAGTTTGATCATGAGAAATTAAAAGGTTAGTGACTGATTGCAGAAACTATAAGAGAAATTCTTTGAGAGCAACTGCTTTGATAAAAGGTTAAGAAAGCATAAACTACAAAGAAAGATTCATTTAATGTTTATTTTCTAAGGAAAAAATACTGAAGTAATATAACAGTCTTCAATTAAAAGATTGCAATGAGAAGGATGGTGAAGTTTTATCCATTCTTCTACATAGAACAATTAGTAATTATCTTAAATTAAAGATAAAAATTACAGATCAGAAAATACAAAATATGTTCTTACTGTAAAATAAATTATGCACTTATAAGGAACATGCACAGTGGTGAAATCAAGGTTCCATTAGTTCTTTACATAAACAATTTAGAAGAACATTGATAAGAATAATCTAGTCTATCAATCTTGCAACACAGGTGTTGGACTAAAAGACTCATGATCTTTTTGAGTCCTCCATTTTCCTGATCCCTATGTTTTATCAATCTTCATATTAAAGGGAAAATATTAACTAGGCAGAATGGAGAGTAATTGTTTCAATCACAAAAAGAACTCTATTATTTATATTACTTTTAAAAACCGCTGCCAAAACACAAAATTTGTCATAGGTATCATCATATTCTCCAATTGAAATAGATTTGCTTAGAGAGAATATTTAATAATGTGTACTGTTCCTAGACCAATCTGAAATACAGATGATTATCCTATTTCCTAGATGAGTGCTCTGTACAGTTACTGGGGTACATAGCTTCTTCCTACTCTTTCTCTGTCCTTCACAAATTCTTTCCTACATAAAGTACTATCACTTTATCCATCTGGGGAAAGTTAGTATTCTCTTCCCCATTTTCCAACCCAATCAGTTACCCCTCTGCTATTCTGCGTGAAACTCCTAAAGCACAGTAAGGAACTATATTTTAATTTCCCATATGTGAAAGAGTACTCTAGTTGCATGTTTATGACACTATCTCTTCATTTATCTGTGTTTTAAAATAAATGAAAACTTTTATAGCATGTTGTGAAACTTTTTCTTTTCTTCTTTTCCCCTTCCCCTTCCCCTTCCCCTTCCCCTTCCCCTTCCCCTTCTCCTCTCCTCTCCTCTCCTCTCCTCTCCTCTCCTCTCCTCTCCTCTCCTCTCCTCTCCTCTCCTCTCCTCTCCTCTAGAATTGCACATTGTCATAAGTTTGGAATTAAAGACCTACATCAGTTCTTTTATTAACAGACTTTTATGCACACCTTAAGCATATCTCTTACTTCTTCTAACAATCATAATATCAATAAAAAATATGACAGTTTGAGCTCCTCAATGAGGTACTATACTATAAAATGCACAAAGAATCATAATAATGTTGGCATTCATTGAAGCTATAATGCCAAAGACTCTCTAGTGCTAGAAGTGATCCTGTGTTCCAAGTAACTGTGAGTTTTGTGTAGGAAACAATTACTGTTTATTAAACCTGTCACGCAATACTATATCCTAAACTAATTCAGAGATATCATCATGTCTCCTCTGACCCACTCTTTCTGACAATTTTCGCTTTAAAGATAATAAGAACCTTCAGTTGGTTTTCATGTTCATTTTTCAGCAAAACTCATCCAATTCCAGTTAGGCTATTCTGTTAAATGTCATTCTTTAGTTTTCAGAATCAATACTCAGCATATCACTGACAGCATCAGCCGTCATAGTGTGATTTACTGCATGCAGAATTGCACATTAAGTTTGCACTCATTAACAGAGAAAAAAAAAGACATACTGAAGCAGACAAATTAAATACAGAATTAGAACTTCACAATTAGAAGTCATAAGCATGGCAGACTTCGGTGTTTACCCTTCACTTCTGTCCACTTTTTGATTTTAAGAATGGATATTAACTATGTGGTTGATAAAAGATGTCTGATCTGAAAACCATCATACTAGTGCATCAATATGTTCCTTCTAGGCTAATTCAATACAGTATGTTAGAATAATGTATTGTCAGGTATTAGGCATTTTGCAACAGAATTTATTCTGAGTACATTCTGTGACTGCATAGAAAACATATGATCCAAACATTTGGCAGGTGAAAGTGAGTGTTGTGATTTACCCATGGGCAGTTTAAATCCATGAACCATTTGTTATCTTCTTGGTACAACTGTATTTAAGTGCAAATTGTAGTTGTTATTTTTCCGAGGAAGACATTAAATGAAATTTAGTGATTTAAAGTGGGAGCTTGATGGCCTGTCTGTTGTTGGTGGTGTGTTTGTAAGCTTTGTATCTACAATAAGAAATATTCAAGTACAGCATAATTTTTTTTAAGATAACGTAATTTCTCTCATTTTTCTCTTCACAGGATATGAGATTTCTTTATCCATAGAACTATCAGAATCAGTGTCATAATTTTGTTTTTAATTTCTGCGACATTTTATACAGAAAAAGAATGCCAAAAAAAAAAAAAGGTGAATGAGATTTTGCATATGTTTTTTATTCATGTTTAAATTTTAAACAGTTTACATTGAGCACTAAACTACACTGAGACAACAGAAACACGTGTAATATAATGATATTAAAGAGGATTATTATTATCTCCTAGTTCAAAAATTTCTCCTATAAACAGTATTTTTTCATGTCATATTTACAGTTATACATATACTTCAATGTAGAATGTAGTGATTTTTTTGGGTTTTTTTTGTTTTTGGTTTTGTTTTTGGTTTTTTTTTTTTTTTTTGTAATTCAACATGCATGTATGATCTCTCTGGAACTGCATGTACTTTATTTAAAATAAGTAATTGTTGCCATTACCATTGTTGCCAGTGATGTAAAATTATTAAAAAGAATGTCAGTAAAGCCCCCACTTTCTGTTATACTACAACCAATGGCTTCAGTCTAGCAAACCTTTAACAGTGTATATAATTTTATGTATATACATCATAGTCATACCTTTGTTACTGTGTGGTGGGTTTACCCTGGCTAGGCACCAGGTGCCCACCAAGCCCTTCTATCACTCCCCCCAACCCCCGTCAGCACAGTACACAGGGAGAGAATAAGACAAAAAAAACCAGCCATGGGTTAGGATAGATAAAGTTGTTATTTTCTACTTCCTGTCTGCAGGAGATGTCAGGACAAGTCCAGGAAGCAGGGCTCCAGAACACGTATAGCAGTTGCTCGGAGGACAGAGCCGGATGCCCCCCCCATCCTCCTCCTGCCCTCTCCCTTTATAGTTGAGTTGACATCATATTGTATGGAATATCCCACTGGTCAGCTCATGTTGGCTGTATCCCCTCCCCAGTCTTACCTCCCCAGCCTCTGGTGCTGTGTGAGCACTGGCAGTCATAACACCGGTGTGTTATCAACACCCTCCAGCTCCCAGTGCTGCAGCATGAGGGCTGGACGGGGAAAAGCAGCTCAGCCAGACCCACTACATACTATCAATGACAGACCTGTTACTGAGTTCAAAGGGTGTCTGAGAGACACTATATGCATTAGAAGTAGATTAATCCAGTGACTCAAATTAGTGAGAACTTTCTGCATTCTTCTAGTGCCTTTTTTTAAGAAAGCATGATATTTTAGCAGTAATCTAGCAAAAGTGAGTTTATCTTTCTTCAAAAAGCTGAAGCGACAGATAAAAGAGATTTGAGTGTTTACTAGAAGAAACAAAATTCTCAAAACTATCAGATACAAAAAACAAGAGCAAAAATGTCTCAGTCCTTACACAAAGGTTTTTTTTATCACATTAAATGACAGAACTTGTTTGGCTAAATGTTTTGTTTCTGAAGACTATTTTAAAGGGTCAGACCCAAATAAACTGAAATAAAAATTCTAGTTTCAATTAAGGTGATGTTTCAGAGAATACTGTGTCAAGAAAATGAGTACAGTTTTCCTTTATGCTTTTTTTGCTACTTTCTAATTCAAGAATAATAGAAGAACTCTGCAGTGTAATATAAAATATATTCTAATCTCTACATTTAATTATGAAGATCAGTAAATTTATATAAATAGTATATGATTGATAAAATGCCTATGATTTAAAAATAGTCTGTGATTAATAAAAAGAAGAATTAAAATTCAGCTAAGAAGCTGCCCACTTATTCAGGGCAAAAGTACTTTCTGTCATTGGAAATAAGTGCTTTGATTAAAAAAAAAAAAAAAAAAAAAGTAATTTCTCCTTTTAGAAATAGCCTAAAATCTATGTGAAATCACACTTTTAATGAGCTATATTCTCATGTAGATTTATTTGGAAAGTTCCTAAACAAATAAGAACACCAGTTTGATCAAATATTTAAGTAGTAAAATAGTGAAAAGCTTTGTGATATTGTATTCTTTTCAATATTTACAAAAAAAAATCTGACATTCTAAACACTTGAATATTATCATGCACACTGAACTTGATAATATCTGCAATCTTTTATCAGTGGGACAATATTAAAATTTGGCTAGATAGGTGTGAAACTGATCAAAGTGTGTATGGACAGCTGAAATTCAAGAGTAGGTCATAACACTTACTTCTCAGACACCTTTCCAAGTAAAATTCTGTCCATACTTTCTCTTTGTCCTAAAGAAGATACTTTTCTACTAATATATATGAATTCATGTGTATGAAACACCTATCATGTGGATGCAAAAGTTGAGACTGTCCATGTAGGAAAGTTCTCATCCTTCCTTGTCTCAAATCATAAGCTATTTTTTAGCTATGCAAAAACTCACTTTCAGTGGGACAACAAAATAATATGTACAGATTTTATCTATGTTAATATTTTATTCAGAATAGTGTGGGTTTTTAGTGAATTCTCCAATAATTCCTACTTCAGGTATGCTTGCTCAGTCTGCAGAGTGTGCTTTGTTCAGGCAAACCTGATAAGTTTAGGAGGAAAAAAACACTGAAAGTGTCATATCAGATATAAACAAAATTATCTATAAATTCTGACAGTTCATGAAGGTCCATAAAAATGACTGGTCTATCAGTATCAAACTCCATGTTATAGTGAAAACAATTGGTTCAAGGAACCATATTAAATCTACTTTAATCAACATCTGTTTCAATCCGCTCCTGTTTTGCCAAATATTTATGACACAATAATAACACGATTTTTACACTTACAGAAACATGCAGACATGTATGGCATCTGTAGATAAGCAGTTTTCATCTACTGGTTTGAAAAGTTTATTTGTTCATCAACATCAGTAGTACGCAATTAAGAGCAGAATAGTAAGCTGAAGTAGAAAACAGAGCCAGAAGACAAACAAGTAGAGGTATATTACCATATGTACCTCCATCAATTGGCAAGAAACATATATAGGAATGGCCAGAATTAAGTTGTTCTTTCTTGTCCATACTTTCTTTGAAATAAAAGCTGTCTATAGGCTATTTGCTATATATAAGAACGCACTGAAACTGTGAGGAACTAATTTTCAGCAACATTTTCTAAGAGCACTGCCAGCCTTCTTTAGAATACTTTTTTCTATTCCTTTTTTTTTGTGGGTTTGTTTTTCTTTTGTTTGTTTTTCGCTATGATTTGGGAAGCAACACTCAGAAAGTAGTCAGCAAACTGAAACATCTGTCTGCACTTACAGTTTATTTATTTCACAGCTTGAAGTTTAGACTAGAAACATCTCTTCCTTTATGTGTCAACAGCATTGCAAAAATTATACCTACCAATTTACAACTCTTTAACAAATAGATATACTCTTGTTTTCTACAGGAGTTTTTCTTGGAACTTTTTTAGTATTCTTTCCAAGGAAATCATTCTTCCTATAGTTTTCTCTTAGTACAGAGAAAGTTTTTATATCTTGTTTTGAAAGATTACCACTTGTTCATCATTTTCTGTGCTTGCTATCCTTGAGCAAACCCGTAGCTTTGTAAGTCAACACAGATATATTCTCTTTTTCATTGGAAATTTAGACAACAAGAACAGTACCAATGGCCTTCAGAACTAGTATAGGTTGCCATAACTCAGATAAAACACTGCACAGTTCTTATTATTTCACTGGTTGGGAAAAGACTATTGCATGTATCACAGCTACCTCAATTTTCAGGAAAAAAAGTTTATAAGAAAATCTGTGCTTGTAACACTTCTAACACAAAATGTGAGATAATACAGATAAGGATTATAAATTAATAATTGATGTGTTCATTCATGTTAGCATGCTTCCCAGGCTAGTATGTGTAGTTCTCAGAACTTCTGTATAGGGATTTCTGGTGAGAATCTGAAATCATAAATTCTACAAAATATATACTTAAGTGCTGCATAAACTCTGCTGAAATTTACAGCAAACCAATATTTTAGAAACACTGAAGTATTTATCTTACTTTAATGGGATTAACTTGTTTATTTTTCTGGAATACCCAAGACCATGGAATGGCTGGCTATAACATTTCAGTGTGACTACACTGAATGACCCAAGCCAAGATCTAAAATGTATTTTTCTGACTTAAAAAACAACACTATTTGGTTTTCAGATTACTTTTGACAATACCTAGCATATGTGTCCCTTTGAGTTAACTTATTTCAAAAAATAGTAATTATTCATGCCAGGAAGGAGAAGACTAGAGATATTTAAAAATGTTTATGTGTGATAGTTTTTGTGGCATCCAAATTAGAAGCACAGATGGCTTAGATTCCATTCATGACAATTAAAAAAGATGGGTGATCCTACAAGACTTTGAGAGCCAGATCACTGCTATTATACATAGAGCCTATATTTAATATGGCCCCAGTTCAGATGCTTTAATAAAATGTTCAATATGGTGCATCCAATAAAGATATTAAATCAATCTAAGCCCAAGTACAAAAGGAGTGTCAGGTTCAGGTTTATGTAAACCCTTGCTCTACTTTAAAAAGGACACAAATTCTAAAACTGCATACCTGTACACTGAAGTATGCCTTTCTGAAAGCTGTGTCTACCAAATGTATAATGTTTCTAGACAAAGAATTTCTATTACTTAGTAATGTTCCTTTATCTGCATATAGTCCTTTCCCTAGTGTTTCACACTGGAAAATGTTTAAAACTATAGATAGCATTGGAAGAACAAGAAATAAATGCAAAAAGTGCCTAAGGCTTATTTACCTGAATATTTACAGGAAATTCTGATTCAGTGAAAAGATTTATATTTACATCAGCAATAGCTGATGTATAGGCCATAATATGAAACAAAATTACTAAATGGTATGGCTCTTTTATATGAGATTATCATTTTTGTCAACACTTTCAAATTCCTCGACCAAAGAAAATTAATTCACCTGAATAAAATCAGAGTTTTGATCCTTTATGAACACATTTATATGGAATATCCCTAACATCATGTAAACTGGATTAAATATAGTTACATATGCTTATGAATGGATTTACATAAAATGTAAAACTGAAAACAGAGAAGCACTCCCTTTTTAATAAAGATACTAGATTAATTGCTATATCCTTTATAGAAGAATTGTTGTTATTTTGATGCTGCAAAACTATCAAGGAAACCTTTCACTTTATGGAACTAGTGGTATTTTAAAGGATTTACTGAAGTCATGGCCTATATTGAATTAATAATAATTATGATAAAAAAACTTTTTTCTTTTCCTATTTGTTTTTTATCTGTAAAGTTGTTTAATAGTTATGAGAATTTTGATTTAAAAGTGCAAATGAATAGTATGTCATTTCCATCAATATGAATGAAAGAATACTAATTAATCATACGTCTCTGTGTGAAAGTAAAGAGTTCAAAAATATATAAAATATAAACTAAGTTTAGTAGCTATCCCACGCTTGAGATAAACAAACCTGTGGAAATGGTAATAATGTACAAGAAACATATCCACAAGTTGAAAACAAGCCAAAAACAAAGAAACAAAAAAGTAAGAGTTCTCAAGGTGATTCAATTACATACAGAAACCATGATTCTGGTTTCACAGGATTAGAATTGGAGAGGAAGATAAGACTTGCTTATTGTGAATATGACGATTGACAGCAAAACCATTTATTTTCAGTAGCCTGGGAAATTAAAAACTTACCTGCAATTGACTCAGTAACTTGTTGGTGTTATTATTTTTCCTAAATATAACATAATGAATATTGGCATCAACAGTTTTTATTTGCCGCTGTTATGTAATCACTATGGGGCATATATTCCCCCAACCTCCCATAGAATTGGACATCTGAAGACTCAAGTGTAAATGTTGAATGAGCTGAAATAGAAAGCCTTATTTACGTCATGCATGAACATATACATATTATAGGTGTAAGTTTATTTGCCAAAATACACATACATACACACTCTTATGCATAAACTTTACAAGAATTTTACTTTGTAATGAAAAACTGGAGAGACATTTTGTTGTTAAGTGCAGCTGTACAAAGTGTGTAGTCCCAATATAATTTCTAGTATTTTTGTTATTATACTGTGTCTATAAACTTTCTTGTTCTGATTCATAATTATTTCATGCAGAGGAAACTCAATGATATATCAGAGGATGTTATTTGGGGATTACTGTGTACATGTGTTTGTGACTGTATTCAGCATATTTCTTCTTAGCTCTAATATACAGACATATGTATATTTTTATAATTTATCTTCATCTCCTTCCCTTGTGAAGTGTGCTTTTTCTTATTTTTCAAAGAAAAGTAGAAAAGATCTTGCTACAGGTCCTAGGATCCCAATGAAGAGGGTTTCTTAGAGTTGGCAGTTGCTTTCCTCTCTTGGTATACTACTCCTGAAATCTTTTATTTGGAAAATCCTCAGAACTGGAAGGGCTGAGGAAAGATATTAAGGGAATGTAGTATTATTTCAGTCTTGTGCACTATGGATGAAATCCTCTTTCCACTGAAGACAATCATAAAATACCTAAGGTCAGCAGCAGACTTCAAATTTCTAAGACTTCCAAAGCCTCAAAAAAAAAGAAGCTTTGAGATCATTTTAAGGGAACATGTTAAGCTGGGAAAAATATAGTGCTTCAGATTGACAGTTTACCTTTACTCTTAGTGAGAAATCTCCTGTAACTTTTTATTAGCATTGTTATCCTCTGGTCTTTTCTACCACCGCATTCTCCTGTTAACTAGTCAGTGTTCATATTAACAAAATTCAGTTCCACACCAACTTTACTCTTCTTGCTGGTTTTATGCAAGAGAAATGTTACTACCAATTGTAAGCTTTTACAGTCAGCTAAAGAAAAAAAAATAGGACTTCTTTAATGCAATACTGAATTCTGCGACCACCTCCTCATTTTTAACTAACAAATACTGATGAATAGAAAATACAGACTTCAATAAGAAGCTGGCTTTGTAAAATAAGTGTCAGCTTCCCATCTGAAGAACACAGCAAGGCCCATGTAGATGCAACAGCAATGCAAACATGTCCCTGTATGTATTCAGACAGGACAAATTCTGGGTTCTTCTTACAACTCAGAATGTGGTAAGTAACTTTTGTGAATCCTTAACCTATCACAAAATGGAAGATTCAGAGGGTACAAAATTTCATATGAGAAGCTGAAAAGACTGAGAGCAAATTATATTGTTTATAAACTGAGGAATTAAAAACATCACATGAAATCTAATCTGTAACTTCATTATGCCAATCAGTCCTAAATACCTCATAATAAATGTTTAAATTAATTTTAAAAAATGGGAAAAAATATAGCTATGTAATATAGCCAGTATCTGCAAACACCTTATAAAGAATTTGTGCTCTTGAAGTTATTGAAAAATAATTTTGATATTTTAAATTTTCATGTTATTGGTTCAATCCAAACTGTAAACAGACAAAATCTTTAATAGCTACACAATTCATGTCATGATAATGGCGTTATGTAAATAAATCCCTATCTTAATGCTCAGGAAATGTAACACTATCAAGCTGGATAGAATTAGGAGTTACATATCTAAAAATCCTAATGAACAGTCAAACACAGGATAGAATTCTTTATTAACTTTTAATATGGGTACCTTAGAGTGAAAAATAAGGTTCACAACAGTTATGACTGTAAGAGGATGTGAGAGACTTCATTATCTTTTGTTTTCCTCTACTGAAAATAATTTTTTTAAAGAACTAGGCAAAATATAAAGGAAAAATAAATAATTTAAAGTGTAAAGACAGACAGAAGACCTTTAGAAGTAGGAAACCAAAACAGGCAGTTCATGTGAGAGAACAAGAATTGTCCATTTTACAGAGAGCTTCATGTCCAGTGTAGGTATAAATGATGACATGGCAAAGATGATAATTTAATTTAATATAAAGATGTCTTATTTTTTGCTTATGAAGCATATGTTCTCTTCTAAAAAATGAGAGTTGAGCAAGATCTCAAACAACTTACAGTTGTATTCATAGTGCCTAGACAGTGAGCCAGCAAGTAGTGCCCAAACCTTCCATGTACAAGGAAAATGGTCAGAAGGGAAAACTCAATGATGCAGCTCCACAGATAACTCACAGAAGTATACATGCCAGGCAAAAGTCAAAGGGAATTAACTATTTGGAAAAATTAGACTTTTTTTCTCTTCTGTGGGCACTTTTATTCCATCTAGAGAAAGAAAATCAATATTCATTAAAATATGAAGGATACATGCTTAACACATCCTAGTACACAGGTATGTCTTGCACAAACTGAGAACATAGTATCTGGATGAGCTGAAGATCACACCTGGGAGAATTATCTGAGTTGACTGCAAAACTAATTGCAGCACAGTTACGGTGCATGATACATGAACTGTTGTTTGGTGAGGAGTGACATCTTTACTAATCTGTTTGGTATCAAGTAAACTATATCGTTATCACATACTATCTGTTTAAAGTCATGCAATATAGCATACTATCTATGCTAATTACCAGCAATCCCTTTTCCCATATTACTATTTCCTCACACTGTCATGCTTTATTAAATAAAACATGGAACATGCAAACTTCATAGATTCCCCAATCTAATTTATCTAAATAAAAATTTCTTTTATTTTTTCTTTATAAAATACTAATTTCAAGTTAATTTCTTTTGAAAGATGATAACTATCAGAGAGGGTTTGGGTTGGGGGGTAGGGGAAGTTTTATCCAGGCATAAAATTCTCCTCAGAGTGTGCACTTTAATATGTCTTTCAGATCATCATAAAATCAAGGGGATCACTTGGGTGTTAACCAGAAGGGTGAAGCCTTTTCAAATGTTCTATATTGAGAAGATGATGACAGCTAAAGCCTAAGAAGACAAAGAATTAAGTAATGGAGAACTTATTTTATTAGGTATCCATTTCTTTTTGTTTCTTCACACTTTTACAATAGAAATACAGGAAACTTGAAAAAAAAAAAATTGTCTTCTCAGCTATGTGCAATTGTAGGTAATTATGAGAAAATTATGGATTTTTAATTTGCATTTTATTTTCTGGTTTACTTCAGGTTAAGTTTGAGATGTAGTATTTCAAATGGTGACACTGTGGCTACATAAATGATGTTTAAATATTTCAAAAGCACAAAATAGCAATTGAAATTCATAAACTATGAGCTATTCAAAAGGCAACATGCATATAAAGAAGACTTATACAAAAACATATACAACTATCTATACATCTTCCTATGTTCAATAAATATTTCATGATAGTTTGTAATACAATAGTGTTATACAAGTGATGTTTCATTCCAACATTTTTTGTCATATAACCAATTTTCAACATAATTTGTATTAAATGTTATGCTATTATTCAACAACAAGCAGTAAATTTCTAAAGGGTCCTACGGACCAGTTTCACACATTCACTATTGAGTAGCAGAACCATGGAAAAGACAAAAAAAACCCCAAAAAACATAAAATAAGCTACCATTTAAAGGTGAGTATTGATCCCCACACCAAGTCAGGGAAAATATGTATGAGTTCCACTGTTTCTGCTGGGTTTGCCTTCTCCTTGAAAAAGGAACCTCAGAAGGGCAGCTAGGAGAGAAGTACTAATGTTTGTAGTTGAAAGAGTGGCCTGTAAATCAAAATGTCTCTTAAGGGCAATCAGATGCTGAAGCACTGAGGGAAAGATCAAATTCTAGCTCTTCGTTTGCATTTGTGCTTTGCATAATTTGTATATGAAGACAATGTGCAAATTCTTGCAGCTTTCATTCTGAAAGGAATTTTGCCTGTGAAACACAGGGAGATCTAATATCTAGAATCTAGTGTATGGAGAATACCAATGTCCTTTTTCTTGCTGTTTGAGAGAGCACCTATTCCAAAGTTGAGTTTTAAAATAACTATCTTAAGAAAAGAAGTTTGTTTTGGTTTATATGTTAAGGGAGCTTTAAACTTTGGTTCTTTACATCGCTATCAGCAGGTAATACTCTTTGCTCACAAACAGTATGTCAGTCATTCCTGCGTATTTATTTGATCTGCACAGAGTACTGATCAAGTGATGTGAATTTGAGAATGAATATATCTCAGATTTAGCTTCAGAAATGTTTCCTAATATCCAGCCTAAAGCTCTCCTGGCACAGCTTGCAGCCATTTCCTCTGGTCCTGTTGCATGTCACTAGGGAGAACAGGCTGTCCCCCTCCTCACTCCCACCTCTTTCAGGTAGTTGTAGAGAGCAATAAGGTCTCCCCTCAGCCTCCTCTTCTCCAGACTAAACAATCCCAACTCCCTCAGCTGCTCCTCATAGGACTTGTGCTCTATGCCCTTCACCAACCTGATTGCCCTTTTCTGGACATGCTCCAGCACTTCTGTGTCCTTCTTACAGTGAGGGCTCCAGAACTGAATGCAATATTCAAGTTGTGGCCTCACCACAGCTGAATACAGGAGCACAATCACCTCCCTATTACCGCTGGCCCCAGTGTTTCTAATACAAGCCAGGATGCCATTGGCCTTCTTGGCCACCTGCACTCAGTGTTGACTCATATTTAGTTGACTACCAGTCAATACCCCCAGGTCCTTTTCCAACTTGTATCTTTCCAACCACATATCCCCAAGTCTGTAGCTTTCCATGGGGTTGTTATGACCCAAGTGCAGGACGCAGCACTTGGCCTTGTTTAACCCCATGCAATTGACCTTGGCCCACTGATCTAACCTGTATAGGTCCTGCTGTAAAACTTCCCTACCCTCTAGCAGATCAACACGCACACCTAGCTTGGTGTCATATACAAATTTACTGAGGGTACACTCAATACCCTCATCCAGATCATTAATAAAGATATTAAAGAGAACAAGCCCCAGTAATGAACCCTGGGGAACACCACTTGTTACTGGACACCAGCCAGATTTAGCTCTGTTCACTACCACTCTTTTGGCCTGTCCATCCAGACAGTTTTTTATCCAGTGCAGAGTGTATTTATCCAAGCCTTGCTCCCTAAGTTTCTGAAGGAGAATGCTGTGGGAGAGTGCCAAAGGCTTTACTAAAGTTCAGGTAGACATTATCCACAGCTCTTCCCTTATCCACTAGGTAAGTCACATTGTTGCAGAAGGAGATCAGGTTAGACTGGCAGGACCTGCCTTTTGTAAACCCATGCTGACTGGGCCTGATCACCTGGTTGTCTTGTATGTGTCGTATGACGGCACTCAGGATGACCTGCTTCATAACCTTCCCTGGCACCAAGATCAGACTGACTGGTCTGCAGTTCCCAGGATCATCCTTTCAGCCCTTCTTGTAGATGGGTGTCACATTTGCTAGATTCCAGTCAACTGGGACCTCCCTGGTTAGCCAGGACTGTTGATAAATAATGGAGAGTGGCTTGGTGAGAACTTCTGCCAGCTCCTTTAGTAGCTTTGGGTGAAGCCCATCCAGTCCCATAGACTTGAGCGTATCTATGTGGCACAACAGGTCACTGATAATTTCCTCATGGATTATGGGGGCTGCATTCTGCCCCCCATCCACATCTTCCAATTCAGGGAGTTGGACTGTTATGCGGCAACTGGCATTGATGACAAAAACTAATGCAAAGTGGGCATTCAGCATCTCATCCTTTTCCTTGTCCTTGGTCACAAGGTGCCCTCCTGCATCCAGTAGAGGGTAGAGATTCTCCTTAGCTTTTCTTTTGCTGTTAATGTGTTTATAGAAATGTTTTTTATTATCTTTGATGATGCTGGCCAAATTAAGTCCTAGCTGAACTTCGGCCTTTGTAATTTTCTCCCTACATATCCTTGCAACAACCTTGTACTCTTCACGGTTTGCCTGCTCCTTCTTCCTTAGCCAGTAGACTTTCCTTTTCTTCCTGAGTTCTGCCCAAAGGTCCTTGTTTAGCCAGGCTGGTCTTCTATTGTGCTATCTTCCTTCACAGTACACATGGACAGCTAGTTCCTGTGCCTGAGGATTTCCCTCTTGAGGAATGTCCAGTCTTCTTGGACTCCTTTGTCCTTGAGGTCTACCTCCCAAGGGACACCATCGACCAATCTCCTAAACATGTCAAAGTCTGGTTTGTGGAAGTCCAAGGAGGTAGTTCTATTGACCTTCTTCCTTACTTCACTAAGAACTGAAAACTCCACCATCTCATAGTCTCTTTGACCAAGATGGCCACCAACCTTCACATCTGCCACTAGTCCTTCTCTGTTCACAAAAAGCAAGTCTAGTAGAGAGCCTTCCCTATCTGGCTCGGTCACCATTTGTGTTAGAAAGTTATCTTCCACACACTCCAAGAATCTCCAGGACTGCTTACTGTCTGCTGTATTGTATTTCCAACAGATATCTGTTAAATTGAAGTCCCCCAGAAGAACAAGGGCTAGTGATTCTGAGACCTTACCCAGACACCAGTAGAACATTTCACCAACCTCTTCATCTTGATTGGGTGGTCTATAACAGACCCCTACCATGACATCTGCCTTGTTAGCCTTCCCCCTAATTCTTACCAATAAGAATTCAACCCTGTCATCACCATCATCATCACCATGCTCAAGACAGTTGAAACCTTCCCTAACATACAGGACCACACCAACACCCCTTCTCCTGTGCCTATCCCTTCTGAAGAGCCTATAGTCATCCAACACAGTCCTCCAGTTAAGGGATTCATCCTACCATGTTACCATAAAGGAAATTACATGATAATTTTCCTGATGGACGATAGCTTCAAGCTCTTCCTGCTTATTTCCCATGCTACGTGCATTGGCACAGATGCATTTTAATTGGTGCACCTTTTTGCGTGGGAATGGTCTAGTCCCTGCTTGGTAATTTTCATGCACTACTGTAAGTCCTACCTTGTCAATAGCCCTTGCATCTTCCCCATCGCATGGCCCCCTGACCCCTATGATCCCTGAGATAACAGTGGAGCTGGCACACCATCCCACAAATGTCCCAGGATTATCTCCAGCAAGCCTGGTTTTTCCCCTTCAAATCTAGTTTAAAGCTGTGTCAATGAGCCCAGCTAACTCCTGCAATAAAATTCTTCTCGCCTTTGGGAGACATGTACCCCATCTGCCACCAGCAGGCCTGTTATCATGTAGATTGACCCATGGTCAAAAAGCCCAAAGTCCTGCTGGTGGCACCAGGCGTGAAGCCAAGAATTAATCTGGTGGGTCCTCCTCAGTTTCTCTGGGTTGGACCCAGCAACTAGGGCAATAGAGGAAAACACTGCCTGTGCTCCCACTCCCTTGATGAGGTGACCCAAAGCTCTGAAGTCTTTCTTGATAGCCCTCAGTTTTCCTCTTTCAAGTTCATCTCTGCCTACCTGGAAGGTTAGCAGTGGATAATAATCTGTGGGCTGTACCATGGTAGGAAGCTTTCTTACTATGTTCTTAACTCATGCTCCAGGGAGGCATCACACTTCCCTTAGAAGTGGGTCTGGTCTGCATGTTAGGCCTTCCGTTCCCTTCAGAAGAGAGTCACCTATAACAATGATGCACCTTTTGAATCACAAGCCATGAACTAGATGGGTCTCTTAACATAAACAAAGCCTCTGCAGGATGGCTCCAAGTCCAGATTGTGACATATAATATGATGTCTCTCAAAGTGTGTGTCTACTTGTGAATGAATGGGTCAATCAATGTAAACCTAGTCAATACTGCCAGTCTATTCCATTAATCAGACAGAACTATTTCACTAATGACTTATCAGAATTTGGTTGCTCAAACATAGAGACCTAGTATCAGTCAAGACAATCCAGAGTATTCAAGACATGCATGGGTGTCAGAGTCCGATCAAAGTTTGGACCTGGGGTTCGTTTTTGTGATCACTCAACTCATGATTAAAACATAAAAGAGGTTATATACTGGTTGGGAAAAGTTCCAAACTTTATTAACTAACGAGAGAAGAAGAGGTAAAGTTACAAAAAAGTTACATTTAGCAGTTTGACAAAGAATCTCATCCCCTGTTCAGTGGGCTGATGAAGAGATACACACAATCCTTGATCTGTGTGGTATTACAGTCTCACAAATCCCTGAACTAGTTCTCACTCAAGGTTTGTAGAATTATTGTTTCTACTCCCTCCTCCCTTCCCCCACCTGGAAGAGGGGAGGAGTGCGAAAAATGCCCAAAGCAAAAATTATACATGTATGCTAAACATACAATTAAAGCAATAATTAACATTATTAAACAAAGGCTAAAAATTAACATCCATTACAGCATCAAAATAAGCTGTATTGCAGAGAAAGAAGACACTTTTGGCAGGTAGCAATAGATTCTTTTTTTTTTTTTTTTTCTGTAGGAAAGAAAAAAGAAAATCATTCCACTCCTGAACCAGTGTTAAAAGGAAAGAATAAACCATCATGTGCTAATTGTATGGCTTTTCCCATGGGCATCTTTTGTGTCCCACACATAAATGTTCAAGGGGGGTCTTGAGCACTAAAGGCACCATCCCCACTGTTGAGACTTTGGTATGCCCTTCTTTGGTATGTCCCTCTATTCATAAAGCATTTTGCTTTTGGTGGCGTTCTTTACACAGGGTGGGATGTCCCACCTTTTCCAAGGAAAGCGTCTGTCCCAGTGAAGGATTTTAACTGGCAGTTCTCCATTCCTAATTCCTCACTTCTCTGGCCTCCATTCAGGAACTAGCGGTGAGTACTCGACCATATTTATGCCCATAATTAATTAATTCCTGAGCAACCTCCCCTAAAGTCCAGACTTTATAGTTGTGCTGTTGCTGTTGGGTGTAACCATCCCTTCCAGGGCTACATTAATTCTTTCTGTGGGGGAGAGGGATTTAATTTGCCCTTGAAATTGAATGCTCATCACCTTCAATGAATCAGGGTGTCCTCAAATTAGGGGAGCCATTCATTCTGGGTCTACCAGCATCATCATAGGAGATTCCTGATGTGGTTTAAGCTCTTGATAGTACATCATCTGTAAACAAGACACCTACACACTCTATACCAGCTGCTCTGTGTTCCCAATTATAGCTATCTGGTCACTCAGTCCCAAGGGGTTTATTCCCCCTCACCCGATGTGCCATTTGTTGGGTCAACAACCAAGGCACCTGGTTGTTGATGGTAGTTAAAAACACTCCAGGTCCCCAATAACTTTCTGCCTTCTTTTTGGTTAGCAATACTTGGTGTCCCCAAGCCAGAGAGACTCTCCAAACATATCCAGTCTCTGATTCTATTGCCATTTAGGCATATTCATTTATCAATTTGGCTGACTCTGTGGTGGTAAAGGGGACCTCCTTGGTTGTTACCTGTGGAGTGTAATCATTTTTCCCATCATACACATATACTGTCTTAATTAGGGGTCGAAGGGGTACTTCTAATTTCTCTAATTGAGTTTTTAACTCATCTAACTCTTTTGTAAGATAGAGAGGTAGGGGATCAATTTCTTTCTATTCCATCTCCATGCAGGCATTCGATATATCACCATCTTTATCTGCAAGGAGCTGCTCATTAAGAGCTTCCCACAGCCAGCAAGCCTGCAAACATTCTTCCTCCAATTGATCTTGCAGTGTTTTAACCAAATCTTGCAGTGATTGAATAATTCTGCTTTCAGCAGTGCGCTGTTGTTCATGTTGTTCAATGGAAGCTATTAAGGCTGTCCCTAGCACTGCATGCACAATAGCTTTACCTTTTCCTGGTAGTACCTTTCCCTCGACCTGCAAGGTGACCATCCAATCAATCACACTTTGTAAGTTATACCAGCTCTTATGTGCCCATTCTATACTGTCAGAGAAGGTTTTGCTTTCATTTTGTCTAAAAAATTCAGCAAGACAATGGAATTAAATACCCCGTCTTCTGTCTTAGACACCTTCCTTTTACCAGGGAGGCACCAAAAATACCAAAAATATCTTCCCTTTACCAGGGAGGTACCACAAGTATCTTCCTTTTACCAGGGAGGCACCAAAAATACCAAAATATCTTCCCTTTTCCAGGGAGACACCACAAATACTGTACTGTCCCAGAGGAGTGGTGTTCCTGAGAGGTACCTTACTTAGTTTCAGCATCCACTCCATCTTCTCAGCAGGTTCCCTTTATAGTTCCTTATTGCACACATACCCTTTTCAGAAAAAGTTTTCCTTTTTTTCTCTTTTCCTCACTGATACTCCTGGTCCTGTGCAATCCTGTTTGTGACATGAATTAAAATATCAGAGCCCAAGCAAAGTTTGAACCCGGGGTTCGTTTTTGTGATCAATTGGTTTGGTATTAAAACACAAATGAGGTTATATATCAGTTGGGAAAAGTTCCAGACTTTATTAACTAATGAAAGAAGAAGAGAGAAAGAGAGAAAATAGGAAAGGGAGGAAATAAACAGAGAAAGAACAGTCACCACTGTGGATCCAGTGGCATTTTGCAGGGTCTGTGCAGTACACAGCATCAGGAGAGAGAGAACAAACTAAAACATCTTCAGGTGTAGGGGTGGGGGTTGTCTGGTCCTGGGTCTCTGCCAATCCAGGTCTGGCCTTCAGCGTCCACACACAATTACATGGTACACTGAGTAGCAGGTGTCCCTGTTCTTGCCTGTAACGCGCTGCCCATGCACCCCACAGCGCATGTCGGCATAAACAGCAGGAAGCAAATACACAGGCCTGAAACAGATACAGGCTGCCACTTGAAGTTCTAAAGGTAATGCTTGATACAAAAGATACTGAAAAAAAAAAAGATACTGAACCACCTCTTACAATGGGGCATAGGTCTTCTGGAACAGCATTTGACCATCAGGTGGGAAGCCCTAGCACATTTCAAGAGACATCAAATGCTACAGTCTCAACAACCAATTCAGGCATTAGAGGACTATTTTTGGATTAACTAAATTGCTTCCTAAGTTCTATGGACTGTACTGAGAAGATGCGCCATGACTGTAATGGGGCTTACATATCTAGTGCACGTAGAAGTTTCAGACAGTTGGAAATATAAATTTGGATACTTTAATCTTAAACCGAATCCAGACTGGATGTGCCTAAAAATAGACATGTAGTTCCATTTCAGTATCCTGTCTAGCTTCCTGTTGCCACTTCACAAGGAGATTTATCAGATCAGGACCTGTGTCACATCTGTCACTGCCTCATGGCATTCAGATACCTTTAAGTACATCAAAGGCTACTAGATATTTATGAAACAGAAGACAGAACAACTCTTTAACCTCTTATGTGAATAAAGAAGAAAAAGCAAATTAAAGGAAAGCAGTTATAGAAGAGAAAATATAGAGAAAATTATGATAACTAATACATATGAAAAGTAAAATGATGTAAAGTTATAATATTTGGAGCACCACTATGCTAGACATCCTAGTAGTTCACAGAAGTGCTCTAGAAGGATTTGTGAAGTCCTTGACGTGTTTCTTGCTCTCAGATAAAAAGTTGCTCTGCTGTAATCAAAGTATGTAAATAGCTTATGTAACTTAAAAAAAAAAATTACAGAATAAGCAAATCTGATATTAATTGCATATTCACTTATACATATATACGAATTAATTGTATAATTATTTTGAAGCTTCTCAAGTGTAGTTAGTAGTAGTGAATGGCATTATATGACTGGTATAAAACTGGATACATTATTTAGAATTTCAGTGTTTTGAGAATTTTGTGTTTAAAGCTCTTAAAAATGTGTTAGGATTACAATCAATGGTATATTAAAGCACAAGTACAAGGCAGTGTTACAAGCTCTTAAAAAGTGCAGACACTGTTGTTAGTAGATAAATTATACATGCTTAATGATACTCTACATCTGTTGATTTGCCAAATGGCTAATTAAAAGCTTTAAAACCATTATGATGTTTAAGGCACGTTTTGTGATTTCATATAATGTCATTTTGTCTGGTGAGAGCCATGCTTGTTAAAAGGCATTCCACAAGGCTACAAGGACACAGTTTCTGCGTGCAAATGAATCTCTTAGGAAAGGTGCCTCAAACTAGTTTGACCTATACTGGGCAAGACAGTGATTTACCTGCACCTACAATAAAAATACCCCACAACATAATAACAAGACAAATTCAAATTTATTCAATATGGCTTATGAAAATAAAAGAAAGAAGAAAAAAAAAAAATCCCCAAAAACCAGAAAGAGAATAATGTTTATTTATATTTACCTAGAAGCATTTATGTTTCAGATGATGGGAAATTCAATTATGCTGCAAAACACTTTCTACTCTCAGAAAAAAAAAAAAAAAGGACGACAAAACCCACAAGCAACAAACTGAAACATGTTAAAAAAAGAAAGCATCCACATTCATCCAACAAAACGTATCTTATGTTTTCAGGAACAACATTCATATGATAATACTTTCCTTCATGTAGCAATTTAATCTTCAGAGGCTTGCAACAACAACAACTAATTAATCTTCTAAGTAATCTTGGGAATTAGAAATTGATTTCTCCATTCCAAGCATACAGAAAGAAAACTTGGAGAGAAGTAGCTTAATTTGCGGAAACTGCAGCAATCTACACAAAGCTGAATTTGGCCAGAAAAGATGAAGACCCAGACTGTCAAAGGACTGCAGGAACTATGACATGCAACACTACAGTATATAAAAAGTAAACACCTGCATTTCACAATACAGAAGAAGAAACCTGTAGGGAAAAGTTGGAGTGAAATTCACAGAACCCAGAATGAAAGGTTGAGAACAATCAAATAGGAATTGAACATACAGGAAAAAGGGACTGTTTGATGTTGACTGCCTGAACCTTATTCCTGAAGGGAGCAGCTGCCTTATTTTGCAAAACAGTATCTTGATTACAGAATTTGTCTGGGAAGTGGAAACCTGAATAAATCTTAGTCTGAGAAGATTTGAACTGATGTCCAGAGTGAACTCTAATGGAAGCCAAAACTAAATAAAATTAAGCTCTTTCATCTTGGTTGATGTACATCATGCTGCAACTAGAAATGCAAAATTCATAGGTGTTGAAAGTAAATAATAATAAACATTCTGATACTAGAGTCCAGGAATGAGGATGATTTTTTGTATGGTTGTCAGGTTAGCTTAGCTAGTTCCTACAAAGTTGAAACTGTGGGATTCAAAGTGATCTTACCTGAAGAGCTCTGATAATAAAATTCATGTTTACAAGGAGACTAAAACAAACTTTAACTTATGCGTATCTAATTTACAGACTACAAAATTTCCTTTGGTGAAGATAGCTGTTGAGTACCTGACACATAAGTTGGGATTTAGTTACAAATTCAAATACCTACTTTTAAGAGTCTACATATAAGCACATATACTTGTTGTAAATATCCACACTTGTAATGGAATCAGTAGATGCTTAGTTGACATAAAAAATCAGCTGCATCTAAAATATACCTACACCTTCACTCAGCTCCGGAAAGACAGACATCTATTCTCAAAGGGAACTCAGTAGGACAGTTAGGGCATCAGTATAGTTCTGGTGGGAATGACACAGAACCTATGTGAGAACATGTCTTTGTGGAATGACAGCTGGAAGACAGAAGACCATAGGTCACTTCAAATACTATTAGTATGTCCATATAGTCAAGTCTCCGGTAGTTAGTCAGATTATTTTCTCTTTAGAAATTTAGATACTGTTGATTATATTGATTAGGTATCAGATTCTACTGACTATAATATAAGCTTAGTCATCTAGGATGACATCAAAGCCTGTCAGCAAATGCTTATTTTAGGTCAATAGTCCATCCTAATGGACATATTAAAAAAAAAAAAAAAAAAAAATTAGGAGTGTAAGGAAATTTTTGGAAATATACGTAACAGTTAAGTGTAGTTTCTCTGAATGGAATTTGGCATCTAAAATGCTTTATGGATCTGAACATTAGCTTTACCAAAAAGACAGTAGTAAGTTGTTACTGGGAAAATCTGCTCTGCAATTAAATTTAAACTCACTTCACAGATTTTAAATCTAATCAGGATTGATTAATCAATTTTTTAATGACATGTAATTAACTGGCAATCAATGAACTATATATTCAGAATAACGTTAATAATACATCAGATGATCAGCAGTACTTTCACTTATAAAATGCTAATAAGCACCTATTGTTTGCAAAACACCCTTGCATAACTAATCTCAGAAGATGGCACTTAGACATACACACATACACACACACAGATACACACACAAATTTATATGCAAACCCACCCAATGTGGGTTACACACCCCCCCCCCACCCTAGCGTGTGGGTGCAGGTTCCTCACAGGCAGACACTCCTGTGGAGGGGGTGCTCCAGTTGAGCATGCATCCTTGCCACTGCCTGTGTCCAGCTAAAGGACCATCCATAGGTAGGATCTCCACATGGTCCCATAGACACCCTGTGAAACTGTGCACCCATGACACTCCTGCATTTGGGGTTACTGGCTAGGTGAAGGCTGGTCCTGCACCCCACAGATAGATGCTGGTCCTGGCCCAGGCAGAAATATGGATGCTACAGGTACGGATGCCACATAGCAGTGTCCAATCAGGGTCACTGCTTCTCATCCCACTCCAAGACCTCTCACCTTTTACAAATTTCCAGGTTTGTTTTCAGGTTCACTCTTTTTTTTTTTTTTGTGACTCTGTAATTTCCTGGTTAACACTTTATATGACTGTGGTGGATTGGTCTTGAGTGATCCAACCTCCCTCTCACATCTTTGTCAGCAGAACAAGGGCAGAAAATAAGAGACATATGCTCCTGTGTTGAGATAAAGACAGAGAGATCACTTATTGATTACTGTTCTGGGCAAAACAGACTCAGGTTTGGGAAAATTAAATTTATTGAAAATTAAAATAAGCTTGGATGTCACAAAGAAAAGACAAAATTTAAACAATGCTTTCCTCCATAACTCCCTTTATGAGGCTCAGATTCACTCCTTGATTCCTGACTCATTTGACAACATAATAGGTGTTGTCATCCATAACAGCTTTGAAGGGTGGATTATGCAGGCACTCCCACATTAAGACTGTGATGAAAATCATGACAGCATCCTTGAAGGTTCAGTCTTGGACATTTGGTGTCACTAAACCTGTATCAATTCATTCTATTTTATTGGTGAGATAGTATATTCAGCTATATCCAGCTCATTCACTACAAGAACGGATTTCAAGTTAAAAGCACATTTTGATATTTTCATAGTGGCAGTGTGGTAATACCATGGAAAATCAAACTTAGGTCTTTTCAGCTAGAACTACAAATGAATGCATAGCAGATACAAGATTTTAAATACTGTCTTAATGTACTGTGATTTAAACATATATCATCTGAATATACAGAATTAGAACAACAAACATAAAAAGTACAAGAATTCATACTTACATACTCATTGAATCAGAGTGAAAGTTTATCTCTCAAATTAAACCTATAAAACCATGGATTATAATTCCATTGCTAAGTAGAAACATATTTTCTATCTGTTTCTTACATATTTTTCTTAATTTCATAAATTTGCTTCTTGAGGTCAATCAAGTAATTTTAATCAATTATTCATACTGACTTTTATAAAAACTGATCTGGAAAGAACCTTGAGAATTCTTATATTTTACTCCTGTAACCCAAGGGGGAATAAATACTGACTGATGTTTGTTTAATATGTTTTTAAAGACCCTGTCCCACTGATGGATTCTACAATCTTTTCCAGGTAGTCTATCAGTTCTTCATTATCTTTACTGTTGTAATTTTTTTCTCAACATCTAACTGTCAACTTTTTTGCTGAAATTTGTTTTCAGCACATTTCATCTATACCATAGACATGATAATCAGATAATTCTCCTCTTTGTACTAGTCATTGCTTTCATGAAGACTATCACTCTGAAGGTCTTTAGACTAAAATCCTATAATAACTTTGATTATGAACCCATATCTTACATGATTTATTTCTCATATATTCTTTTTTTTTCTGTTTCTCATTTTGGTCACATATCCAATGCAGAAAACTGGATTTGGTAGCCTGGATGATATCATATCAGATCTAAAACAGAAGTAGTATAGAAACTATGTACTAATCATATGTTGACCACTTCATTGTTTCATAACAGGATCTCTATTGTGATGCAAGATCACATATACTCAGGACAACTCCCAGTCCTTTTATAGTGAAAAACAGTTTTCCCCATCCCTGTCTTTTGGAAGCAATTACTCTGAACTGTACTATACTACACTAGAGTTTTTAAAATGATCTCAAACTACCTTTACAGACACGTCTTCAATTTTTAAAAATTGTGTTGAATTTCAGTGGTGTACTCCCATACATTGTCAGTTCACTCCAGTACTGACAGGTCAGAGGCTGATTTTCCATGTTAGGGCCAATTGCCAATGTATTAAGTTTTTAGCTTTCAGGAAAGGAAGGAAAACAAACTGTTTTGAAATCCCATTTCAGAATATGTATCAGAAAGTGTTAGCTTGCCATAATCATATACTTACTATCACATAAACCAAAGTACTTAATAATATTCCTTTAGTCACTCAAAATCAAGAGTTAAAGAGCTGAGAAATGAGTTACAGTATTTAACAGGGATAGAATGTCCATGAAAATTATGTAAATCTAATACTAAAGTGGAAATCATTGAATATGCATTTCTTTTAACAAATAAACTTATTTTACTTGTACTTAGAAAAAGTAACAAAAGAATACATCCAGATACAAAGTGGGTTAATAAAGATTTCTTTTTTCTTACAAATCCATAATGATGTCCTCTTTTTCCCAGAAATAAAAAAAAAAAAAACAAAACCCAAACATTGTCTATGATGTCAGAAAATCTTCAGCTGCAGTTCCTCTTTAAGCAAGAATTTGTAGCTGATAAAGTATAGTTCTGAGTCTTCGGTGTTCAGCAGAACTTAACACGTATTAGTTTTAATGAGAATGAAAGCAATTACTTGTACTGCTGGAACAGATCATTAAACTTTTTTCTTTTTTCCTTTTTTTTGTAACCACAGGATTGAGTGGTCTACCATTAGAACAATTAAGACATTGGTGAATTGTATGCATTTATCTGAAACCTCCTTGTACAGGCAGATATAGCAGGTCATTCTCTCATTTTTCTTTTCTGTCCATGCTAATACCTCCTACGTCTGTTCAAGCACCGACTTGATTAACTTAATTAACTGAAACTTTTTTAAGGCCTCAATAGTTCCTGTATAAGAGACATGACACAGTATATTTGATCTGTTATTCTTATTTAATTCATTCTAATTAAAATGTACTTACGCTTTTTCTAAGAGGTTACTTTTTTATCTTCACAGAATTTCTATTAGAATTATATCCACATGCCACACAGACACAGATTTAAGGACTTGTAACTTAAAAGAGCTGTTCAAGAATGTTTTCAGTGTGTCAGGTATGTCATGAGTTTAATTTGCCCGCTGTGAATAAGAAAACATCAAAAGAAGCTGCAGCATCAGACAGACTAATTTATTCATTTATTTATTTACATTTACACTTAAAATATCATTTGGTATACACAGATGATAATAAATTTGTGTTGATTTCTCCTGGATGTATATGGGTTCCAGGAATGGAAGATATTAGAATGCTAATGTTATTGAGAGGAGGAGATCTTTGAATTAGTGTTACCTACATTTTAATATTAAAGATTAGTCAGTTCTTCCAATGAATGTGGGAATTTTCCTACTAAACTACTTTGCTACCATTATTGTAGAAAATTTCTTATGTCCTACAGTCTCACCCTACAATTCTTCCCTAGAAAGTTCAATTATATGTAAGCTTGTACAGAGATGACTACACAAGTGTGTAAATCAGTCTCACTTCAGGCTCGGACACCATCTGTATCTATACAGATGCACATTCTGTATGCACATGCTGGTAATTTTCTTACTTAATCCTGTATCCCATAAAATTTGGTCATCTGAATTTGGTGTTCTATTTCACCTGTACAAATTAATCCAGTAATGGGCAAAACCCAAGACCTGAGCTAGAATCACAGTGATCTGAAAGTCATACTCCTCCAGAAGCAGTACAATATTGCTACTGGAGTATACTTTCTGCTACTCCAGAAAGGAAAAAAAATTCCTTTAGATCCTCTATCATATTAATATCTTCATCGGTGACATAGACAATGGTATTGTGTACACTGTCAGCAAAATTGAAGACAACACAAATATGAGTAGAGTGGTTGACATACCTGAGGGATGGGATGCCATCCAGAGGGACCTGAGCAAGCTCGAGAAATGAGCCTGTGTGAACCTCTGGAAGTTCAACAAGGCCAAGTGCACAGTCCTACACCTGGGCCAGGGCAAAGCTTGGTGTCAGTAAAGGCTGAGGGATGAAGAGATTGAGAGCAGCCCTGCAGGGAAAGACGTGGGAGTGCTGGCAGATGAAAAGCTGAACATAAGCCAGCCATTTGTCCTTGTAGCCCAGAAGTCCAACAGTATCCTGGTCTGTATCAAAAGAAGCATGGCCAACAAGTAGAGGGAGATGATTGTCCCCCTCTTTTCTACTCTGGGGAGACCCCACCTGGAACACTGTGTCCAGTTCTGCTGTCCTCAGCACAGGAAAGGTATGAACCTATTGAAGCAGGTCCAGAAAAAGGCCACCAAAATTATCAGAGGGCTAGAACACCTCTCTTACAAGGAAAGGCTGAGACATTTGTGGTTGTTCAGCCTAGGGAAGAAAAGGCTCTGGGGAGACCTTATTGCAGCCTTTCAATACTTAAAGTGAGCCTGTAAGAAAGATGGGGACATCATTTTAGCAGAGCCTGTTGTGACAGGACAAGGGGTAACAGTTTTAAACTAAGAGAGGGTAGATTTAGACTAGATATAAGGAAGAAGTTTTTTACAGTGAGAGTTGTGAAATACTGACACAGGTTGCCCAGCGAGGTGGTAGATGATCCATCCCTGGAAATATTCAAGGTTAGGTTGAATAGGGCTCTGAGCAACCTGATCTAGTTGAAGATGTCCCTGCTTATTGCAGGTGAGTTGGACTAAATGTCCTTTAAACATCCCTTTCAACTCAAACTATTCTGTGATTCTATGATATCTGCTAGTTCTCTGTGCATGTTTTAGGTACCATAAGACATCTTAAATGATGCTAAACACTTATGATTAAGCAAAATTAATTATGCCTTTCATATATATTTGAGTTCTTGGGAACTTTTACAATAGTAGTCAGAATTGTTGATCTTTGTCCTGCTTTTTCTGGAAACATCATCAGAACCCTTTTAAGCAAAACAGTGTTTGAATACAGGTGGATGAGATACATGGTGATGGAGGTAGGCCTATCCCATCTGTGTTTCTTGGGTGTCTTGGATTCACCCTCAGGGAAGGAACAGGCCCAATTTCTTTTTCTTTTGATATGTTCTAGATTTTATTTAGAACTCATGCTTCAGTGCAACCTGGTATCCAAACAGTTTGAACAGAGATGCTCCTGGAGAATAGTATAGATATATATGACTTCACTAGTCATCACAGACTTCCTTTATAGTCAGTGGAAGGAAAAGGGACATCTAGAATGAGAGCATTTTCTACTTATAGCAATGTCTAAAATTAGTCAGACACATCACAGTCTAAACCGCAAGTTTCCTTCTATCAGTTATAAGGAATTACCAGCTCAGGTTGAAATACATGTATAGTCATCATATAAAGTCAGGTAAGCTAAATATTAGGAAGAATTTGAATTCAAGTATGAGCCTGACTTTAAACAATTGATTCAAATTTACCTGTTGTTTATGACAGCACAGTCTTGTTTTCTTTATCCAGTGTCAGGTTTTCTCCAATAATTTAATAATAATTATTTAAGTGATTGCATATTGATAATTTTTAACGTGATCAGTCACCCTCACAGTAAAAAAGTGTTTCCTGATGTTCAATGAGAATCTTCCGTGTTTCAGTTTGTGCCCATTGCTTCTATGACTGGGCTACAATTTCAAGCTTAAATTTCTTCGACTTCAAACTCAAACCTTTCACATCTTTTCAGAAGTCTATCAACAGATACAGAGTGACCAGAGGAACTTTCTAAGACCTAATTTGTACGGAAAATAGGTCCCAAAGTAGGGCAAACACTCCCAAAGGCTCACACAATACAGCTTTTCCCACTGTGAATACTGGATGTTATCTTTGTTTCTAGTATAAATGTTTTCCAGGAGATTCCTATTCATTTCAGTAAACTGGCACCAGAAGCAGGGGCAGTCATCTGAGACTGTTCATTCAAGTGCTGCAGATGGAAAAACAAGATTGGTTTCTCAGTCCACTACCTGTTTTTCTAAGAATTTCATTATAATATGGGGAGTGGGGCGAGAAAAATAGTAGTGAGAAACTTACACAGATTTGACACTGGATAAGCTTGAGGTGTATAGTCCTAAGAAGCAGGTTTGGAGTTTTGGTACTGTTCCTCATAATGAATTGAAACAAAGAATCTGGGTTTTGTTTTTTTTTTTTCTTAAGAGCAACACAGAGCACTGCAGAATTAACTAGGTGCATTAGTACCTTAGAGGCATAGACCAAAACATGGTGAAGTCATCTTGTGCCAGTCATGAAATGTGACTCCATAAACTGTAATTGGAAACCATCATGACCCAAAATATGCAAAAGTCTTCGTCTTACCTGCAGCAAACACAGTATCAAGGAGCAAACTGCTTTTGACAGTATCAGATACCCATTGACTAGAAAGATTGTCTAAGAAGAGTTTCTTGAAGAAAAACTGAGATACTTGTGCCTATGTATTAAAATTTTGGAAAATGATCCCAGCACAAAAATAAAACTAACATGATAAACAGCAGTAAAATTAATTTTAAATTATGCAAATAAATATTCACAAAAATTAGGAACAGAATTTGTCAACACTTATGTATCCATGTAAAATAGTTTTCAGCTCCTCTGCTGTGATACTATGTTATTGTCTACTGTGCATTATAACTAAATGAAATATGATAGTGTTCTGTCCATATCCCCAAATGAGACATAAAACCAAGGAACTTCAAAATTGTGGCTTCTCAGCCAGTGATTTTTGTGATGATCATTGATCTCAACTTATCCATAAGTAAAAACTGTCAAGAGTAAATCCCTAGCAAATTACTGTAGAATTGCTTTATTAAAACAACATGATGTCAGCTACAAAAATATTAATTCTTGTTATATACTCACTTGCTTTTTAACTGAATCTATTTTGCACAAAGTTCTTAATGAGGAATGAAATCTGTGATTAGTAGATAGTAAACCTTTAGAATTTAGTGTGAAATGCAAATTCTTGCAATTTAAAAGAAAGATTATTTTCCTGAGAGGCTGAAAGAGTAAAGTTATTTTTAGATTAGCAGCTTCAGATCCGAAGCCTGAAGTTTGATGTGGCTTTATAGTCTCTAACCCAATACCCTTCTTTGCACATTGATCATATAATTCAAGTCATTTGAGTGAACAATATGTTTTTATGGTAGTATAACAACAACTATCTAATATATAAAATAATCATCCACTCACACTCAAAGGTATACGAGTACCAGAAATAATATTAAAAAATTAGCCACAAAAATAAAGTCAATGCATCACAGAACTTGTGAGATTTTCAATTCAGTATGAACCATCTCCTTTGTCAACAAACTAGACAATATTATTGCATGGCAGCACAAAAGTATATATTATATACTTATTACCAGTTTGAATAGGATGCTTGGATATAAAACCAAGAAATATTGAATAGGAATAAGACATTAGTATTAACTATCTCTATAGCATACTGTGTCTATTGCTGAAACATTTTGCTTTATTCTAATGCCCTTATCTTGCAATGGAAGTTCACAAATTGGGAAGGAATCTGTGAGCAAGAAAATTAAAATTTAAGATTTTTTACTTCTAGATTTTCCAAGAGATATTGTCAATTGCAATCTTATATCATTGTTTTTTAACTGCTGGACAGGTTTTTGTTTTAGCATAAAAGTCCATAATACAGCCAAACAGCTGTATGCTCCAGTTTGAAAAAGTAATCCTGGATTGGAAATCAGCAAATTTTAAACAAACAGTGGACTCAATACTTGAAGTATGTTTATGAGAATAGAAACAGACTTAGCGTTACTCAAAGACTTTAGAGAAAAATCATACAGATCGGAAAAGATATGCTACAAATGAAACAAAGCTTAATAATGAAATTACTGCATAATAGTCTGATTAGTCAGGAGTCATACAAGATTATCATAAAAGCTTTCTACCTGCCACATAGTGTATCAAATAGCAGAGAACCCATGTAGAAAAATAAAACTGAAGTGTAGTTTTCAGCTACTTTCAAAGGCTTCAGGAAGATAAATTATTCCATATATTCAAGACTAAGTTTATGTATCTAACATCTCCTGAGTTATAAGAATGGATTAGTTGGAGTAACAGCTAAAACTCACAAATATGCTTTCCTTGTTAGCCAAAGGCAGGAAGAGTTATTCAGTAAAACTGTTTATAAGTTATATTACCTATAACTGGAAAATAGCACACATTCAGTACTGCTTTGGTTGAATTTTTAGAAGACTGTGAATGTAAAGTTGTTATCAAACAACTGCTTGATGTTGATGAATTATGTTCACAATCACTGTAAGGAACTTGATTTGTTTGTGGATTCTGAATTAAATTTTGAACATTACATTTTATACCTTCTAAATATTTCATGTTATCACATGTAGATTATTGTTATACTTCAGTTATCCTTATCTTATACAGGCTGTAAACAGCTCATTCAGATTGTCATTTCCATTGGACCAGATCACTGCAGAAACTTAATTTATCTGTCTCTGAGCATGTATTCACTAAATTTTCTCATATTTTCATTAGAAGGGTGTTACTAACACATTGTACCAAGATGAAACATTATTTACCATCTTTCTACTTATTTGTATGGGGAAACAATTTTTAAGTTCTCCTCAGAAAGGATTTCAAAGAAATGTGTAAAATAGTTTCAATGTAACTACTGTAAGTAGCATCCATTTTCTTCCACACTAGGTTGCTTCTTAGGTTCTTGCATCTTCTAGGTCTTTTCAGTAGATTGAAGAATGATTTTCTGGCCCCTTGGAAGTCAAAATAACTCTTCTTCTATATAAGTTTGGGTATATAGGGTAAGTACTTCAATACTTTGCTTGACAGAAAAGTCTAGTTACAGGCTTTCACAGACTAGTTGAAGAATATTTTAATTTAAAAATTCTCCCATTACATCTCTCCCTCCAGCATTTTGTAGTATGTTACATTCATGAACAGACACACAGGTTTGTTGTACAGATTAACTGTACCATCTGCTTATATTTAACAAATTAAAAAAATATATATAATTAATATTTTTCTGATGTTATTTGTCAATATTTATTTTAAATTTTTAATTATACTTCTCTGTTTTACTCAAAGAGTGTCAAGAATCTGGTAGATCAGACAAATTTCAGACTCTCTTTTGTCATATCTTTGAAAGAAAGCCACCTTATTAATATGCAAATGGAATAGACTCAGTATCCTAGATAATTTTCTTCTGTCATACTATATACCTCAATATACAATGTTAAATTCCTTAAATGCTTGACAGTAAGGTAAGCAAGCTAACTACCATCTAACACTAAGGCTACAAGGGACTTTCCTGATAATAGCAAATGTCTGGAAATACTACCTTAATGAAGACATAATAATAATAGAACTCTATTCCTGCACTATTGAGGGAATTAAGTTTCATTAAATACCTTAGAAAAGACAGACTTCCACACTGATAAGAAACATTTAGGATATATTTACCCTATGTAATATATATAGCTGAAAAAAATATATATATAAAGATATTTTAACATGTACTAAAATAGGCAGACAATACCAAATACTGTCATGGCCTAAGAGGCATGTGGTCCCACTATATTTGCTCTAGTTCTACATGGCATATAGCATAGTACAGTATTGTCCAGAATTATGAGATTTCATAAATTTATGACTGAAATTACTGCCCTTGCAGTTACTGTGTCAGTCACAATAAATAAAGTGCATGCTAAACTCAAGATGGAATTCAGAGTTTTGAGCTGTGCCCAGATGAGGGACTGCTATAGTTTCACAGAGTTTTGTTTAGATCTTTTTTTTCATTCCTTTGAATTCACAAAAAGCCAAGATAGAACTCAGGTGCAAAATTTAGAGTTAATGATGCCTTATGACAACATTTTTCAAAATGAAAGTTGTCAGAACCTGAATATCAAGCTCATAACTATTTCTGCTAAGACACTGTGTTAGTATCACTTTAACAGGAAGAAAACTAATAGGAATTTTGACTTTAAGAATAACAACTATTGGGTACTACTGAACATTTTGGTAAATTTTTAGATTGAGTGACAGTTTACCTGTCATGATGAAGTAGTTTGAACTTCTAATGAATAGATTCCTTTTTTTTAAAGTTATAGCTATATATAAAGATCTGGGTTCTTAAGGAAAGCATTTAAAAAATATTACCTGACAGAAGTCTTGATACTTTTTTAGTCACGCTCAATCAAAATAATGAAATACTTGATTTAAGTACTGAAATTAATGAAAACTGGATTAGGTTCAATACTGAAGCAGTGAATTCAAGATGCTATACAGATTCTGGTCATGCTATGTCTCTATTAAATCTGACAGATTGTTGCAAGTGTATATATTTGCATACATGTTTGTTATTTAGTTTGTAATCTCTGACATTTACTTTTAGAAGATATTTGGAAATAATTTACAGAACAGCCTTTAGGCCTAGCAGTATTGTACATATGCACAATAAGACTCATTCTGCCTTAATTTAAACCATTTTCTAGGGGACACTTAGTTTCTTTTTAAATTAAACACTTATAGTAGTTACAAAAAAGGAGGAAATTACCACTGGATCAGATTTAATCAATATTAGTGAGCAATATTTCTAGCAAGGGAGGTCCTGAGCTGTGAATTCCAAATTTTTTCCCTAAATAAAATTTTAAAAAGCCTTAACTAAAAAATATAAAGGAGAGAGAGTATAGTTCATGCTACTACAGAAAATATATACAACATTTCAGAACTGTTCAGATATTGATTCTAAGTGAAATTTATCATTCCATATAAATAAAGTTGTATTTTAATAAATATAAGAAAGATCTTTCATTAAATACAGAAATCTAAGAAATCCTATTAAATTGTGGACAAGTTTATCTGGATGGAATTTCTAATTAAAAATGAGAGAGAAAGAGATCTTTCTTGATCATTATAAGTAACTACCTTAACTATTTGGCAAAATATTACTTTATTTTATGTTTTCTTTTAATTATCTACTTTCTCCATTTCTTTCCCTCCTGTCATTTTCCTTTTCTTCTTCTTCTTCTGTTATCTCACCACACATTTCTTTCTGGACTTAAAATATTTCTCATTTTAATCAACAATGTTTCCAAACACTTCTAAGTTATATAAAAATAACAGTTTCTTTATCTCCCTAATATTCAAGGTGTTCTTAAAATAAGAACTCCTTTAATCGAATTTCCTATGTAAATATTAGTTATTAAGTTTACATTAACACTAAGTATCCCTTCCGTGTGGACAAATTTCTGTTTAGTTGAAATTCTGAGATTCTAGCAGTTAATCTGAAATTGCCTATCTTGAAAACTCTGTAGTATATATTCAAAATTTGGAAAAAGGTCAAATATCATATAAATCTTTTTCATGATTCTCCATCCAATTATGTTAATTAGGGTTAGCAGTCAGGACTCTAGAGCTTCTGACAAATATTGATTATTTGTCAGATTATGTTAATATGGTCCATGCTACAGCAGATAAATATTTGAACAGCCAAATAACACTTGACAGAAAATACATGCATATTAAGACATAAATATTAAAAAAACTAATTCTGTTGATTGGCATGGAAGTGTACAGAACATTAAGATCCACGCTTCCCTAATGATCATGGGAACACAAAATACAAAACACGATCAATTCCAATTTCCTTATCCAGGCCAATATGAAGTCAAAAAATCAACCATAGCTCAAAGGTGTGGAAGCATAATATTCAAAAGGAAGAGTAAGCGAACAGTATATTTCATATGTTTACATTGTATCATGCTTAACCAAAGTTATCTAGAGAGGTCCTTTGCAAAAATTAAAATTAATTCTCAAAAATTAATTCTGTATCTTGATTTTTTCATTGCCTCTTTTATTTGAAGTTCTGCATGAGAAGTACATAAAAGTATTTCATAGCTTCTAGATTACAGGTTACTATTTTGAAAAACAAATATTTGGGAGCATGATGAAATATGTTTTCTCTTTCACACCTTACAGTAGACATACCTTTGGGCTATTGGTGGATGAAAAACTGTATATGAGCCAGCAATGTGCGCTCACAGCCCAGAAGACCAAAAATATCTTGTCTGCATCAAAAGAAGTGTGACCAGCGGTTTGAGAGAGGTGGTTCTGCCCCTCTACTCTGCTCTAGTGAGAACCCACCTGGACTACTGCATCCAGCTTTGGGACTCCCCGCATAAGAAAGACATGTACCTGCTTGAATGAGTCCAGAGGAGGATCACGATGATCATTAGGAGGATGGAATGCCTGCCCTACGGGGACAAGCTGAGAGAGTTTGGGTTCTTCAGCCTAGAGAAAAGAAGGCTCTGGGGAGAATTTATAGCAGCCTTCCAGTCTTAAAGGGGGCCTACAGAAAAGATGGGGAAGGACTTTTTATCAAGGAGTGTATTGATAAGACAAGGGGCAACAGTTGCAGACTGAAAGAGGGTAGATTTAGAGTAGATATTAGGAAGAAATTCTTTACTGTGAGGACGGAGAGGCACTGGAACAGGCTGCCCAGATAAATTGTGAATACCCCATCCCTGGAAGTGTTCAAGATCAGATTGAATGGAGCTTTGAGCAACCTGATCTAGTCAGAGGTATTCTTGAGCATGGCAGGGAGGTTAGAACTAGATGACCTTTAAGGTCCTTTCCAATTCAAACCATTCTATAATTCTATGATACTAGGACACTTTGAAGTTTGTGCTTTTCTCCTTCATGCAAAAGGTACACTACTCAGGTAGTCCTCCTATGGGCCCTTGTTTTTCTCCTGTGTAAGTATTCTGTACAGTATAAAATAGGAACCTGTGCCTTTAAGTACACATTGAATAACATGCAATTATTTATTCATTAGTAGTTACTGTAATAAGGCATTATGTAGATGAAATGAAGTATGACTGACAACATGGGTGGGATATACCTATATTTGCAGGATCTTTGAATAGGAAATGTAACTTTTAAAATAGGAAAATATGAAAGCAGCAAAATATACAGAAATGGACTAAAAGTCCAGTGATGTCTTAGGACTAAAACATCACTGCCAACAAAAATATTCATATTGGAGGTATTACTTGTGTATTCTTGGATGTTTGACCCTGGAGTCTTAATCAATTCTATTAATGACCTGAAATAAAAGACAAAGACTTAATTAACCAGGAAGAACAATATTTGCAGAATTCTGATCTTGGTTATGAAAAAAAATTGACACTTTTAGTGAATAATGTGATAAATATGAAAGAACTCCTATCACAAGGTTTAGCTCAAAAGAGATAAAATGATCCTTAGATGTACAAACTGCAATAAATTAGCAAGACTAGACATGTTACATTAAGTTTGGTTTTGGGAATGGAACAACCATTATTATAATGCTGTATTCTGTTCTGGTGTTCATTGTTCAGGAAGGTGGTAATAAAAAGGAGACAGTACAGAGAAGAATGCAACAACATTTAATGTCTGAAAAACATATCTAATACTGAAAGACAATAAGCAAAATTCAGTAACAGAAGTGTCTCTAGAGCTTATGTAGTTCAATATCCTACTAAGGGTTTTTGAAATATGTCTGGTCATTTGCAGAAGTAAAGATTGAAATGAGAATGAGGAAAAGGATCCCGAGTGATTTATACACTAGAAGAAATGATGGGTGGAAGTATACAGGATCACCAATTTTTGCTCAAGGGAGTACTTTGACTACCTCTGTCTTTAGACTTGCTAATCATTCTTGAATTTCTAGATCTATAACAGTATTTTAACATTCAATTATATTTTTGTCATTGTCATGTAAGTTCTTAGGTTCTACACTCAATAAAATGAGAAAAAGACAGTATTAGGGAATGAGATTTTCCAAAACTAATAAACTACTCAATTAGTCCATTGTAAGTAAGCAGAAGTGTTAAACTTGCATCCTTTGTTTCTGTCAGAGAGTGTTACTACACCATATGTCAAACCCAGGTGACTCCTTTCTCACAAATAAGTAAAGAGGTAATGTCTCTCCTGCCAAAGTAATTGGAATTAAATGTACTTCCCTTGAGCTATATAAGTTCCTATGTTGTCTTCAAGACAGTCATGGTTTAACACAACTATCCATCTTATGAAATAAATTCCTTATGGTGCAGAGGAGTCTAACAGAAACTCAGCAAGGAAAAATTGACCTTCCTCATTGTTTGACCTGACCTTCATGCATAGAAATGAAGAATACATTTTAGATGCATGATGTACAAGACACCTATAACCAGTTTCTCCTTGACTTGACCTGATTGGCTTCAGTAATGGAAGCCAGAATTGAGGCAAAAAACATGAACTACAATCAAGTTCTTTCATTAATGAGGTGTGCATTACTATAATCTGTCCCCAGATGTTGTCAGAAAAAAGGTATTAAATATTTACCATACTAATCAAAGAGGATTAATCTGCCAACAGGGAAGGAAGACAGGGTGGTTGTATTTGAAAAGAAAATACAAATCACATTTATCAGAATATGCTCACATACTCATTACAGTTTCTGTAAGAAGACTGTATAAAGATAAAAAATTAAGTAAGATGAAGTTCATTGACATTCTTTTAATAAAAAAATACAAGGGAATTTAGTGAATGCAATAGTAAAAAGATCACAAAAACAGGCCTCATGTTGTTTATCACTCTAAAATAAACACAGTAAGATATACAACAATCAGCCCTAGTTGGTGATCCTGTCCCTCCTTTATGATGTATTGTGTACTGTATTTATTCATTAGAGCTATAGAGCACACTGTAACTCCCTTGGAGAACCACATCATGATTTTCCTAACACGTGGAGTATATTCTACAGACTTGTAAAAAGAAGATTCTGATCAAACGCTGCTGAGGCATAGCATATAGAAAATTATCTCTAGAATTTTTACCCACCATTTCTCACAAGATGTGTATATATAGATATATAAATATAAATATATTATAACTTGCTTCTGCTTCCTTCTGTTCAATGGTCAGCATTTTCTGTAGAATAAATTTGTATCTAGAACATAATGGACACTGGTCAGGTATGCTACTTTGGCACAAAGGAGTCAATATTGTGACATAGCTGTGATGTGGCCAGGCCATGTGACTTAGCAAAAGAGGAGCCCAAATGATAGATCAAGAAGATGGTAAAACCAGAACTTAACAAAAACAAACAAGTGGTTTCATGAGGAGTCTACCTTGTACCTTGAATGTAGTTCATGTTAAAACAGAAATGCGGAAAAATGTATATATAATGGAATTTATAATTAATACATATAATGAAATGTAACTTACTTTTATTTTAGATTTTATTAGACAGTCAACTGAAATTGATAGCAGTTTTGGAGTAGAATTAAAATATTCATAAATGGGCATGTAGTATGAGCTGAAGCTTTGAAGTGATCTTCAATGAAAAGATTGGTGAAACTGAGACTGTAATAAATGCCTTTGGAACATCTAAATGAATTGAAGTGGGTGTCTTAATCTTCACCACAAGATCACCAAATAATAACATCGATTTCAAAATTATTAAAAATCCCAAGCTAAATCCTTCATTAAAAATTGAAGGGGAAGATAAACGTAAAAAATGTTTACTTTGCTGCAGTCTGCTATTTTAATTCCTTCTCAATAATTTTCCTTATTAAAAAAAAGAGACATCTACATGAATATATATTTGATTTTGAATTGATAATTACAATTCAGGTGATATTAATTTTGAACTAATATATACAAAACTCAGGACAGATAAGCAGCATTATATTTTTTTCCAGCAATTTCTACCCAATGGGAAGTATGTAATTCGATTGTATTTACTTATTTATTAAAAAAAAACAAAAAAAACAAAAAAAACCCAATACAAACCCAGTTTACCTATGCTTCTAAGGAAAAGCAAAATCCTAATAGGAAAATAATAACAGCTTATTATGGGAATTTCCCTATATTTATCTAAAAACTTCAGGCTATTAAAAGTACATTGTGCCTCTATCATGCAAATTTAACAGTTCTTCTGCTAACATTGTGATTGGTATGCAGCCTCAGCAGAATGTGCTTTTGTTTTCTTTTTTTTTTCTTAAATTAAAATCACTTATGTATTATGGTTGTTGAATCAAATAACAATGCTATATATAGCCAGCTTCCTCAATCAGGTGTATGTTCATTTTAGAACAACCCTATCAGGCAGGTTTTTCTGACCATTAGACTATTTTCCCACACATTTCCTTACCATCACTCTTTTTATCTTGTTCAGAGATATCCAGTGAAAAGCATCCTCTCAACTGATAAGGTGTTCTGTGACACATGCAATAAGATATAGAGTCTCTTCCTTATAGCTTTTACTGTCCTTATATAATCAAACACCGAGAGGATATGTTTATTTACTGAAGTTACAAAATGTCATGGTATGGAGGCCATTAGCAGTTTGGAGTCAGCCAGGGCAGCTGAACTGAGTTGGCCACAGGTGTATCCTAGACCATAAACATCATGCTCAGTACTAGGGGAAGTTTTCTGAGGATGGAGAGTTGCCTGTTTGGGTTCCTTCTCTTCCAGCTCTACCTCCTTCTCTTCCTGCTCCTGAGAACTGCCCTTCTGTTTATTGTGACCAATGTATATTTTCTGGGCTGAATATAACATTGTTTACTTTATACTGATATTCGTATTAGTTTGATTGTTTTATTAAATTCATTTTTGTTTTAACTTGTGAGTGTCCTTTCCTTTTCCCAATCTCCATTCTTGGCTAGGGATGAGTTATCACATAATGGAGTAGCTGCTATAGTGTAGACCTGGATAAGGGCTGAATGTAGGCAGTTTATTTGTCATCCAGCATTTATTTGGGGTCTGACTTAAATAGCTCTCTTTGGAGAATTAGAGACATTTAATTACAGTCTCAAAGGGTTGAAGTTTTAATGGGTATGACCAAGCTGTTCATCATGTTGATGATATGAGTAAGATAGTGGCTATGTGCAACTTTCTGGTATTTGATTCTAGAGCTGCTTTTGAAGCTGTGGTTGAATTTACCACTGTTTATTATTGGCTTTGTGTGGTTTATCACTTCTGGATGTGGGATTAGAGGTGCTGCTCTGCTATGCTTTTTGTCATTAGGTTACAATATTTAAGTAATTTTCTAATTGCCAGGATTTCTGATTTTATGGAGTGGTAGTGGGCAAAGAGAATTTGATATACTCTTGGGATGCTTTCATCACCTTGATCATATTTTTAGGCCTTTTGAATGTCTTCCAGTTCTTGGACTGTCTTAGAGCAAAGTATTGGTATAGGGGTGGATACAGTGTAGCCACCACAGTCTCTGCAATGGGCTCTGCAGCTATCTCAGCCCCTACAAAAAGCACTACAGCTACATAGCTACTGGTGATGGTTGATGTGTGTGACCTAGTGACTCAACTAGTGCCAGTATCAGTCACCTCCATAGACAAGAACAAATACATAAAAAGAGCAGATCCTGCAAGGACATTGCAGGCAGAAGAATCAGAGATGACCATTAAGTGTCTATCCCTATGTGAATTGTGAGATTACAGCTGTCATGGTGAGCAACTTGTTACTTGGCTGCTTCAATGCTGGCATAATGGAGTTGATGGTCTGGACTTAGGGTAGAGAAACAAGGCAACTGGGACCAATGGCTTGAGAAGTCACTATTGACAAGGGTCTTGTAAAACAGGCACATCCTCTCTCTCTGGAGGCAACTCCTGTTAAGCCTGAGGAACAGGTATCCCTTTAGATATGATGTTGTATACTTCGTAGTGGGTCTGTCTGAGCTGCTTTTCCCCATCCAGCCCTCATGCTGCAGCACTGGGAGCTGGAGGGTGTTGATAACACACCCGTGTTATGACTGCCAGTGCTCACACGGCACCAGAGGATGCGGGGCAGGATGGGGGAGAGGATACAGCTGACCTGAGCTGACCAGTGGGATATTCCATACCATATGACGTCAGCTCAACTATAAAGGGAGAGCGCAGGAGGAGGATGGGGGGGCATTCTGCTTTGACCTCCAAGTGGCTGCTTCATGTTCCTGAAGCCCTGCTTCCTGGACTTGGCCCGACATCGCCTGCGGACAGGAAGCAGAAAATAACATCTTATCTATCATAACCCACACCCCTGTGCTTTGTGTCTTATTCTCTCCCTGCGTGCCGTGCTGAAGGGGGTTGGGGGGAGTGATAGAAGGGCTTGGTGGGCAGCTGGTGCGAGGGTCAACCCACCACAACTTCCTGGGCAAGTCGACAACTATTGAGAGAGGTGTCAAGAATCTGAGGGAATTAGTGGTATGGCAACTGAGTTTTGATAACCTGGATGACCCATGGACACCATTAGATCCAGATGAACTCAGAGTTATGTGACCTATGTGACACAAGTGGGTATGGAGTGTGCCATTGTTGTGTGCCACACACTAGCATTCTTTAGCTGGACAGATGACAAGGCACCAATAGTGGGTGACTTAGACACTTGAATGCAGCAATATGCAGATAATCACTCTTTCTCCCCATGTGCCAATGTCTCTGCTGTTGAAAAACTGTCTGACAAATGCATGGAACTTCTCAGTAAGATGTACAAAATATTGTCCCAAATGGAGGCTAGGTTCCACTCCCCACCAGTACCAACGAGTATCTCAGCCACCATGAGAAAGCATTCTCCTGTAAGGCCTACTCAAGAGAGATGGTACCCACCACAAAACACCCTGTGGTTTTTCCTGCATAACCATGGGGAAAACATGAGAAAATAGGACAGAAAGCTACTTTGTTCTTACAAGCACTTGTACATGAATTGCAAGGTAAGAAGATGATAAAAGGGGACACTTCCAGGAAACATGCTATTCCAATTCTAGTGGGAAGCCCTCCAGATGGCATAGGTGGGCTTCAGATTCTCATTTATGAGACATGAATAGTGGTGATGAAGGTATAGTTCACATGTGCTGCTCAGACACATATGTTGATGACAGGCCCTCTGTCTGAAATTGCAGGTGCCGTGCCTCCAGCCAGGTGGAGGAGAGGGACAACTGAGTTTATTGGACTGTGTGAGTTTGATGGCCTAGCACTCAGAATCACACAAACATAAGGTTCTAGTGAACACTGTTTTCATTTTAACCTGTGAGTCTCCTCTGTTTTTCCCAATCCCCCTTCATGTCTGGGGAGGGGTCATCAGGTGATAGAGCAACTGCTATAGTTCAGACAGAGATATGGGCTAAAGGTAACCACAAAATAATTAAAATAAAAAAAAACCCAAACATGTTCTCTGAGTAGGACAGTTTAGGACCTAAACTCTCAGCTCTTTTAAGCTGCCTTAACTGAAAAATTGATTGATAAAAATCTGGTGTTAAAAGAAAGTAATTCCTTTTACAAGGTTTTCCAATATCTCTGCTTATTACCTGACAGACAGAATAAAGTGTAGCAAAATTAAGTATGTTTCATAAACTTTCATGAAGAAATTAATACAGATGCCTGTCCCACTTTAAAAAGCAGGACTCTCACCTAACAAAGTACTTGGAGATGACTAATTCACACAAAACTAGAATGGGTCATACTGCTCCCTTGCAAGAAGCATGAACTTTTTCTTTTGCTAAACTTTTCAGATCAGAATCTCAAAACAAATCATGAACAGAAATTATAACATATATAAAATAATATAAATAATTCAGTCTCTGCTGTTTATATTTTGACTGTCAGTGTCTGCTGCAAGAGCATAATAGAGAGGAAAATGTATCCCTTTCTGCAGCAGGGTAAAAAATATGTATATGCTGTGTTGTTAATGTCAACTTTTACTTTTCCTGCATACTGTCACTCATAGTACAGGTATCAGGGTACTTGAGAGAGGCATTTAGAGGTGGCTTTAAGTTGTAAAATACTAGAAAATAATTAGGATTCACAAAAACTTAAATGGTCATCATCAAAGAATTCTACCGATCTTCATTAGATGAGGAAAAATTCAGCAGATCACATTCACCAAGTCTCTTAGGCTTTGTCACGTGAAGAGCAGAAAGGCTTAAACATCAGAATTCTTTGGACAGAACAAAAAATACAGTTTAAAGTTCTACTAATTAATTTGGAATAAATTAGCTATTCAACATAATTTTCAAGCTTTTCTCTTTAAGCTGTATAGATCTGACACAGAGTTCTGAGATGTAAAGATGGTTTCTCCATGGCTGTGGTTCACAGGCTATGAAATTGCGAATACCTACTTTGAGCATTATACATTTAACTCTCACAAACAGAAGACTTAAGACTGTAGGAGGTGCCACACTGACATATTTCAAGCATTACGTTCTCTAATTAAAATTAAAAAGCCAGTAATGTGGTAAATAAAAGGTATCCAAAGAATAACTTCCCTACATATTTTAGTATCTGTGACCCATTTTATGGGAAGACAATGACACTATGTGAACTAGATCTTTCGTATTTCTGTCATGCTGATTAATGTAACTGGAGAAATAGGACTGAGCCTTCCCTGAGGAAGAAGCAAGTACAAGCTTTTTAGTTTCCTTAATACTGTGTCTTACTTAAAATAAGAATACAATTAAGCTTATTCAAATGTAAGACTAAATCAGAATGCTATTAACTATTGTTCAGTGTACTGAAGTGTGAAATATGTGCTTTTATGTTTGCTGCAGAAACCATGCACTTTTAACATTAAAGGCATGGCATGGAATAATAGAACAAAGAAAGGAGAAGATAAATAATACATAAAAATAGCTACAGTCTGTGACTTACATGTATAATATACATGAATGCACATGAGCAAAGGGAAAAAAACACCTTTGTAACACCAAAGGAAAAAACAAGGCAGAAATCCTAATCAAGTTATCTGGTCAGCTAAGCTTCTGGTACCCAAAAATTATTGTATACCACTTCAAGCAGAAGGACATACAATTGAGTAAAGACAAACCAATACTACCGTCCTATTTGTATGTTCATCAACATCTACCCAGATGAAGTTTACATTACTTTAGCAGCTGTGGTCAAAATCAGGCTCAGATTCTCAGAACTAAATGAACTGATCATGGGTTTGTTATAAATGAAAGAACACAAACCATGTATATAGAGCTCAAAGTTTATTATTAACCCAATTAATGTTTTAATAGTCTAATAGCCCAAAGTGTTAGCTCAGTTACACTAATATTCACTAACAATACAAATTAATTCAAAGAAACCTCAGTAACACACATAACTGGTTTTGCTGAGGGAAAGACAAATAATAATAATAATAAAACACTTTCCCCCGGTGCTGTGCTCTCCCTCCCATCTCCCTGGGATGCTAACACTGGCAGTCTCAGAAGGAAGAGGAATGCAGGCAGTCTGTAGTGAGCTGTCAGCACCTTGATGGCTTTGCTGAGAAGAGTAGGATGTGCTGCTAGGGGTTTTCTCCTGCTTGTTACCAAAAGTATGGGCTTGAAGATTTCTTCCAGATCAGTCTTGTAGTTTGCCTAAGTTGTCACAGTTCACTTCCTTTTCCCACATTGGCAGCTGCAGTGTGACAGTGGCCCCCAGCCTCCCCCCAAAGGGCTACTGTTTGTCAGGCAGTGATGGGGGTGGAGGGAGCTGGGAAGGAGGTATCACCTTCTCCCCAGCAGGGCCATCCCCAGAGCTGAAGCTGGAGAAGGGGAAGCATCAGTCATTGGCCCCAGTGCAGGGGATAAACCAGTGACACGCAGTTTGGGCCAGGGTGAGGTGAAGCCCCTACACTGCTGTGTCAGTGCACAGCTGGAGGTCTTAGGAAAGCAATCACAAGAGTCTTACTTTATGGGCTATAGTGGCTTAGACCATGTGCATTCACTTTATTGGCACAGCTCAAGTGTGAGCTGTTTGCCTTTGCCTTAATTTCTCTGCGTAATTTCTCCTTCTGTAAAAATAGTTCGCCAGCTCCATCCTGACACCTTAATGAAAGTCAGCACGGAAACAATACCAAGAAGTCTGAGCTGGAGGACAAGCTTGATCCTTGAGCTACCATGACATTATGGACACAACTTTAGAAACACACCATCCAAAAGAAACACGAAAATATCAGGTACTGGATTAAGAAAAAAAACAGTGAGGCACCTTTAAAGACATCTGTTGCATATAACCTGAAAACACATGCATTTTTCAAATAAGTAATGATAAATGACAGTGATAATTTTTACAAGTATAGACTATGAGAAATCAGAAAGTGGTATGCTTAAGCAGATAACTTTTAACCTGTGTTATGAAGCTTTTTGGCTGAATTTTAACAGGGTCTAACATCTAAAGATGAAGAGTCATGAAGTTCTAATTGAAGGTACTCAAAGAGGTTCTGAATAAGTAGGTATTAATTTTATGCAGCCATGCATTTCAAGGGAAGAGACTCTTAAATATCACTCCATTTTAAAAAATCTTGGTTTAAGTCTCTAGGAGTGAGGGCATGAGATTATTTCTGAGTGAAGGTACAGAGAAAAGAGGTAGCTAGAGTCACACCTCTATTCTTGAAAAGCAAAGGCAAAAGAGATGGCTGAATGTGAGGACAGAAATATTCTACATCCTGTAAAAAGCTATAACAGGCACATCTGTAAGAGAAAAGATACCAGTGGGGTGTACCTTAGATTTGTTACTTCCTGTGCTACAATGCTCATCTTGTTGAGTCATCAACAAACCAATGCAGGTCATATAATTCACATTGCAGTGAACAAACTTTTTCCATTGACTTGAATGAGTGCTAAATTCAAAAGTTCAGACTGTCAGACAGTTATTCCATATGTCTAATTAACATTAGAGATCTAATAATTATTCCTCAATCAATTGTGCATTCATAGGAAAGAGATTCAACTATTGGACCTTATTTTCCTTATTATGCATAACTTAAAACATTAATTTCTAAGAACAGAGTATGTCTAATGTTAATATCTATACACTGATATGATCTTAAATATCCAATTCCAACATACACAATACAGTGGTATATGATAAAACTAATAGGAACTTAGAAGAAAAGGGAAGGGAAAAAGATGACATTCAGCAGAGGTCCAAGTTGGGAAATTCAGGATAATAGCATAAAATTCTTGAAAAGGAAGATAATAGAAACAGAACTGGCAAGGAAAAGATTGACAGCAGTTTAGGATTTTAAGTGAACTCAATAGAAAGTTTAGCAGAAAGAACAGTGTACCAGAATCATTACCCAGAAGAAACTCCTATATATTTTTTTTTACATGGAGAAATGGCTGGAAATCTCTTGCCCACTAAGCTTCTTGCTCACTCTGCCTTCTCAGCAGGACAGAGGGAGAAATTAAGATGAAAAGCTCATAGTTTATGATCAGGACAATTGAATCACTTAGCCGTTAGTGTCACAGGCAAGACAGTCTCAACTTTGGGGAAATTAACTTATTGACAATAACATAGTGGGACAGTGAGAAATAAAACCAAAATAAAAACAGTTTTTCCCCAAAACCCTTCTTTCCAGGCTCAGATTCACTCAAGACTTTTTTATCTCCTTCCCCCTGATCAGCACAGGAGGATGGGGAAGAGGGGGTTGTGATCAGTTCATCTATGTTATTCCTTCCTCCTCCTGATGTTCCTCTGTTCCAGCATGGGTCTCTCCCACAGGATTCAGTCCTTCATGAGCTGCATGGGTCCTTTGTACAGGACACAGTTCTTCAGGAACAGGCTGCTCCAGTGTGGGCCTGCTACGGGCCAAACTTCCTGCCAGGAGCCTTCTCCAAGTTAAGCTCTCCATGGGCTGCAGCTTACTTAGGGACATATGTGCCTGCTCTGGCATGAGATCCTTCTTGAGTCACAGGTTGGGTATCTGTTCCACCATGGACCCCGTGAGTTGCAGGAGGATAACCTGATTGCCATGGACTTCATCATGGGCTGTAGGGGAATCTCTACTGTGACACCTGTTTCTCTCACACTTTCTCACTCCTCTCTCACAGATGTTCTGCAGCATTTTTTACCCATTCTTAACTATGTTGTCACAGAGTCAGTACCAACATCACCAATTGGCTCAGCTTTGATGAGCATCTGGTCCATCTGGGAGTCTGATGAAATTGGCTGTGTCTCACACAGGGGCAGATCCTGTTGTCTTACAGAAACCACCCCTGCAGACCCCTGTTACCAAAACACTGCCATGTAAACCCAGTACATTCCACCCCTTGCCTCTGTGAAATGCACATTTAAGAAATATTTTTAAAATATACATTCACCACACAGTCTTCACTCTTACATCAACAAAAAGAATTCCCCAAAGTAAAATTAATATCACAACACTGACAGAAGTGAACAGTTTACACACACTCACCCTCATCATTTCACAATACTTATAACAACAAAAACCTCTCACAATTATACTGATCTCTGTCAATTTCATGTTTTGTCCATTACCTCTACCAATACCTCCTTAACTGAAATTTCTCCAGAGCCCCAGGTTGGGATCTATAAGAAGGACAGTGGCGGGTTGACCTTGGCTGGCTGGAGGTGCCTACCAAACCACTCTATTACTTCCCACCCTCAGAAGGAAAGGGAGAGAAAATAAGGTAAAAACTTAAGTAAGATTTATTCACACTTTGATGTATATATGAGATTTTTTTAAAGATGTCTAAACAAAGTGCTTTTAAAATAAAAATGACACATATATTAGATGTGATTATATTATACAAGGATTGCATAACTTCTAAGTTCATAAAAGTCACAGGAAATAAATTGTGTTATATTGATTCCTACTGTTTTGTTTGATTTGGTGCTAGAAGTAAGATACTCATTCTAAATATCCATCAGAGCTGTGAATTGCAATGGCAGTTGTGTTATATGTGCATTTTTTTTTTTTTTTTAAGTGCTCATAGCTACAATCATTTTAGTAATACGATTTGTAATACGATAATTTGGAAGTATTTGAGGTAAGTGGCATGCGGGATGGAAAGTGGGTAGCACAAAACTTCTGTGATCCAGGTGAGCTAACTATTACAAAGATAGAGGTCTGCTGCTATCTTTTACCACCATTCCACCTTCCTGCAGATTCTCACTATTTATCTTATATCTTTTGCCAGCTTTTCAGCTGCATTTCATTTTGAAATTATTTATGCTATCAGCTCATGTATCAAAGCATGGACTAGGTACCTGCCTGATCAACAGCTACAGTCCCCTTGAGGAGTGTGTTTCCATCCAACTCTCCTTCTGGGCCTCACCCTCCTGCCCCTTTCCACATCACAGATGATTCAGTGGGCTTACAGAGACACACTAGAAAGCAGTGATTCAGTAAGCTCACAGTGACTCACAAGAAAGATGGGAGCAAACTCTAGTTAGTCAGAAGAGCCCTAAGGAGAGCATGGTATTTCCAGTTAGCTCCTGTGGATGCTGACAAACAACTGCATCAGATTTCCAGCATTTCATAGAGAATTAGACCAGAAAGGGCCTTGGGGGTATCTCTTCTGATCTAATGCCTACCTTAAAACTGTAGAAAGATCAATACATTACAGTATATTTCTTCATGTTTCTTCCTTTTCTTCTTTTTCTCTTCCTTCAGCAGCAGAGGTATACAGATACTTCTAACCCCAGCAATATTTTCCCTGTACTTTCATTAAATGCCTTGCAATTTTGAACTGGTTTCTTTTTGTCTCATAAACAGCAGATTTCCTTGTTGCTCTTTCTCTGAAGGAGTTTTACAAAAATCACACATAGGAATAATGCTTGCTTTTTTTCCTAGGATTTCAGCCTTGGTACAAATGAATTACAACTGTCCAAGTATCTTGTTTTTTTCAAGTCCTAGATTTATTGGTGCTACTTATGCATACAAATACTTCTAGACCCAATGCAACTTTCTTCTTCAATCTCCTACTATTTCACTTTGAAACCCCTTCCTAGTGTCCGAAACTTTGCTTTGCAACTGCTTTCTTCTATGACATCTGTCACCATAACTTGCCCTAAATCCACCAATAGATAATCTTATTTTCTATCAATACCAGTGATTTTAGAAAAGGAAGTGTAAACTTTACTGATATAGGAAAAATAAATAAAAAAGAAGCTCAAGAGTTTGGGTCCCAATTGTTGGCTTTGCTTCAGGTTTCTTGCATACCTTTAGTAAGATACACTGAATTTTGAGGTTCTTTCTCTGTAAAAAAAAAAAAAAAAAAATCCCAACAAATCTTGATATTCTCAGAGGTTTTTGGAGGACCATTTGCCTCTCTGTTTTCTAATATGCAGCAATATAGGACAGTTCACTTTGATGGCTACTTGTCATAAATACATATATAGATTACTGCTTTCTGTAACAATAACATTAATATTTCAACAAGCAGAAGAGTGAACATATTAAAATATATTAAGCAGCAAATAATATGATGATAAGATGTTTTACATGTTTGATCTTTACTCAAAGACATGAAATATTAGTAAGACACCAAATCAAAGGAAATATCAGGAGAAAGTTGAGAGACTGCAAGAAATTGGAAAGAAGGATTTATCAAAATACACCCTTAGAGGTTACAAAGAATATAAATAAAACCAGAGTTGGCAAGAATAGAAATAACTCTTTGTGAAAGAAATAATAATATTGCATTTTTGTCATTTATTCTCCTAAGAAAATAAGAACAGAATTGGGTAGAATGTTGTATGTATAAGCCAAGTCGTAGTGATATTCTGTGTCTGAGCTGTCTGAAGACAGCTCAAAAAATTTGACTCAGGTTTTAGTAAGGAAAACAACATAGCAAAGAAAGTGGGCCATTGAGCCCATATACAAAAAAGAATGTTATCATGTATGTAATGAGAATAGAATTTAAGGTTTTTTAATATATTTAATTTGAGTGACCTGACTGTCTCAACCGTAAGTGTAATAAGAATTGGCACACAGAATAACAGGTCTAGCAAGCAATGATCTTTAATGTGTCTGCTGAACCAGGAGTAGAGCTGTGTGATTGTCGAGTAGCATATACACTGCCTACATTTAAGAAACATCAGACAATTCAGTCTACCCTTAGTACTCAAATAGTCTAGTTGTGGCCTGCAGTGCCCTGATTTTAATGAAAGAGGCTGATGGATAGAATTTGCCATTTGTCCAGGGGTTATATATTTTCTGTTTCTGTATGGCAACAATGCAGTGCCCACCCTTGGCACCTGGCTCTGATAACAGCAACTGGTAAGAGAGAGAAATGTTAGCATAAGTGTGTGTGTGTGTAAAACAGATATGCATAACTGTTTCAAAGGCAGTTTGTCCCAAACTGATGAAATTACAGGAAGTTGACCATCAGCCATATTAACCAGGGAATTACAAAGACATATAAAATATTCAACCTGAAAACAAGTATAAAAGAAACACATTTGTAAAAGATGTGGGGAGACACCTTGGAGTAGGATGAGGAGCAATGTCACTGGTTGGGCACTGCCAGTCATCACCCTGTGTTATACCCGGCCCTACCTGGGCCGGACTCACCTCCTCCCTTGGGACACAGGAACAGATTGCACATAGCCAGTGATAGTGATAGTGGTCAGCAATCTAAACATGAAATAATAGATTAATAGAACCTTCTAAAAAAAGACCCCAGGGGAATGTTCATCTTCTCCATACCTAGTAGGGAGTAATGAACAGCACTGCCTTTTCATTGAGACTTGTGTCTGACCATGAATGGTATGATGTTGAGATAATTAACAGCTGCTTAAACAGATGGCTATAGAACAACAGTTCTTTAAATAGCCCTCAATCATAGCTTTCTTAATTATTCACCATTCTGTTTATCAACACAATCCTCAGAATGGCACAGAGGAGGCTACAACACAGCAAAGCATAATCAGTGCCTCTGACCTGTAAGGATTTCATGTCAGGGAGTGTTTCAGATAGTGATAAAGGCAAAGCTCTTGGGCTCAGGCCTGAGTCAAATACATAGTCCAGGAACTGCTTTTGTTGAAAAGAAGAATAAAAGGCTAAGATAAGGTTACTATTCACAAATGCACAAGGACACCAAAAAGCTAATTCATAATGGCAAATGTTCAAGTAGGTATAAATTCATCAAGAGGAAATTTATCCAGGAAATTAAAAGAAGACTCCTAATCATCAGCAAGTGAGATCTGAAGAAGTGACAAGAAGAAACCCAACTTATTTATAGTTATGTTTATAAATCAGATAATTGACTATGACAGGAGAAAACTGGATTGAGTATTTTAAGAAATTCTTTAAAATCATATGTTCAATGATCATGGGGTTTTAGATATAATCTTTACAGTGATAAAAGCTGCAGTATGTCTATTTTTTTTCTATATGAGATCTAGGGGTCAGTTTCTGTTACTGCAGCAATGCTCAATCATCTGCCTGGGGTTTAGGAAGTTTGGGCCCTGCCAGAAAGCCTTTAACCATGTAGGTAATTTTAAGTCTTATATGCATCAAGACATCTATGGGTCAGACAGCAACCTGAGTGGAAAACCTTCCTGAAATGGTAAGGTAAGATCTGAGTGATAAAGTCCTCCTGTCACTTTAATCCAAAATCCTTTTGCAATTATCTCTGAGTTATAAGAGTGGGGAAAAATTCAATTCCCATTGCAAAAGTGATCCAAGGGCCGTCACACTTCTGAGAACAAAGCTAGAGCAAAACCACCCTCAGTTCAAAAACTTGACATGGGCAAAATCCTAGCTGATAATTTTTTGAGTGGATTAGAGAGGATTAGAGAAGAGAAAGAGGTAGAATAAAAATAAGAAGATAAGAATTTTTTCTTTCAGTCACTTCTGAGCAAGGTAAATTGGTACCTGTAAGACTTTCACAATGCCAAATGGAACACTCCTTTTTTGACATTTCACAATCCAAATGTTCAGATTGAGCGGCACTTGCAGACTATTCTTGGATGGCAGTCAGGGCTTAAAAGAAAGAACAGAAAGTGAAACTAAATACTGATGTTTAAAGATTTTTTAATGACTGCTTGTTTTTCTGGCATTGATTTTTTTTTCTGTATATGAACTAATTAACAAAATTTAACATGGTGCTGATATGTTATGACTTTCTACTGGATATAGAGAGCTTTCTATCTTTTTAAAATCCTATATTACAATCATTGAGATACGTTGCACTTACATTCATCATAATTTGCTAAATGATGGAAAATTAATCTCATAGATCTTAGTGATATTCTTGATTCTTTTTATTTGTGCATATGTGTCCAGTCTACTTGGTATCTTTAAATGGTTTCTCTCACTATTTGTGTGTGTGTGTGTGTGTGTGTATGAAATGAAACATACCTCTATCACATATCAACAGACATTATTTTTCCCTTCCTTTTTGTTTTTTGTTATCCAAATATTTATTTCCATTCAATTCTGGGTGTTATTTCCTTGCCTTAAAACTGATGGAGGTATAGGCTTACTAATTAATGGGAGAAAAATAGTGAACTGTGGAAGGACATATAACAGGTAGATAACAAATATGAAGTCTGAGATTGGCTAGAATATCTATAGAAAGGCAAAAAAAAAAAAAAAAAAATATTAACTTTTTAGAGGGAATGCGTATTGGTAGTTAGCACAGATACCTAAGAAAAATTTTTGGCTTCCTAATCAGCCTCAAATATTTATCACACAATGAAAGTAATATTTCACACTTGTTTGCATAAAGTATGTGTTTGTAGGTCATGTGAAGTATATCAAATGGGAAAGTTGTGAAATTGTGTCTTTTTCTATACAGTTTCTGAACTGTATAGTCTCTGTAGGGACTTTTCTGTATCTATAAACTGGCAGATTTTTCCACATGATATAAAATATGCTAGTTTCTGTTCTATAATCTTACATCCTTACTAGACCGTAGGTTCCCATGACAGATTCAAAATCAACATAGTAGGTTACTCTGTGGAGAAGGTAGGTTTGCACTAAATTGAAGTGGCTGAAGATCCAGATCCTACCCTGCTGATTCTGTTTTTGTCAGAGTAACCTATGCCAGAGGAGACATAATAATTAGAAGTAAATCTGGAGAAAACACAGCTTCCAGTTATTTATAGGAAATGTGTCAGAGTCCCTTGACAGCTAAGAGTGATTTCAGGAATTTTTATTGTAGTCCTTAAGGCATATTAAACACAAATTCATAGAATGATAGGGGTTGGAAGGCACCTCTTGAGATCATCAAGTCCAACCACCCTTCCAGCGCAAGAAAACCTAGGGCATGCCACACAGGAACAGATCCAGGAGGGTCTTGAAAGTTTCCAGAGAATGAGACTCCACAACCTCTCTGGGCAGCCTGTTCCAGGGCTCTGTCACTCTCACAGTAAAGAAGAAGTATTTCCTCATGTTGAAGTGTAACTTCCTGTGTTTCACCTTGCTACTATTACCTCTTGTCCTATCACAGGGCACAACTGAAAAGAGACTGGCCCCTTCTACTTGACACCCACCCTTCAGATATTTGTAAATATTAACAAGATCCCCTCTCAGTCTTCTCTTTTCCAGACCAAACAGCCCTAGGGCTCACAGCCCTTCCTCATAAGAGAGATGTTCCAGTCCCTTAACCACCTTTGTAGCTCTTTGTTGGACACTCTAGTATTTCCCTGCCCCTCTTCAACTGTGGAGACGAGAACTGAACACAATACTCCAAATGTGGTCTCACTAGTGCAGAGTAGAGGGGAAAGACAATGTCCCTTGACATGTGGTCCACAGTCTTTATGCACCCCAGGATACCATTGCCCTTCGTGGCCACAAGGACACATTGCTGTCCCATGGAAAACTTACTGTCTACCAGGACACCAAGGTCCATGGTGCTTCTTTCCAGTGTGTCTACCCCTAACCTGTACTGGTATATGGCATTGTTCCACCCCAGGTGTAGGACTCCACACAATCCATGTTGAACTGCATTAGGTTTGCCTTTGCCCAGCTCTCCAGTCTGACCAGATCTCGCTGTATGGCAGCACAGCCTTCTGTCACTGTTGAGACGGACAAATGACATTAGATGCTGTGTGTGCAGAAAAGCCACAAAAGCAAAAAAGGCACAAAAAGGCCCTTTATTGCTCTATACCACTATATTTATACCCATCCTCACTCAAACTTGTACAGATGTGTCTTTGCTACATTGGTCCAAAGTTGTTTTTCTCACTTATTATTGGTTGGTATTTATAGACCTTATCTTCTACCCGTGAGATAACACATACAGTTTGCTCTGTGACTAGTGCTTCCTCAAACTTGCTTATATTGCCCATTTCTCTGTTTCTCCTTGTTCTCTCATGGGAATACTGTAAGCCTTTCAAGGTCAGAATATTACTTGAAACCCTTGGTTCCGCTGAGGTCCCCCATGGACTTCCAGTGTATTGGCCACTCCTCCCAGCTTAGTATCATCAGCAAAATCACTGATGGATCACTCTATCCCTTCATCCAGGTCATTGATGAAGATACTGAATAAGACTGTACCCCTGGGGAACACCACAACTTACAGGTCACCAGCTGGACTCTGCACCACTGATCACAACCCTCTGAGCTCTATTGTTCATCCAGTTCTCAACCCATCTCACCGTCCCCTCTTCTAACCAACACTTCCTGAGATTTCCCACAAGGATGTTAAGGGAGACAGTATCAAATGCCTTGCTGAAGTCAAGGTAGTCAACATTCAGTGCTCTCCCTGCATTTACCGATTCAGTCACATGATCATAGAAGGCTATCAGATTAGTCAGACATGATTTCTCTTCAGTAAATCCATGTTGGCTACTGCTGATAACCTTTTCTTCCATGTGCTGAGATATGATCTCCAGAATGAAATGCTCCATTACCTTTCCAGGGATGGAGGTGAGGCTGACTGGTCTATAATTACCAGGGTCTTCCTTCTTGCCTTTTTTGAAGAGTGGAGTGACATTGGCTTTCCTCCAGTCCTCAGGAAACTCACCTGTTCTCCATGACATTTCAAAAATGATGAGAGTGGTGGAGCAACAACATCAACGAGATCCCTCAGCTCTCGTGGATTCAGCCCATCAGGGCCCATAGATTTGTGTGTGTTCAGTTTACACAAGTGATTTCTAACCCAGTCCTCACTGACCAGTGGAGAGACTTCCTCCTTCCAGGCTTCTAGTCTTACTCTTACTTCCAGGGTCAGGGATTCCTGAGGGCTGGTCTTAGCAGTGAAGACTGAAGCAAAGAAGGCATTCAGTCACTCCATCTTCTCTGCATCTTCTATCACCAGGTCTCCTGCATTGTTCAGCAGTGGGCCCATGTTTTCCCCATTCTTCCTTTTGCCACTGATGTATTTGAAGAAGCCCTTCTTGTTCTCCTTTACTTTCTTTGCCAGAGTTAATTCCAAGAGGGCCTTGGCCTTCCTTTTTGCATCCCTATAATTCTCCCAAGAGAGCAGTCCCTTTTCCCACATGCTATGAACTTCATTCTTCCACTTGATTTTTTCAGCAGCTCCTTGCTTATCCATGCTTTTCTCCCATGAAAAAATTTAAAGAATTGAGAAACAATATGTTGTACAGAGTCTTACCACCATAAACAATTATAGAAGGAGTTTGCAAATGTATCACAAGCCAATTCTTTATATACACTTGCACCAACATCCGTCCTGTGAGTGTTGACATCAGGCGCGTCACTGTGCCTTTTTGTCTGTCCCTCATTAGCACCTGTGTAACCCATAGGTGGCCTCTGAGTGTTTGTGTTCCAGAATGGTTACAAGATGATATTGTGTCCATTTCTTATCACCAAGGGAAACTTCATTTCCTTACAGGGAGTCTTTCTGTCTCAGGCTTTCCTGCTTCCACCCAGTTTAACCCCTTTTGCTGTTGGGCCTTCTTTCCCTCCATACCAAATGATTCCTTGGTCACAAGTTACCACTACTGAGCAGTTAGTTATGATTTTAATTTCTCCTTCAAGTATCTGAGGGTATTTCACCCTTATCTGCTTCCATTCATAAAATAAGGATGACTCTAATCCAATATGATGTCTGATACTAGCCACATCTGATAATCAGTAGAGACTGCAAACAGGTGGAATCAAAGGAGATCATTTAGTGTCACAAGGAACACAATATTAATTGCATACAGCCTGATTCTGAATTAGAACATTGTTTATGGTAAAACATGTACCATGCTGTGGTGTATTGAAAATCAGTCATTGACAATGGCCAGGAGCAGAGGCCTAAGAAAAGACTATAAGAGGAAGGAAAGCATATTGTCATATTTCCCTAAGTAGCTTTGTGATTAAAACGGACAGTCATATTCTTGCTACTATATCTAAAGAGCTTAGAGGTCTCTTAATATGGTAAGCCCAATACCCCTTATTCTTTCTGCTTCCCTTAGAAAGGGCATTGAAAATACTCAACACTATTGCAGTACTCTGGCTTTAAACCTGATACAATCCTATTAAGAACAGCAAGTTGGACTTGTGAGATTTTCCCACGGAAAACAAACATACAAACCAACAACAAAAAACCCCAAAACCTAAAAGACAAAACAAAACCAAAACAACAATAAAAACTGTGAAACACACTATAGGATATCAGAAAAACAAAATCAGAAAACCTAAAGCAGTGCGGTGAAACATGAGGCTTGTGGTGGGTTGACCCCGGCACGGCACCAGGTGCCCACCAAGCCCTTCTATCACTCCCCCCGACCCCCTTCAGCACGGCACGCAGGGAGAGAATGAGACGCAAAGCACAGGGGTGTGGGTTATGATAGACAAGATGTTATTTTCTACTTCCCGTTCACAGGCGATGTCGGGCCAAGTCCAGGAAGCAGGGCTCCAGGAACACGTAGCAGCCGCTTGGAGGACAAAGCAGAATGCCCCCCCATCCTCCTCCTGCCCTCTCCCTTTACAGTTGAGCTGACGTCATATGGTATGGAATATCCCACTGGTCAGCTCAGGTTGGTTGTATCCCCTCCCCCATCCTGCCCCCCATCCTCTGGTGCCGTGTGAGCACTGGCAGTCATAACACGGGTGTGTTATCAACACCCTCCAGTTCCCAGTGCTACAGCATGAGGGCTGGATGGGGAAAAGCAGCCCAGCCAGACCCACTACAGGCTAAATTTGTTTGTTCATAAAGAAACAGTATTACTAGGGTTTAAAAAAATAACATTCTAAATGACCTTTTCCAACATATGCAGATTTCTACTGTGCCCGCTTTGCAGTGGTGTTGTTATGCTACACGGAAAAGAAACAGACTTTAAATAGGAGAAATAAGTTTGTTTTTTTCTTTATTTCTGCTCCGTTGAATACTTATATTTTGCTAAAATTCACCCAGTGGGAGAATACATACATTTTAACTTTAATCTTTATCACAAAGATAAATAACAGTTGATCAGTCTAACAATCCATCCATCCAAGTTTGTATCCTAAATTCCACATTAAAGTATCTGAGAGCCTCTTGTCAGACATAAAAGTGTAACTATTAAGTTTCCTCATTCTGTCTTTTTCCACACCAACTTCATTGCAATAGCAGTAATAGCTACATAGTTATGATTCATTTTGCTGGATGTTTTGGATCATAAAATGGTAGAAACTAAAGAACTTCTTAGATCCTCTACTCATAAAACCACTTAATACTATTCATACTTAGGGAGGTGGCAGTACTAATGCATAAGTGTTTTTCATCATTCATCTACATAGATTCATATATTGTCAGTTTTTACCATATTATCTGAGTGCCTCAATGATGTCTGAGCACTCCTTACTGTATTAGGTTATTAATCTTAAGCAACTGTAGTTTGGATTCCAGCCTAACTCCTTTTTTAAGTGTTTTTATTTTTGCAGTTCTACTTTAGTGGAATTGTTCTTATTTTACACTTATTTTTACTGCAATAAGCTCCTAATATTGGATGGAGAGAAGCAGCATGCTACTCTAAGTATCATTTTGGTTACTCTCATGCAATATTATGCTCTGATTTTTTACTGATCTAGAAAATATTTTGTAAAAACGTGCTAAACCAAAAAATAGAAATGTTATTTTACATAAATGGAATTTGTGGGCATATGTGTGCTACAAGAACAGTGGATAATGAAAAAATATACTAGAAAAAAGTACATGTTGTTGATTATTTTTATTATAAATTTGTTGATAAAATACATGGTTAGGACAGAATTATTCTTTGTTTAGAAGACAACAGTCATATTTATTAAAAAGTTACATATGGTAGCACTACATGATATTTCAAAAATATTTTGGGGTGTTTATTGGGTATTTTTACCTTTTGCAATACAATTTTGTAAAGAAGGACTGAAACGAAAGGAGAAATATATTAAACATTTGACCTGAAGTATCCCACCTCATCCCCACCTCCCATAATAAGATTCATTGGATTAATCAATTCAGATAATGATACAAAGAAGTAAAACAGATTTCTGCCCTTTAACAAAGACATCCTTTGGGAGAAAAATGATATTTCAAACCATTGCTTTAGTGTAAGAGTACTGCATAATGTAGCAGAGAAGGAAGAGAAGAAAGCATGACAATGAGGAACTTCTCATGCAATTCTGCCACAGCCTTTGCCAAGGGAAATGTAAAACAAATTAGCATATCTGCTCAATATCCATCAAATAATGGAGTGTCATATGAGTTCTGGGTCTGTGTCATTATAGCTTGAACAGAAGGTTAAGGAAACATTCACAAAAGGGAACACTCACCGTTTTTTAAAAATTATGTGCAGAATTACTCAGGACCGCATTATACACTTCTTACTCCTATTGATACTTGTGTAAACCATCCTCTTAAGAAAAACAGCACTACCTTAATGGGTAAACTGTTGATTGAATAAGAACTTCTTTATCAAGCTCTTTAAAATTTATTACTATATTTGGCAATAATTCCACAGTAACATTACAAAAAGAGAAGTTTGAGAGTGCAGACTAGTCCTTAACAGTCTCTGGAATATAAGTAATAAAACAATCTGCACAGATAAAGTAAAAGAAGAAGTCTGTTTATTGGCTTTGATTTTTTTGTTGTTGTGGGGTTTTTTTTGTTGTTTGTTTGTTCATTTGTTTGTTGTTGCTTTGTTATTGTTAGTTTGTGTGTTTTGTTTTGTTTTGTTTGTTTGTTTCCCAAAATCATGTTAGTTTTGACAAGATTTCTCAAGTACAAGAAACAGTTTGGAAGTAGTTGAGATAAAGAGTTTCTATGTCATCAGTGGTGATGACCTAACTCAGAGGAAGTAATTCCACTTGGTCTTCTTGCTTATTCAGGAATTGCTTAACCTGTGGACCATCCCAGTTTTTCTCACTGTAGATTTTCCAACTCATTTAAAAATTAAATATTACTTAGACATCTGCCTCATATCTATAATCCTTTTTAAAGACTAACTATGAGAGAGAGAAAAAGCTAAAAATATTTTTTTCTATTAACTTCTTCCATCTCTCTCCATCACAAGCCATTGTCACTGGGAGAGGAAATGGTCTCAGGAAAGAAGCAGCTTCTCTCCCTCTCCTCACCCTCTCCTCTCCCTCTCCTCTCCCTCTCCTCACCCTCTCCTCTCTGTTGAAGGCTCTAGGCACCAATGCATGACTAAAAGGCTGTTTTCACTTTCTTCTGAAAACATTGGAAGTATTTTGTTTCTCTTTCCCATTTCACTGGGAAAAAAAAAAGTAAGGAAACATATATTCGCAGTATAGGAAATTATGCTAAGCAGTTGATTGCTCTTTTGTAAATACCAGTAGGTAAAACTTCCTCGTTACATTTCTTTGAAGTGTGTTTACTGAGTCTCAGTGTTTCTGTGTGAACTCTCTGCTCAGACTGTACGCAAAACACAAGTCTTCACCACTTCATGTGGACCTACGTGTTCTATAAAAGAAAAGAAAGTGACTGTATAAATATAATAATTTTTCTGACTAATTTTAATAATATTTCCTCTAAAATTATTTCTTGGCACTTTATTTATGTAAAAGGTCTGATATTTCACAAATTTACTTTTTGTTTCCTTTATTTTCTCTGTTACTGGATTGTTCCAGTACTAATTTCCTTCCTTTTTCTTCCCCCTCTCTTCCTCTACTATCCATTACAAAATCTATCTTGAGATACAATAATGAAAGTGAGGTTTAAACAACAGAAGAACCCTTCATATCCCAAAGCCTGAATTCTTTCTTACAGAATTTGTTATGCTAAGGCAGAACATCTGGTTGTAAAATTCAAAAGACAGTCTCCAGACAATCTTTCCTAAATCCTGGAAAAAAAAAAAAATTATGCTGGCCATGTAATGGAAGCAGCTAAAGAAGCTGAGTAGCAGAGATGTGCATCTTAGCATAAGATAGCCTTAAAAATTAATAATTACATAAGGTTGTTGTAGATGTGAATAAAGACAAAATAAAATAAAGATTTTAAAATACATCATCATTAGAGTTAGCACTTTAAAATTCACTGAACAAAACCTTGAAAATAACTTATTTTAAAAATTCAGAGAGTTTTGAATATTGTCACAGTTTAGGGTCAGGGTGTCCCCTTAGACCTATAACAGATGCTCTCTGTTAATCCCTCTCCCTCCCCAAAGGAGACAAGAAAGGGAATAAGGGAGAGACAGCAGTTAGGAAAGGAAACTAGAACAGCTTTAATGAAAATGAAATTAATAATTATAAAAATGGAATATATACAAATATATACAAAACCAGTATTGAACCCAACCCCCCTGATGGTAATTACATCACCATCACCACTGATGCTGTGGAGCAGGCACTGGGGGAGTCCCAGGCTGTGCCCCGTAGCAGACGGGAGCTGTGTTCAGGAGCTGGATTCTGGTACTGGGTTCGGGAACACTCAGACCGGATCAAAAGCAGAATGGACAGAGACCTCCTTGGATGCTCCAAGGAAGGAACCAAAAGAGGACCCAAGCCAAGCAAAGCTGGCAAAGCAGTCCAAGAGTGGAGTAAAAGAGCCCAGAGACCCTTCGGATCCTTCAGCTCTAAACTGAATACGACGCATATGGGATGGAATTCCTTGTTAATCAGTTTAGGGTCACCTGTCCTGTCCGCTCCTTCCTGCAGGTGCAGCCTTTCACTTTTCTGCACCCCCCAATGTGGTACACAAGATCCATCAGTGGCCTTGTTCTGCATACCAATCATTGGTAGTAACTCTAACCATGAGGTGTTATCACTGCTAGAAGCTGACAAGTCTGTGAGAACAGGCTGCTACCTTCAGAAAGTGCAGTTAATTAGAAGAACTTGGGTTAAAAGTAAAATTACTGAACAGAATTAGTTCTGTTCTCACTCAAACCAGGACAAATATGAACAAGTTTAAATTATGCACAATATATACAAACTTTACTTTGCATGTTTTCAAAACTATAAGCCATCCTGATTCTTTATTTTAATAACAGGATCACCAAGAACATCCAGTGGTGCTTTCAGTCAGGAAAAAAAAAAAGTTTTCCATGTACATTTTCTGAGAGAAAATGTTCTTTTAAATCACTATATCTTATACAGCTTTCTGTAGGATACATTTTGTATTCTACAGCAACACTGTGTGAGACTGATAATTCAATTTAGAGTCTCTGCCACGTGATTTGTAAATACCACATTTGAAGAGAGAAGTTGATAAGCATGTCATAGTTTTCTAAAAGCGTGATAGTTGTAGCATCTGTTAGTTGTCCCATGATTATTTTTGATCATTATGTGTGTACAAAAAATACTGTACTTTTGAAGGCAAATTGAATGGTACTAGTTTATAATGTCACCCAAAATGGAAAAGCAGTGCATATCTCTACAATCACACACAAAAAAGATCATTTATGCTTTCTACTGAAGATGCCTTTTCCCAGGTGGTCAATTGCACTTGTCATCTGTTATTTTGGAAAATGCACAGAATTTAATAGATGAGGTATATCAAACTAACTACATTAGGAACATACCAGCTGTCAATATGGCTTCAGCCCAACAGCATCTTTTGGGAAAAGCAAATTCCTAAATGCAGACGGTATACTATTAGTTTGATAGAATGATTATAAGTTTCGCCATCTGTTGCATATTTCACAATTAATTGTGATTTGTATCAACAGATATTTTCTAAAATCCATATTTTCTTTTTTTTTTTTTAATACAAGAAAGAACAAAGCAGAACAGCAACACATTGTCTCAAGTAATGATATACCAATGATGGAGCTAAATCAGATAAGCTTCACCCTGGTTTAACAAAGTAGATATCTAGTGCACTAATTACAGTAAGTAGATCTAAAAATACAATGTCAGTACAGAAAAATTACAACCCAGAATTATCTATCTTTGCATGAAAAACTTACTAGTTTTGCTTTTGAAGGCTAGTCCATTGTGCAGTCATATAATATTTATGTTTAACATTTCAAAGCATATCAGCTGAACACTATTGGATTTTAATTACAGGAATCTATTTAATCAACCATAAATGTAAAAGCTATAAACATTTCAAAACGTTCCATGTCTAGATCTAAGCTATAGAGGATTTGCTTACATGTACAATTAAGTGCCTGGTTAATGCATTTAATATGAAGCACCATGACAGTGCTTAAAGTTATATCAGAAAAAAATAAGAAAAAATTAGTTAGGTTTGTTTCTTGGGGTTTGTTTTTTAGGGGGTTATTTTTTGCTTATATTCTTTTCTCCACCTCATAGTCCTAGTTTCTCTGTTTATTTCTTTGGTTCATTCTTTCTTCCTTTATTTCTTTCAATGTGATCCCCATCTGTTGCCAAATGAAAGGCCTGGTTCTAGTCCCTGCTACTATTCTTCATTTTTGGCTTTTTGCCTATGACATTAATAGGCTCTGTAAAGGGTCCATTGAATTTATTCAGAAGTCAGATGAGACTCACAGAAGCAACTTGGTGGTAAGAAAATCTTTGATATTGCTAACACTGAAATCATAAGTCAAAGATTTTTGAAAGAAGTCCTAGAAATATAGTATCATTAAAATTATTTCATTCTTCTCATATTAAACTAACATTTTACTTTACCTGAAGATAAGCCATCAGTCATGTCGGCTTTTTGCAAAGAGACTGAAGAAGGCTTAAAGCGAAAGAAAAACAACAGGTACTTCATATTGCCTAAACCATAAGCTGCATTCAGACAATGCATAGCTTTCTCAGAAGCTTCTCTACTTATTTGCAAATATGCGTTGTTTCAAAAAAGGATCAGGGAGAAGGGAACTATCATCAGACCCAAGTGATCTTCCGAGATTTTACCAAAGAATTTGTATGAGGTTTGTTTCCTTTACTTGCACCAAAGTTATGTACAACTTTGCACAATAAAATAAACTAAAAAAAATCTCAGATTTACCCACTGGTTCATAGGTAACAGTATCACTTAAAAAAAAAAAAAAGAAAGACTAAAAAATATTGTCTCTATGATATACACAGATGTGTATGATATCTTCCTTAATAAGTAAATTGCTGCATTTCACATAGGCCTTAGTTTCCAAATGACTCAAAGTGTGTGAACTCAAGTAGGGAACATCATAATAGTCTAGGTAGAAGATAAATACAGTAAGCACAGTAGCAAGGTAAGAACTTCAGACAAAAGGTCACATCATCCTAGTCAAATACAGATCACAGAATCACAGAATGATAGGTCTTGGAAGGGAACTCTGGAGATCACTGAGTTCAACTCCCCTGCCAAAGCAGGTTCATCTAGAGAAGGTTGCACAGGAGCATGTCCAGGTGGGTTTTGAATGTCTCCAGAGAAGGAGACTCCACAGCCTCTCTGGGCAGCCCATTCCAGTGTTCTGCCACCCTCACAGAAAACAAGTTCCTCCCCCTCTTTAGATGAAAGTTCTTATGCTCAAGTTTTTGCCTCTTGTCCTGTCACTGACCATCACTGAAAAAAGACCAGCCACCAGACTCATCCCCTTAAAGAATTTATAAGCATTGATAAGATCCCCCTCAGTCTTCTCCAAATTAAAAAAGACCAAAGTCCCTCAGCCTTTCCTCATAAGAGAGATTCCCTACTCTTCTTTGTAGCCCTTTGCTGTACCCTCTCCAGCAGTTCCCTGGCCTTTTGAACCAGAGAGACCAGAACTGGACACAATACTCCAGATGTGGCCACACCAGGGCAGAGCAGAGGGGGAGGAAAACCTCCCTTGACCTGCTGGACGCACTCTTCTTAATGCACCAGGATACCATTGGCGTTCTTGGCCACAAAAGCACACTGCTGGCTCATGGTCATCCTGTTGTCCACCAGTATTCCCAGGTCTTTTTCCACAGAGTTGTTTTCCACCAGTTCAGCCCCTAGCCTCTACTGGTGTATAGGGTTATTTCTCCCCTGTTGTAGGGCTCTACACTCATCCTTGTTGAATTCTGCCCAACTCTCCAGCCTGTCCAGCTATCACTGAATGGCAGCACAGCCTTCTGGTGTGTCAACCACTCCTCCCAGTTTTGTGTCATCAGAAAACTTGCTGAGGGTACACTCCCTCCCTTCATCTGGGTCAGGGATGAATAAATTGAACAGGGCTGAACACAGTACTGATCTCTGGGGAACACCACTTGTTACAGGCCTCTAACTAGACTCTGTGCCTCTAATAGTAACCCTCTGAGCCCTACTATTCAGACAGATTTTAATCCACTCCACTGTCCATTCATCTAACCCACACTTCCTAAGCTTGCTGATCAGAATGTTGTGGGACATGATGTCAAAAGCCTTACTAAAATCGAGATAGATAATACCCATTGTTCTACCCTCATCTATCCATCCATTCTTGCCATCATAGAAGCTTATGAGGTTAGTCAGACATGACTTCCCCTTGGTGAATCCATGTTGACTACTTCTGATATCCTTCTTTTCCTCCTCAAGCTTTGAGATGACCTCCAGAATGAGCTGGTCCATCACCTTTCCAGGGATGGAGGTGAGGCTAACTGATTTGTAGTTTCCTGGGTCTTCCTTCTTTCCCTTTTTGAAGACTGGTGTGGTATTGGCTTTCCTCCAGTCCTCAGGACCCTCACTTGTTCTCCAGGACCTTTCAAAGATGATGAAGTGGTCCACCAATGACTTCTCCCAGCTCCCTCAGCACTCATGGGTGCATCTCATCAGGACCCGTGGACTTGTGAATATAGTTTCCTTAACTGTTCTCTAACTTGATTCTCCTCAACCAAGGGAAGGTCTTCCTTCCTTACAACTTTCTCTGTTATCTCCAAAATCTGGGACTACTGAGGGCTGGCCTGAGCAGTAAAAACTGAAGAAAAGAAGGCATTCAGTAACCCCATTTTCTCTGCATCCTCTGACACCATGCCACCTGCCTCATTAAACAGCAGGCCCATGTTTCCTTCAGTTTTCCTTTTGCCTCCAATGTACTTGAAGAAACCATCCTCCTGACCTTGACATGCCTTACAAGGTTTAATTCCAAGGCCTTGGCTTTCCTTGTTTCATCCCTGCATACTCTGACAGCATTGTAATCTTCCCAAGTGGCCATTCCCTTCTCCCACATACTGTAAACTTTGTTCTTCCGCTTGAGATTTTTCAGAAGCTCCCTATTCAACCATGCAGGTATACTGCTTCCCTTGCCTGATTTCTTGCTCTTAGGGATGCACTGATGAAAGTGGTGCCTGAATATCAGCCAGCTCTCTTGAACCCTCCTACCTTCTAGAGCTCTAAGCATGGAATTTCTCCAAGCAGTTTCTTGAAGAGGTCAAGTTATCCCCCCTGAAGTCCAAGATTGCAATTCTACTTGTTGTTCGTGTGTACTACACATGATTCTGAATTCTATCTTCTCATGATCACTACAGCCAAAACTGCCCTCAACTGTAATGTCCTCCACTACTCCCTCTTTGTCAGTACCAGGTCCAGTAGTATTCCTCTCCTTGTTGGCTTCTACCACCACCTGAGTCAAAAGGTTATTATCAAAAAACTGGAGGAACTCCTGTACTGTTCATGCCTGACTGTGTAGACTTCCCAGCATATATCAGAGTGGTTAATGTCCCCCATGATAAACACAGTCTGTGATTATGATACTACTTCCAGCTGCTTGTAGAAGGCCTCATCAATTTCCACATCCTAATCAGGTGTCCCATAATAAACACCCACTACACTGTCTCCTATACAAGCTTGCCTATGAATAAAAATGCATAGCTCTTTCAACAGATGGACATCAGTGACAAATGGCGTTCCTCAGGTGTCTGTACTGGGACCTGTACTGTTTAATATTTTCATCAGTGATACTGACAGCGGGATCGAGTGCACAATCAGCAAGTTTGCAGATGACACCATGCTGAGTGATGCTGTCAACAGGTTGTAGGGATGGGATGCCATCCAGAGGGATCTGGATAAGCTGGAGAGGTGGGCACAGGTGAACCTCATGAGGTTCAACAAGACTAAGTTCAGGGTCCTGCACCTGGTGTGGAACAACCCTCACTATCAATACAGGCTGGGAGACGAGGTTCTGGAAAGCAGCTCTGCAGAAAAGGACTTGGGGATGTTGGTGGATGAGAAGCTGGACATGAGCCAACAGTGTACACTTGCAGCCCAGAAGGCCAATTGCATCCTGGGCTGCATCAAGAGAAGTGTGGCCAGCAGGTTGAGGGAGGTGATTCTGCCCCTCTACTCTGCTCTAATGAGACCTCACCTGGAATACTGAGTCCAGCTCTGGAGCCTTCAACACAGGAAAGACATGGACCTGATGGAGCGGCTCCAGAGGAGGGCCACAAATATGATCGGAGGGCTGGAGGACCTCTCCTACGATAACAGGCTGAGGGAGCGGGGGTTGTTCAGCCTGGAGAAGAGAAGGTTCTGGGGAGACCTATTAGTGACCTTCCAGTACCTGAAGGGGGCCTACAGGAAGGCTGGAGAGGGGCTGTTTACAAGGGCCTGTAATGAAAGGATGAGGGGTAACAGGTTTAAATTAGAGAAGAGTAGATTTGGATTGAATATCAGGAAGAAGGTCTTTACATTGAGGGTGGTAGAACAGTGGAATAGGCTACCCAGGGAGGTGGCTGAGGCCTCATCCCTGGAGATATTCAAGGTGAGGTTGGAAAAGGCTCTGAGCAGCCTGGTTTAGTTAAGGGTATCCCTGCTTACTGCAGTGGGGCTGGACTAGATGACCTTCAGTGGTACCTTCCAGCCCTAGCCATTCTATGATTCTAATCTAATAAACACTTACTACACTGAGAGGTGGATTGAAACCAGCCTTTTGGTTTATCAGGAAAAAAGCAATGTCTTTCCAATATATGTGATGAAAACTGGATATACTGACACTAATAGCTTTCTGAGCATTTGCTGTGACAAGAACTTTTTAGAAGTCAGTATCGTATCCATTAATATTAGAGCTAACTTCCTCAATTATCCCTTAAGCTGCATATGAAATTCTAGAAGACATATATAATTCTATTGGAGATATGTACAGAAATATACCTATCCCTTTACAACTTCCTTTATATTTATAAATAATTGGATGGAAAGAACAAATTAAGAAGGGTGGATTTTTTTCTTATTTTCATGTAAGGGTCCACATTTCTGGAGCTGTGATTAGGAAATAGCTGTATGTTTTACAATTACAGCCATCAGGCCACTACTGTGTCTGAATGGATGAGAGATTATTACAAATGCACAGAAGATTTTTATCAAGCAAAGTTACCTGGATACATTACAAATGAATTGACAAGTTTATGGCATTGCTGACATGCAACTAAAAAGCTGTGCTTTTGCCCGGTGCTTTAAAGATATTTTATAATATTAATTATTAAGCTGCAGCATTAACCAAAAGCCTATATATGGATATTTTCATTTCAGAGAAGACACATTTACAACAGATCTTGGATAATTTTACATTCTGAAGAAAAATTCAAACAGTATGGATAATATTCTAAATGAACAAGATACTTCCTGTCATGCTTTGTTTCTCTAAGACATTCTGTGTTTCCCATTGATTCGTGAAACATCAAATTTTTCTTTTTAATTATCAAGGCTTTTAGACTAATATTTTAATTCTTGAACATTATTAGAGCTACCAGTCAACTGAGATTCATGTTCTGGCAACAGCCTTCTCTTCCTTTTCTCCTCATAAGCTCTTGAGTTCAAAGAGCTATATCAATCATATTTTCAAGCCAATTACATTAATATGGATCTTTTGGATGCCCTCAAATGATTTATGAAAATGAAAATATGTCAGCCTGCTAGGAACTGAATCCAGATTCCTCACTTAATGACAGAACCTGCCAGGGACTTCGCTGTTTCTCCATCTCTCTTTTTATCCTTTGGTCAAAGAGCAGATCTAGTAATGTTCATTGCCTTGCTCTTTCTGTAAAGTATCTTCTCCTACTTTTATTTATTGAAGTTAGAGCAAGGTCCATTTATTTGTTTATTTTTATTTTCCAGCTCTCTCTTCTATCTTACAGTAATATTCAGACACCTTTCCTTACAGGACTTATTACTTTCTAAAGAACATGGCAATGGAACATCGTTTCACAAGCACAGATTTTGATGCAAGATGGCATCTTAAAAATAGAATAGTGAACTTAAACTTGTGACTTTTCAACTTTTCATCTCATTCATTCTCTCTTCCTACGTTTATACTGTGTAAGGGTTAAGTTGTATTTCTAGCTCAAGAGTCTTTCCATTTTTATTTTCTACAGAAGTAGGTAAACCTAACCCATATGATTTGGGACTGTTGGTGTAATGGTAACTCCACAATTATTGACATTCTTTTCTGCTATACATTGACAAAGAAACAGTAGAGAGCCCTCATATGACCACTATCTTTAAGGATTTTTGCAGTTCTGTTGATGACTGTTCCTTTCTAAGTCTGAAATGGCTTCATGCAAATGGTAGTGCCCAGAGTTTTAGCACTTCTTTTTAGAAATATACTTAATTTTTGTCTTCAGACTGCTCTTCTCCTTAGAATCATAGAATAGTATGAGTTGGAAGGACCCACTGTAGTGAGCAGGGACAGTTTCCACTACATCAGGTTGCTCAGAGCCTCATCCAACCTGATCTGGAATATTTCCAGGGATGGGATATCTACCACCTCTCTGAGCAACCAGTTCCAATGTCTCACTACTCTCATTGTGAAAAATTTTTTCCTTGTATCTACTCTAAATCTATCATCTCTTAGTTTAAAACCATTACCCTTTGTACTGTCACAACAGGCTCTGCTAAATAGACTGTCCCTATCTTTTTTCTATGCCCTCTTTATGTATTGAAAGGCTGCAATAAGGTCTCCCCAGAGCCTTCTCTTCCCTAGGCTGAACAATCTCAGCTCTCTCTGACCTTCCTCACAGGAGAGGTGTTCCACCCTCTTTTTGGTGGCCCTCCTCTGGACCTGCTTCAATAGGTTCATATCTTCCCTGTGCTTAGGATGCCAGAACTAAACACAGTATTCCAGGTGGGGTCTCACAAGAGTGGAGTAGAGGGGGAGAATCATCTCCCTCTACCTGATGGACATACTTCTTTTAATGCAGCCCAGGATATAGTTGGCTCTCTAGTCTATGAGTGCACATTGCTGGCTAACATACTGCTTTTTATCCACCAGTATTCCTAAGTCCTTCCCTGCAGGGCTGCTCTCAATCCCTTCATGCCTCAGCCTTTACTGAAATCGAGGGTTGCCCCAAACCAGGTGTAGAACCTTGCACTAGCCCTTGTTGAACCTTCTGATATTCACACAAGCCCACTTTTTGAGCTTGTCCAGGTACCTCTGGTTGGCATTTCATCCCTCTGGCATGTCATCTGTGACACTCAGCTTGTATTTTGCACACTTGCTGAGGGTACCCCCAATCCCACTGTATATGTCACTGATGAAGATATTAAGTACCAGTCGTAATGTGGGCCCCTGAGGGACACCACTTGTCGCCGATCTCCATCTGGACATTGAGCCATTGACCACTACCCTCTGGATGTGACTATCTAACCAATTCTTCATCCACCAAACAGTTCACCTATCAAATCAATATCTCTCAAATTTAGAGAGAAGAATATTGTGGGGGACTGTGTCAATGGCCTTGCAGAAGTCCAGAGAGACAACATACAAAGCTCTTCCCTTGTTCACTGATGTAGTCACTCCATCACAGAAGGCCACTACGTTGGACAGGCAGGACTTGCCCTTGGTGAAGCCATGATGGCTGTCTCGAAACATGTTCCTTTCCTTGGTATGCTTAAACATAACCTCTAGAATGATCAGTTCCTTGATCTTCCTAGTCACAGAGGTGAGACTGACAAGTCAGTAGCTCCTAGGGCCATCCTGTTACCCTTTTTAAAAATAGGTGCAACATTTCCCTTTTTCCAGTCACCAAGGTCTTCACCTAACTGACACGACTTTTCAGATATCATGGAAAGTGGCTTGGCAGCTACATAAGCCTATTTCCTCAGGACTTTGGGATCAGATCTCATAGACTTCTGTATGTTCAGGTTCCTCAGATAGTCATCAACTGAATCTTTTCTTACAGTGGGAAGTTTATTTATGTACAGTTTTGCTTTCCAAGTCTCTGTCTTGTGCTCATCCACTTGAGAGGTGTAGGAAGAGGGATTGCTTGTGAACACTGAGGCTAAATAGTTGTTGGGTACCTCAGCCTTCTCTTCATCTGTTGTTACCAGCTTGCCAGTCTTGTTCATCAGAGGGGGAACACTTTCCTTGACATTTCTTTTCTGTCTGACAGACCTGTAGAAGCCCTTCTTAATATTTTTTGCATCCTTGCTCAGTTCAACTGCAGCTGCTCCTTGGCCTTCCTGACCCCATACCTACACAACTGAGCAGTGTCCCTATACTCTTCCCAGGATACCTCTCCCTGCTTCCACTGCCCTTCTTGCCCTTTAGTTTGATCAGAGGTCTTATCTCAGTCACACCAGTCTCTTGCATTCCTTGCTTGATTTCTTACACCTAGGGATGAAGAGCTCTTGCTCTCTATGGAAAGCATCCTTCAAGATCTACTAGCTCTCTTCTGCTTCCTTGTCCCTGAGGGCAGTTTCCCAGGAGGTCCTATTGACTAACTCCTTGAAAAGCTGAAAGTTTGCTTTCTTAAAATTCAGGGTCCTGTCTTTACTCTTCACATGACCCATATTTCTTAGAACTGTGAACTCTACCAGTGCATGATCACTGCAGCCCAGGCTGCTTCCAGTTGCATTGGTGACCATCAGGTCCAGTATTGCATTGCCTCTGGTGAGCCTGTCCCTTATGTGACTTAAGAAATTATCCTCAGTTCCATTCAGGAGTCTCCTGCATTGCCCACAGCTTGCTGTACAACTTTTCCAGCCACTGTTGGGATGGTTGAAGTCCCCCAGCAGGACCAGAACCTATGAGTGAGAAGCCTCCTGTACCTGGAGTAAGAAGGCTTCATCAATAGGCTACTCTTTATCAGGTGGCCTGCTTTAGGCAACAACTATCATGTTCCCATTGTTGCCTCAGTCTGTAATTCTTACCCATAAGCTTTCAACCTCCTTGTGACTATTCTTCAGAGACAGCTCTTCACACTCTATCCATTTCTTGATATAGAGGGCAATGCCTCCACCCAACCTTCCTCTCCTGTCCTTTCTGAACAGCTTGTAGCCATCTATAGCCACTCTCCAGTCATGGCATTTGTCCTTCTCTGTATTGCCTTCTTTTCCTTGAATCTATTCTTTCAGGCATTAGTAGCAACCCAGGTTTTAATTTTAAACACAGAATTCATGTTTAGATAAGACCAGAAGCCTAATTATAATTGTAGGGGTTTTTTTCTTCAAAAGCCAAGTGACTTGCTGTTGTCCTAAACAAGACTGTAGGCCTTTTAATACTATAACCATGTATCTTACTGATTCTGTTTGTTAAGAAATTATGTTGCTACTGACTACTTATCCTAAATCACAGCTAGATGTTAAATATTTTTTATTCCACCTCTGTGATCCAGTGGGTTCCGTAATATTATGTCATTTATAATTTTTTGGGGAAAACTGGACAAAAACCCTCAAACAGCTATATAAATATAAGTATTCAAAAGAGTAATGTAGTCCTTTGAAATTTGAATACTAAATGCTTTTATACTGGATATCCTTAGTAATCATTACTCTTGTATTTTATGCCTTTTTTCAAATTAATTTCCAGAGGCTAAGGGACCCTTGGGAAAAAGAAAACAGAGGTCTGCACTAAAAGTCTAACTTAAATGAACTGTCAGAATGATCTTTCCTTCTCTACAATTAATTTCCTGCATCTCACCATTCTAGACAGCCAAAAGTTATATCCAGTAACAGGCATAGCCATGCTACTTTTCAATATGGGACTCCCAAACCAGACAGAATTTTATGCACGGGTGCTGCTGTTTCTGGCAGAGTCAGTGACTGAGATTCCCTGGACAGAACTAGGGAAGATTTACATGTCTTAGAGTAGGATCAAAATCAGTCAGCATGCTGAACAAGCAGCTGGTAAGTTAACACTGAAACCAAACTGTTGCAGAACTTTCACCTAAATCTAGAATTTGTACTGAATTTTGGGTAGCTGCCTCTCCTACTTCAGTTCTTTAGGAATAAAAAGGATTCACTTTTAACACCTGCTGCTGGTCCTGTTTTGCCTTTTTATGCAGTAGATGCCAGACACATTTCTTCAGGGTTTGCTTACCTGGGCTCAGTGGCATTTTCAAGACACAAATTTCTGGCTACTCGGGGCGAAATATAAGCACTCAAGTGCTGCTAGTGCATGCAACATCCTAGTCAAAAAACACAGGCTACAAGACAGGAGAGAATCTGGAAATAAGGAATCTCTCAACCAAGCAAGTGCCCATCCAGTAAGCTTGTATTAAGATGCTTCTTAGGAGTTCTGTCCCTGCCCTGAGGGTTCTTGAGCTGATCACTGCACAATGGCTCAGATTCAACAAAGAATCAGAGACAGGGATTGATCTCTCCCTTCTCTCCTCTTCAAGCAACAGCTTTAGCATTTACTTATATGGAAAATATGAACTCAAATGTTTTCCTCTTTACCTCCCATTGCTTTCCATCAAATCTATGGGGACTTGTAGACTTTGACTTCCAGAGTGAAATTCTCACCCAACAGAAATGGATGTGTTTTTTTAATTTAGGATATAAAAATAAGCTGTATATTAAGTACTGCACTAGAGTGTTCTATAATTCCTCAGAAAAGTGCCAGATGTCTGCTTAGGAAAACAATATTTTCATATCAGTTTCAGTCCTTTCCTAAGGTCCTCAGGGCCAAATTCAGCTGGGGTCATCATTCTACGAAAAGCGAACAGTCTGGATTTTACTAGTGATCCATAATACTGAAAAAAAAATTAAAAAAATGTCCATCTATCCCATGAAGGATAGCACAGTTTTATATGTCAGCTACAGTCCTTTACCGTCACCAAGTGTTGCTATGATGCCTTCATATAATTGTTCCCTTCCTGCCTTTGACAAGCAAGAGGTCAGTGGGAGTCTTTTCAATGAAAGTCTCCCCTCTTAAGAGACACCTGTTTCTCAGGTTTAATTCCAGCAATGATAAATATGCTGTTGAACAAGCGACCTGGCACAAGCCCTGCTATTCAATGTCTAAACAGTATTTTGATGTCCTGGTATTTATCTCCATGCTGTCTTTAAAACACAATGACTCCACATTATTTGCTCTTTGATTTCTAAGCCACAGACTATTAACCAAATTGAAAGATAAAAAGCTACCAGCCCAATGGATACTAAATATTCAAATGCAAATTTCATCTAATTTCAGTTGCTTCTGCATGCTTACATAAGTGTGTTTAGAAGTAAAGTTTTGCAAATGAATGGAAAAGTCTCTAATTGTGGCTATTTGCAGAAGTCTCTATTTGTAGAAGTCGCTATTTGTAGAACTCCCACTGTATGCATTCTGCTGATCAGGAACTACCACTGCCAATCTACTTTAAATGTGAAGTTGCACATCACCCATTTAAATAACTACAATGCCTGTCAGATAATTACAATATTCTTAGCCTTTTCCTAGAATAAATATGTACACAGCTACTAAAAATTCCATCTATATGAAAAGATTTGTATTTTAAGCTTGTTTACACCTTTAATGAAGTGCCATGGCATTATTTATATATTTTCTTTATATAGGATATGATTTATCAGTTCCTGAAAACTTCTGTATGATAGAGATCTTATAGATATCATCAGTATTGAAATTATAAAGATAACCAGCACACCTAAATAAAGTCTTTTTGGTGTAGATGATAGGAGCTGGAATAGACCTGTCAGAGACAAATTTATGAAAGCTCTTCACAGGGTCGTGAATATATGTTTTAAATATATAATAAACCCTCCTTACAGATGGAAAAAAAAGCTTCTGCTGCTGCAGTGACAGAGCAAAAAAGTTCCTGCTTTTGTCATCTCTAGAGCCAGCAGTTGTGATTGGAATGGCATCACCAGCCCTGTCACCCTCAGCACTGCTGACAAATCTGTGGACCTGGAAGGAGACACAAGAATATTCAGAGGGAAAAAGCTTATTTAAAAATTAACAAGCTCTTCCACTGTTGAAAAAGGAAGTTTAATGTGTATGATACTGAATGAAGAAGGCTCTTATGAATCAGAAAATTTAAATTTAGTCTACAGCTCTGTGTTTGAGTTTAAAAGATGAAAAGCATGTGAATTTCCAGATGAGATAAAATACCACATATAGGATGTTATTTCATGTACTTCTGTGGCTATAAATCAATGTAGGGTTTGGAGGAACAGTAATACATTTTACTAGACCAAGAAAAATAACAAAAAAACCACCCTGCTTTCAACTACACAAGCCTTTCTTTACGCTTTCAGATTTGATCATTTAAGACAGGTTAAGAAACAATGACAATACTGTGGGCATGAATGGCATACATATGGCAGAAATTTAGATACGGTCTTTGCAATTCATTACTAAATGTTTTCACAGATTTAATATAAGATCCTCCCGTGTGGTCACAGATAACTTTATGCACAGAACAACAAATTACAGAATAACGAGAACGTAAGTATCTAAAATTTATGTACAGATGTCCTTCAGAAACTGTCTTGCTGTAGGATTAGCTGGGGTGGCAAAAGAAATGCTGATATTTTATTTCTGTGAAATAAGACAAAGTTCTACCATTTCTCTCTTGAATTTTTTGTAAAGTCATACAACAATTTTTTATTGAGTTTGTCATCTGCAATATTATTGTGTCAAGTACAACCATCATCATCAGCTGTCTCTACAGAACAGTTGCAAGCAGTGTTATCAGGTATTCTGGAGCAAAAGCAGCTCTCAGATATACAGGACTTTGAAGTCTTTCTTTCCCCAGTACTGCATGTACTGCAGTTTGGGATCCTTTGTCCTAACCCATTTAATACTTGTTGTACCTATAATATCCCTCATTATCCAGCATGTGATACCTTTCTTGAATTATGTTTGGAACTGTACATGCACTTGATATATGTGTAATGTTGTTCATACTTTTTCTTCATTTCCCTCAAGGTCAAGCTTCCTTTTAGCATTTCAGCTATTTTTTGAACTCATAATCCATCTGTCTGGCCACTTAGCTGCCTTTCCAAGATTTTATCTTGGTGCTTACCAGTTCACTATTTGAATACATTATGAGGGTATTTATAAATGATGCATATATCCCTATTCTTTCCTTAGTAATGTGAGAGCAAATTTACATTTAGATACATATAGGTGAAATTACAGCTATGAAAAAAAAGAAAAAAAAAAAAAAAAAAATAATGTTCCAATGAGAAAGAGGATTGGTATTTAACTGTTTCAGTTTTACCCATACAAGGGTAATTTTACAGATATTGAAAAATTTGCTTATCTGTCTAAACAAATAAAATGGAAGTTGTTTTACTTTTGGTTTGTTTTTTAGTTTGTGTTTGTTTGGTTTTTTTCTTGGTACTGAATTTACATTTACAGATCTTGCTATATTATTTTTATTTACAAACTTAGGACTAGAGGGCACTGGTAGGCCTTTACTGCCCTGAGCAGCCTCACCTCAGAATAGAATAGAATTTCATAGAATGGTTTGGGTTGGATGGGACCTTAAAGATCATCTAATTCCAACCTCCCTGACATGGGCAGGGACAACTTACACTAGACCATGTCACTCAAAGCCCCATCCAACCTGGTCTTGAATGCTTCCAAGAAGGGGGCATCCACAGCTTCTCTAGGCAATCTGTTCCAGTGTCTCACCACCCTCACAGTAAAGAATGTCTTCATACTATTTAATCTAAATATACCCTCTTTCAGTTTAAAACCATTACTCCTCATCCTATCACTACATTTCCTGTTAAGAAGTCCATCTTCATCTTTCCTGTAGGCCTGCTTTAATACTGGAAGGCCACTATAACATCTGGACCCTTCTATTCTCCAGGCTGAACAACACCAACTCTCTCAGCCTGTCCTCACAGGTGAAGTGCTCCAGCTCCCTGATCATCTTTGTAGTTTTCCTCTGGACCCACTAAAGCAGGTTCATGCCTTTCTTTTGTTGGAAGCTCCAGAGCTAGACACAGTACTCGATGTGGGGTCTCACAAAAACAGAGTGGCAGAATCTCCTCCCTCAGACTGCTGGCCAAAATTCTTTTCCTGCAGCCCAGGATGCAATTGGCTTTCTGGGCTGTGAGCACACATTACTTTCTCATATTCAGTTTTTCACCCACCAATACCTACAAGTCTTTTTCCTCAGGGCTACTCACACTCTTGACCTACATCACAGGTGTCCCTGCAACCTTACCAAAAGTAGTAGTCACCAAAAGTTTTCCTTGTTTTTGTAAACCTGCAGAGTTACTAGTTTGTTTTTTTTTGTTTTCTTTTTTTTTCCCTACTAGTTAAAGATATGATACTAGACTACAGAAATCTGTGAATTATCTTGTACAATTGTTCTTAAAAGCAGAACTTTATATATTAGGGGTAGACCCACTGGAAAGCATCCCCATGGAGAGGGACCTTGGTATTCTGGTGGACAATAACTTATCCAGGGAACAGAAATGAGGCCTTTATGCCCAGAAGGCCAATGGTATCCTGGGGTGCATAAAGAAGAGTCTGGCCAACAGTTCAAGGAAGGTTCTCCTCCCCCTCTATTCTGTACTAGTGAAACCATATCTGGAGTATTGTGTTCAGCTCTGGTCTCCACAGTTGAAGAGGGACAGGAAAATACTAGAGACAGTCCAATAGAGAGATATGAAAATAATGAAAGGACTGTAACATCTCTCTTATGAGGAAAGGCTGAGAGCCCTAGGACTGGAAAAAAGAAGACTAAGAGGGGCTCTTATTAATACTTACAAATATTGGTAGGGTGGGTGTCAAGTAGAAGGAGCCAGTCTCTTTAGTTGTTCCCTGTTGTAGGACGAGAGGTAATGGTAGCAAGGTGAAACACAGGAAGTTCCACCTCAACATGAGGGAAAACTTCACTGTGAGAGTGACAGAACCCTGGAACAGGCTGCCCAGAGAGGTTGTGGAGTCTCCTTCTCTAATATCTGTGGATGACAATAAGAGCTACTATAAAAGACAGTCAAATATGTGAGAAAATCTTATGTCTAGAGTTAGCACAATTGTTTATGAGTTCAGTCACTTCTCACCCTGCAAGGAAGATTTTTGGGTCAACAGGATCACCCTCACTCACTCAAAAATACCAATCTGTCACATCATTTCAGATACCTCAGTTAAACTGGAAGTATACAGCAAATTCCATCCTATTAATGGATTGTACGTTTGCAAATAATGGATTCAACTTTGATGATAGGACTAATTTTCCTTAACTTCACCTGTCTTCTGAGTTAAATGTTTGTACTCTCATTGCAGAGAAAATTAGATGGCACTTTCAAAAGAGTAAAACATCTGATTTTAAACAGTTGTTCTTGAATTGGAAGAATAACATTATAAAAGTACCAGTTTTTCTCTACTGTGTGTAAAGACTTTAGCCAAATTACTCAAATGTAGATGTATACATAGTAGATGTTTACAACTCTTCAGGTAGTAATTTAAATTCCAAAATGGAAACAGAAGTTAGATAAAAAATATTTTGTAGGTAGTATCTATTTACTACTGTGCCCTTCTCTCTTGTAAAAATACATTTGGGCAAACCAGGACACAGCTTTGTTACTTTCTTCTTAGAAAAAAAGACTGTAGGACTCATTGATTTCTTGTAGAGAAATTTAGGACCACACTAGTACTACCCAATACTTAATTTCTCCTATATACATGGAATTACATGAGATGCTGCAGATGAATAATATAAGTAAGGCTCCATTCTGTTTTTATGAGAATAATTTTCTAGGTCCTAATTTGAAAGATTTGTGTAAACTGTGACCAAATTTCATGTGGCCTCACAGGTTCACCAGTATACAATGCCTTAAGGATTAGATTTTGACATCCCAGTGAGAAATATTTATGATAAGGGATTGTCATCAGTAATTTGTACTCACTAGGAAAATAAAACATGTTTCTAACTGGCCTAATCAAAGTTTCATTATGACTGAAAGCAGCAGAAACCTTCAAGAATCTAAATATTTATTCATATAGTTAAACCAGAAAGTGTAGGAGACCCAAGACTGTAATTAGACATCTTAGGTTCCTATATTTATGTGATTCTAAATATGCCTTGGATAACACATCTTGGCTTTACAAAATTTAAATACACAGCTGTCAAGAGTGGTTTTGTACATCCTATACAGAAATGATCCCTGATTTATTTCTATTAAAGTCATAGTTCAAAATGTTGATCAGTTACACTAATCTAACATCTCAGGATTGTTCATTATAATCTATTATCAGCATATCATATGTTTTAACAACTTCCTTAGGTTAATTTTAAATTTGAATGTTTATGGGCTGTATTGTAAATTCTAATCAGAATGATGGCTATTGATATACCTGTTCACCTCTCCACATCATTATTTTTTGTGTTTGCTTTCATGCCACTTATGTGGCATGAGTGTTCCCTCATTTGATGTTCTGGCTGTTCTATCATTAAGCACCTGACTCTCTCCATTCTTTGTACAGAGAAAGAGGGTGACAGATCTGGGACTATGAACTCCGTGTATTCTCAGTAGCAGTTGTCCATGTTTCGTGTTCATCAGTTCTCAGATACTAAAGTAATCGGGCATACATTTCTGACACATGAAAAAAGAGTTATTTGAAACATTCACCATGCTATTGGTGAATGTTTCAAATGAAGAGGTCAGGCAGGTAGACAACTGCTTAAAGTTCTCTGTATTCATGGTGTCTACACCAAAAGCCCATAAGTACCCTTTTGGATCTTTGAAGTACCCTGTCCTGAGGATACTTAGTTAGTTAGCACCAGAGGATCAGCTAACTGTCCAGGTGCTGCCCAAACAGAACCCCTACATACCATGGGAGTAGTTAGGTTCCTGCAGTGCACACAAGGAAGTGTCTGGGGAAGTAAGTGTTGGGATGTTCTTCCCTTGAGCGAAATCAAGCCCATTCATGGGATTGTCTTTGCTCAAGAAACTAGGTGTACTTAGTGGGTAATGCAGAAGACTGAGGACATCCGATGTATACCTTAAGGAGATTTAATCTTGGGGTAAAATAACCAGTGATGTGAGTTTTATGCTGCAGGAGAGGATTTCAGGAATGAGAAACAGATAAAAATGGATGGTCAGAAGATACATAGTTGTATCAAATCATGTGGGACCTCAGCATGATGAAATGGAATAGTATGGAATAAGGGGTAGAGATTGTATTAGATTTGGCTTGGATAGAGTTAACCTTCCCCACAGCAGCCATACAGTGGTATGCTTTGTATCTGTAGCTAGAATGGTTTTGATAACACACTAGTGTTTTGGCTGTTGCTGAACAGTACTCCTACAGTATTAAGGCTGTCCTGCAATGTCCCCCTTAATGGACACTAGGCTGGGAGTGGGAAGGAGTTTGTAAGGAGACACAGCTGGGACAGCAGACTGCAACTGACCAAAGGCATATCCCATACCATATGACATCATGCTCAGCAATAAAAGCTGGAGGGAAGGAGCAGGAGGAGGGGAGAGGGCATTTGTTTTTAAGGCATTTGCTCTCCAATGCAACCACTACTTTCATGTGTACTACTTTCCAAGAAGTGGCTGGACATCACCCACTGATGGAAAAAAGAAAATAATTTTTTTTTTCCTTTTTCCTGTGTTTACATGTGCAGTATTTACTTAAACTGCCTTTATCTCAACCCACAAGCTTTTTGTCTTATTTTCTCCCTCTGTCCTGCTGAGGTGAAGGAGTGAAAAAGCAGCTTGGTGGTCACTCACAGTCAGCCAAGATATGCCAATTACATATTTGAGAAAATCTATGGGATTAATAAGGGAATCAAAATAAAACTGAACATAGACACAGAATGAAACTAAGGTATGCTGATATTTTTAAGGAAAAAAATCCAGCTTGAATTTATCCTTAGAAATTTTAGTGGCTGGAGGAATATTTAGATACATAGTGACCAGGACAAAAAGATGATGAGAGTCATAAATTATCTTTGCAATGAATGAAGTTATAAAATATTCATTGGCTCCTGTGTGATGAGAATTTTGTGCTGGTTTGTTTTCTTAAGTTTCCCCCAAGTACCCATAATTTTCTCTGTAAATCACCTATTCTAAATACTTTTTTACATTCATAAAATAGATTGATATTTAATGTTTGGGCAAAATGCATCTGTTAACATTTTCTGCAAGCATTAGTGAAAAGCATTTCCCAATTGAAGTCCAAAGATTTCAGAAGTAATGGAAATACCATAGATATTTTTGAGAGAGTAGAAGTCTCAGCAGGTGGAAAATGTTTGTTTCATAATTAATATTGTGTGTTAAGGATTTTTTTTTTTTTTTAATTAAGCTGACAGTTGTGCTTTTATGTTTCCATATAAATTTTCTTCTAGGAAAAAAATTGAAGGATTTGTTTCTCATCAAGTCTATACACTTGTCCTTTCTTTAGGCTAATGATACTGTAAGTCTGAGATGTCCTTTTTTTCATATCATGACTCAACCTATGTTTCTTCTTGCTCCCATCCTGCTCCATTATTTAGTCTCCACACAACTCCCTGTTACTTTTCTACCAGTGTGTTGCCAAATGTAAAATAAGATTTTCTAGTAGAATATGAAAAAACGTCCAAAAATAACATGTCACAAGTTTTCAGACACTGATATACATTACCAAAATATCACAGAATCACAGAATGGTAGGGGTTGGACAGGACCTATGTAGATCATCTAGTTCAATCCCCCTGCCGGAGCAGGGTTGTTTAAAACAGGTTGCACAGGAATGTGTGATGGTTGATTTTGAAAGTCTCCAGAGAAGGAGACTCCCCAGCCTCTCTGGGCAGCCTGTTCCAGTGTTCAATCACCCTCACAGGAAAGAATTTTTTACTCATGTTCAGGTGGAACTACCTGTGTTTTAGTTTGTGTCCATTGCCCCTCATCCTATAACTGGGCACCACTAAAAACAGAATGGCCCCATCCTCCTGACACCCAGCCTTTAGATATTGATAAGATCCCCTTTCAGTCTTCTCTTCTCCAGGCTAAAGAAACCCAGGTCTCTCAGACTCTTCTCATAAGAGATGTTCCAGTTCTTTCATCATTTTTGTAGCACACCATCAAACTCTGTCCTGCAGAGTTCCTTCCTCTGTCCTGCAGTTCCCTTCCCTCTTGAACCAGAGATACCAGAACTGGACACAATACTCCAGATGTAGCCTCACTAAGCTGAGTATAGGGAGAGAAAAACCTCCCAAAACCTGCTGGACACGCTCTTCTTAATGCACCCCAGGATACCATTGAACTTTTTGGAAAGTGCTTGTTGACAGCTTATGATTAACTTGTTGTCCACCAGAACTCCAAGGTCCTTCTCTGTGGAGCTGCTCTCCAACAGGTCAACCCCTAATCTCTACTGCTGCATGGGGTTATTCCTTCCCAGGTGCAGGACTCTACAGTAGTTCTTTTTGAATTTCTTTGTGTTCCTTTCTGCCCAACTCTCTAGTCCATCCAGGTCCCTCACAGCCTTCTGGTGCGTCAGCCACTCCTCCCAGTTTTGTATCATCAGAAAACTTGCTGAGGATACACTCCCTCCCTTCATCCAGGTCATTGATGAAGATGTTAAACATGACTGGAACCAGAACTGACCCCTGGGGAACACTCTTAACTACAAGCCTCCAGCTAGATTCTTCACTGCTGATCACAGTCCTCTGAGCTTTGTTATTCAGCCAGTTCTCAATCCACCTTACTATCTACTACTGTCCTGAGCTTACCTATGAGTATGCTGTGGAAGTCAGTGTCAAAAACCTTGCTGAAGCTGATACAGAAAACACTCACACCCTCATCTACCCACCTGGGCATGCCATCATAGAAGTCTATCGGATTGGTCAAGCTTGATTTCCCCTTGTGGATTCCATGCTGACTACTTCTGATAATCTTCTTTTCCTCCCCATGCTTAGAAATGACACCCAGAATGAGCTGTTCCATCACCTTTCCAGGGATGGAGATGAGGCTGACTGGCCTTACAAAGATTAAATTGAAAGAATAATTTCTCCCTCAGCAGCTCCAAGCAACCAAGAAAAACTGAAATGCATGGTATCATGCAGAATTTCGCACATAATTTCCTAGATTGGAAAAAACCCTTTAAGATCATCTAGTCTAATCATTAACTTAACGCTGACAACACCTCCCTAAGCACTACATCTATACAACTCTTAAATACCTCCAGGGATGGGGACTCAACCACTTTCCTGGACAAACCATTCCAATGCCTGATAACCTGTTCAGTAAAGAAATTCTTCCTAATATCCAATCTAAACTTCCTTTGTCACAACTGAAGGCCAGTTCTTATTCTATCACTTGTTGCTTGATTAAACAGACCAACCACCCCATGGTTCAGGTAGTTGTAGAGAGCAATAAGGTGTTCCCTGAGCCTCTTTTTCTCCAAGCTAAACAATCCCAATTTTCTCAGCTACTCCACATAAGCCACATGCTCTAGACCCTTCACCAGCTTTGTTACCCTTTGGACATGCCCTAGTGCCTCAGTGTCCTCCTTGCAGTGAAGGGCCCAAAACTGAACACAGTACTCAAGATGCAGCCTCACTGGTGCTGAGTACAGGGGTAAAATCACTTCCCTGATCCTACTGGCCAAACTATTCCTGATACAGGCCAGGATGCCGTTGGCCTTCTTGGCCACCTGGGCACACTGCTGGCTCATGTTCAGACAGGTGTCAACCAGCACCCCCAGGTCTCTCCCTGCTGAGAAGATTTCCAGTCACTTGTCTCCAAGCCAGTAGCTCTGCCGTGGGTTCAAAAGTGGATCAAAGTGCAGAACCTGGCAGTTGGCCTTGTTGAAACTCATACAATTGACCTTGGCACATCGACCTAGACTGTATGTTTCTGTATCTTCACTAGAATCAAATATGGACACATATTTTGACATTTGGATAATTCTTTCATACATTCTTTAAATAATTATACACATTTTTAAAAGTTTTGACAAACATTCATGAAATTGAGTTTGTTTGATTTTTTTCTTTTTAGCTAGCATATTATTCAATAACAACATTATAGTGGTGTGTCAATTATAGTATTTCTTTAAAATTTTTGCAAAATTTACTTGAAATGTAAGACTTAAGCCTTACATATGTATTAAGATATAAGTAAAATTCTATTATTACTTATGTGCTTGTGCCCCATCTTCTGTCATTCCATGCTTGTTTCCCCCTACACCAAATTCTGAGTCTCTGCTTCTCACAGCATCCATGATTGTACCAGGCCTATATTTCTCTACACTACATCACCATGTTAGAGTCATAAATATTTCATTTAATATAGGATAACTGCTTGCTACTGCTGTCTATACAAAACTGTGGTTGTGTCACAAAAAGATAAGAAAATCAAAGTAGCCACAGACATCTAGTCGATTTGAGAAACTGCTGTCACAGCTAAATCTAGTAAAACAAAGTTGATGAATACTAGCATCTAATATCCAATGGCTCACACTGAACTTTTGTCACACAACTCTCATTAAATTGAAATAAAGTTTTATGTCTTAATTTCCATATTGCTGTTTAAATATACATAAGGCTTAAAAGATTAGCAATGCTTTTAACTGACTCTAAACATGCATAAACTGATTACTCCTTTTGAGCAACACCACCATGTAATTCTCATAAAAACACCATCCTTCAAGAAAGCATTTCACCTGGTTTCACAAACGGATAATGTAGATGTGATAAAGATTGTTGCTATGACCTCTAAGATGGACTCATTTTCCTTATGTGGATGATGGGAGACAACCAAGGAATCCTGGGTGGATTACTGAGAGTAATTGTGTCTTTAAAAGGAGAAAGCTAAGGACTTCACTTGAAACTGTTGTCACAATTTGCTTAAGAGACTGAGAACTATACATTATTCTATGGAGTGAAAGGAATAAAACCAAGGCACAAAATACAGCTATTGCTACCAAATAAAATTTGTCTTTGGTCTAAAATCTAAAGACACTCTAATATTTGTCAATGACATCTGCTTTACAGCATTCCTGATTTGTTGCAGGGTTTTTGGGGGGTGGAGGAATACATTAAGAATGTAACAATATAGCTAATTACATTTTGCCAGAATTTGACCTTTGCTGTAGTAAAAAATATTTTTCTGGAGGAAACAGTCTATTCATGCAGACATAAAAACTGTTGTGGATCTATTTAAAATCTTAATAGTTGTGATTTCAGGATGAACAGATTGAGTGAGAGGGATAGGTGGTAACCCTAGGACCTTGAGAAGTCAGTGAGCAGCTGTTACTCCCTCCCCTTCCGTGCCACACTCCAGATAACAAGGAGACAAGGAGTTTGAGGGACTCTTGCAACCCAGGCTCTGGGAGCTGTGAGGTCATCTCAGCTCGGCTGGTCCAGACCCCACGTGCTCATGAAATCCATCGCCATCTCAGAGTGGGTTTTATACATAGATCTGTATCCTTCTTCCCTTAATATTCCTTTTCCTGTTTTTCTCCTGTTATTAATTAAATTTGTTATAACCTTAACTTTCCATCTTGGGTGAGGCTTTTTTTTTTTTTTTTCCCTTTTTTGTCCCCACCCTGGGAAGGAGGGGGGAAGGGGCTAATAGAGAGAAATCCTGCAGTGTTTCATGTGGGCTTGCCCTGAGCCTTAAACAGAGACAACCTCTCAGGTATGTCATAGTAAATGGGTCATTATTTCACTTTTCATAAAAGATATGAAAGATATGAAGATATGGTCCTACACTTCACTTTGTTAGTATTAATATAAATCTCTCAGGAGCCTCAACTGAGATTAGTTTTAGAGAGGATTTATGTTTTTGGGTGATACTATAGTTAAAAGTAATTCAATAAAATAATAAAGAATAAAATTAAATAAAAGTAATAATGGAAATAATGAAATTAACATCTGTCTAGGGACTTTCCTTTGAGAAATGCTTTCTCTCTTCCTCTCCATTTTTTTCCCCTTTCTTCCTTCCTTTCTTGTTTCAGACTAGCACTCCATCCTGGCCCCCCCC